>OX235271.1:14992040-15592040 GCA_944472155.2 Trichobilharzia szidati
AAGAAGCCTTGACACTAATAATTACCCGGACAAATTAGTCAGGAAATATGTAAGGAAATTTAGAAATAAAATAAATAATGATAATAGCGATAGTGATAATAACAATAATAATGATAATGATAATAGTGATAATAATAATATTAATGACGACACTAACAATAAAGAATCTAAATCATCAGTAGTAATTCCATACAAGGAAGGAACCTCGGAAGCCTTACGCAGAATTCTTAACAAAGCAGGAATATAAAAGGCGTTCAAACCCACAAACTCAATTAGAAACAAGCTTTATCGGTTAAAGGATCAGTCCTGTAGAGCCTTTAAAACAAAACAATTTAGTTTATCTAATACCCTGCAATGATTGTCAGGTCAAATACATAGGTCAAACTAGTAGAACAGGGGCAGTCAGACTAGCTGAACATAAAAACTTAGCAAAATCTAGATTGGTTGATCCGAATAAGATAAGAAATCTAGAGAATTGTTCAGCTATAGCACTATATGCAGTCACACACAACCATACAATAGGATGGGATAGGATGACAGTTTTAAAATCTAATGTCACAGGGTATAGGGAGAGATTGATAACAGAAGCTTTGTTTATCGAATCAACCACAAATACATGTAATAGGAATGATTCATCACCTGTCCCCGATATTTGGTAAATTCTACTACCCCTACGACGACAAATAGGAGAGAACAAAGAAAACTATAAAACTCAAGTGTCAAAGTCGTGTGATCACAATTGATATGATTATGAACAATAAATTTTGTTCGAAACCTTGTCATCCAGTAAATAATACTGTTTCACTGTGTGATATACCTAATAAACAAACTAATATGGAATTCTCTTAGCTGCTTTTGAAATGTTATTTCGTAAGACATCCTCTTAAAACTGAATCAGTTGCCATTTTTTCCGGTTTTATCATATTTTTATAGATGATGAATGAATTAAATATAAGACATTAGTTGTACTTCTGTCAATTTTATCCGCTTAATAACATGTATGCAATAATAATAGTGATACATCAGTATGACCAGCAGTATTCAAAGGGAAAAGTCAACAAAACTTTCAGGTCTCAAAACGTAATGAATGAACACAGGGAGGTGAAGGCTTCATCTATGGTTCGCCTGACTAATCAACTCTTACACCGCATCCGTTTAAAAGAGATTCAAGCACGATTATTCTTCTTTTGATTACAGGTCGAGATTCAACTACCTTCAGTTAAAACTTCAGACAGCCATGAAAATTCATGTATCAGTGTTATTAGATCCTAGAGGAGTGTTGGAAATGAGATAATGGAATGCAGAGTACTTGTTTCTTCCTATTTTGAAGGATTCAGCCGGAGGTTATATGACAACAAAGATTGATAATTCCTGCACAGTTAAACCAATGACATTAGGTTGCAACATTTAATGCATAGCAGGTAAGTCATTTTGAAAGAATTTTTTTCCAACAGATGGATACATATTTGTTAAACGTAAATTGGATCTTTTCAGAATGTAATTTAAGGAAAGAATGCTTTTTCAAGGGGCCAGCATATATTCCTTCTTCACTGTCCTTTGACACTTCTTTTTTCGTGTTTAAAGTTTTACTACTTATCATTCGTAAGTAGTTTATGTTGTAGCTATCATGATATCGCCACTGGCAATGCAGTGAGAAATAACCTCTCGCTGCAGGATTATGCCGACAAGATGCAACTTAGAGAGACGGAATGAAGGAAAGAAGGAAGGTTACAATCATCCAATGCTACACAAAGTGCTACAAACAACGCGGAGAAAGAGAAGAAGGAAAACTTTCACAGACAACTGCAAACAGCAATAGACAACATCTCGAATGGCGATACCAAAATACTCATGGGCGATACGAATGCAAGCCAAACTGAGAGCACAAAACACTGCAAGAGAACTCTTCATTGGTTGAGATGCTCTCGTTCAGTGAAATGAATGATAACAGAGATGCCTTCACAGAATTCTGCACCTTTATTGATTTGGTGTTTGGAGGCAGCGTGTAAAGCACAAGAATACACACAAGGCCACCGACATACACTTTAACTCACGGACACAAGCCAGAGAGATTTCATCTCAATGCTGTTCAAGGAAGTGGAGACACAGATAGTCTGCTGGACACGAAGTCAAGAAGGAGAGCAGATGTGGGCTCACACAATCATGTAGTTCAAACAACTTCCAACGCCAGTCTGAAAGCCTTCACACCAACTGCTGGCCGACAACAATTCAAGTTCAACACTCAAAAGCTGAGCTGCTGGACGAAACTACAAGGGATACCTTCACCACAGGCCAGATCAAATCATATCAGACCAGAGCGAAGTTGTGGACACTACGTGGCACCACTGAAGAAATCTGCGTGAAAGAACATCGCAACTAACTCTCTGTAAATAGTGTACAAGAAAGCAACGCATACAACCGTTTTCGGAAGAAAGAAGAGACGAGACAAAACAAGACAAGGAAGGGTTCTCCACGGACACCTACCCGGAAGCTAACAGAGGAGAAGAGAGGAGGATGGTGAAGTAGAATATGACTGAATGACAAGTGGGTGAACAGCAGGAGAAGCCAATTTCAATGCACATCACACAGAATAAAGAAGTATGGAACAGCGAGAGGAAAGACAAAAAGCAATTCTACAGCACACTGGTCGACAACTGTATCAGAGCAGGCAGGCAGGCGGCATGTAAAACATCAGAAAACCAGGTCTCTATCCAGGAAGAGATCAATCCAGATGATGAAACCAATAAAATTTGTTCAGGGGAATCTGATTAACAAGGGGGGGAGACAAATAAAGCCATGGGCTGATCACTTCAAAGGACTCTTGAATCGAACATCATCTGCAACTCGCCCTGTCATGCCAACACTGACAGTTTCAGACTTTTTTTAACACTTGCCTTCACTGGCTCCATACTAAAGGTTAAATGGCCGGTTGATCAGAAAGAATTAGCAACAAGAAACTTAGGCAACAAACCAACCAAGAGCCGATCGTGCAAATATGCAGGAGAGAATGGAGATGGATCGAGTATACGTTGAGGGAGCCGTCGAATAACATCGCGGACAATGTAGGCCATCACTCGAGTGAAATCCCAATAGGGAACGACCAGTCGGTCGTTCGAAGGTGACATGGAGATCGTGCGAAGAGGAGGTGAGAGATTATGGGCAATCGTGGACACAGCTGAAGAGGAGATCAGAAAGTAGAACAAAGTGGAGGTATGTTGCAGAAGCCCAAGAGAATAATAATAAAACGTTTGTGTTTTATTGCGTCGTTACTTTGCATTCATGTTGACTTTATAGTAAATATACCCAAGTGAGAATAAACTGTTGTACTCACCCTATTCATCGGTATGCATTGTGGATCCTAGCTTCAACAACCTGGTAATTATAGGAATTAAAATTGATGGTTTCTAGTCAAGTTTTCGTTCAATAAACCCCTTTCGTAAAGTTGTATCATATAATACAAGCACTCAGACGCAATTTACTCTTTTTTTGACCTCGATTATATTTCCGTTTTATTAGGGCTGTTTCACTGATATACACCACCATACTGTCGCTACCTAAATAATGGAATTAATTTTTTTCCACTTTCCAAGAGGCGACAGCTGCTACCTTGACGTGGTGGTCGGGCTTGAACACTGCAATGACCCAACAAGCTATACTGGCTGGAACTTATGTTCCTGCAGGTCCTACCATGCCAGAAAGGTTGTTTGGATAGCAGTTAGACTAAAAGCAGTTACCCATTCCAATCCTATGATTTCAAATAAATCACAAAATATCATGCCGGATCTGTCGGGGCCCGGATTAACAACGACCACGCTTTCTGCTGCCGTGTCACAGGTCAGAAGTGATAAATACGCTACTGAGACGCACCAAATAAAAAAGAACAAACAAAAACAGGCCGTGTGTGACCGGCCTCAAGCAGTTGTCCCCTGGGCTCTGCGGTAACGCAACCAACTTCCACGGTGTGTGCAGCCGGGAAGTAACAATCGCCCTCACAATCCGAAGTGCACGCGAAACCTCTCTAATCCTCACTCACCTTTGTCTTCATCTTCATCTCTATTATCCTGCCTTCCTTCTACCAATGCAACTCCTCTACTTGTTGGTTCTTCACTTCCTCTTCACTCTGTGCGCACTGATAACGATGGAAGCCAAAAAGCCACCACCGATGGTCTCCTAAAACCACGCCACCAATTTCATATGGGAGCATTTAATGTTAGGACACTTTGCCAAATAGGGCAACAAGCACCGCTAGCCAAGACTCTGGCATCCCGAGTCATTGATGTATGTTGTGTTTCAGAAACACGCATACAAGACCCAAGTGTGGTTATTCACCTAACCCCATCTGGCCAACAGGATTAATCTGCAAAATTCATTTTGAGGGTGTCAGGGGATGCGACGGCTAGCTCACGAGGATTAGCTGGTGTTGGGATAGCTTTGAGTACTAGGGCAGAAAAGACATTACTTGACTGGATCCCGGTAGATAGCCGAATGTGTGCTGTCCGTCTGAACGGACCAGTGAAAAGGAGAAAGGACTGCACTACCCACCGATGCCTTTTCGTAATCACCGTCTACGCTACCACTGACTGCAGTTCGGATGAAACGAAGGATGAGTTCTACCAAAAGCTGTCTATTTTGCTGCGAAAGGCTAAACGCTCAGATATAGTCGTTTTAGCTGGTGACTTTAATGCTCAAGTAGGGAAATTGTGTCAATCTGAGAAGAATGTCGGTGGCATATACGGAATTCCGTGCCAGCGAACCGACAACGGTGACCGTCTCCTACAGTTCTTGTGAGCACTAACTTCAAACACAAGGAGAGACACTGTTTGACCTGGCGACCCCCATCATCAAATCAACGCTGGACACAAATAGACCACATAGCAATAAGCTATCGTTGGCGTGGGTCGGTAGGAGATTGTCGCTCCTTCTGGAACACGTGTGTAGATACCGATCACGCACTGGTCCGCCCTCGTGTGTGCTTACGACTGAACGGACGTAGGAAACAGCTGGCGGTAAACCCATCACGTCCCCAGCTCGATCAGGAAACTAAGTCCCTATTTGAGAAAGAACTAGCTAAACACATATCTGAGTTCGACAGCTGCGCTCACCCTGAAGAAGCCTGGAAGAATATTCAGTCAGCCATAGATACAGCTGTAAAAGCTGTGAATAAGGTAAATCCAAAGGTGAGTAAGAACCATTGGATTTCGACTGCCTCATCCGAACTGATAGATGCTAGAAGACTTATTCCGGCGAGCTCCGAATTCAATTAGGAGCGAAAGCTGCACAAAAGGAAACTTACGAAAAGTCTCCGCAAGGACCGTGAACAGTTTTGGTTGACAAAGGCGAAAGAGATGGAAAAAGCATCGGCGATAGGCAACACCAGACAACTATTCAGGCTTATCAGGGAAACAGGTGGTAAAAGGCAAATGATAAGCGAAACAATCTCTGAGAAAAATGGCACCTTAATTAGCTCCCAGGATAGACGTCTGGAGCGCTGGAAAGAACACTACGAGGAGCAGTTTAATTGGCCCACATCCACACTTAGCCTGCCGGACATCCAACACCTCCCTGAATGGGATATAGACACAGGTCCTCCGTCCCTAACTGAGGTTACTAGAGCAGCCACTAATCTGAAGCAAGGCAAAGCAGCAGGACCTGATGGATTGACTCCAGAGGTATTTAAGTACGGTGGAGACAGTTTACTGTCTGCATTAACTGAGGTTCTAGGCAGCGTCTGGGAATCAGAGGAAGTCCCATCGGGTTGGTGTAAGTCACTTATCATCCCGATATACAAGAAGGGAGACAAGTCTTCTTGTGATAATCACAGAGGGATTAGATTGACTAATATAGTATCAAAAAACCTAGGCTCAATAATACTGCGTAGACTAAGTGGTGCTCGGGAGACACAAACACGAGAAAACCAGGCAGGTTTTAGGCCAGGTAGAGGGTGTATTGATCATATCTTCACTCTTCGACAGATTCTAGAACATAGGCATTCCTACCGGCGTCCGACAATCATTATATTTCTTGACCTAAAGGCGGCATTCGATTCTGTCGACCGGGAGGTTCTCTGGCGATGCTTGACTGTAAAGGGAATGCCAAGAAAATACAGTGCACTGATTAAGGCACTCTACTCGTATTCATGCAGCCAGGTGAGGGCTTATGGCGAGTTGTCATCTGAAGTGGCGACGACTAGTGGCGTCCGTCAAGGATGCCCATTATCCCCATTCCTATTCAACTTCATCATAGACGTACTAATGGACTTAACCCTAACACACTTCAGCGACTCAGGGATTGACTTGCTACCAGGGAATAATCTCGTTGACTTAGAATATGCGGACGATATAGTCGGAAGACTGTGTTTGTTTGTTTACATATCCATAGTAATGTACATGAAAACATATATAAATATGCGTTGATTTCCTTAATAAATGATCTGTTGCCTGACTCTTGTCTTCTGTCGTTACACAATCACTACAGAAACTTCAGTGCAGAGAAAAAGAATTTTCAAAAAGCAAAAGCTTATTCTTCACTGGAATTGGAAAGAAGAAATGATGCCGGTTGATGAAAGCCATCAGGAAGCCAGTCAGCTTTTGTCTAGTTTCGATGAAAGCAAAAATAAGCATAGGACAATGGAATATTTGCACGATGTTCAAAACTGGGGAACGAGCTTGGGAGATAGAATATGGAAGTGCTAGGAATATGAAATAGCAGATGGATTGGAAATGGACTCTTCAAATTGTTGACTAGAAAGCCAATAATTTGCTCTGGTCACCCAAATGACAATCATGAGCACACTGAGGCAGTGAGTGGCTATAATGATACCACCAACAGCATCAAAAGCTGTTAATATGGTGTCAAACAATCTCCTCCTTCATTTAATGACACCAAGACTCAATTCAATAGGAAGGATAGCTAAAGTTACGCTGTGATACCCACCTACAAACAACGCAGATCAAGAGAAGGATAGGACAGGTAGATAGGACTTTGAACGGCAGCATTGAAATCCTAATGGGTGATACGAATGCCAGTCAAACAGATAGTAAACAGCACAGGAAGGAAACCATCATGGGTCAAGAGGATATCGGTGAAAAGAATCAGAACATCGAACTCTTCGTTGACTCCTACATTTTTACTGATTTAGTGAATGCAGGTAGAGTGTAAATGCCCAAGGACAGACAAAGAGTTATGAATTTCATCAGATGGACCCACCAAAAGTCACCCAGAACTCATCTCAATCTCAAGAAAGTATAAACGCAGCCTGTGGGATATAAAATAAAGAAGAGGAGCTGATGTGGGCTAAGGCTATTATCTAATGCAAGGGAGTTTCAAGGTCAACCTGCAATTCTTCAAATAAGATTGTGATAGAGTAAAATTCAAGTTCAGAATTTGAGAAACCGGAGGAGTGAACTACAAATGATATATTCACTGCAGACATCATTTAAAAGTAGGAGACATTATGTAGCATCATCAAGGATACCTAAGACTCTCTGAAAGGGATGTTCATGGAAAAATGTAAAGCCTGCTTAGGAAGGAATAGCTCTCCATGGACATGGAAGCCTATAGAGTAGAGGGGAATGATGAAATAGATAAACCAGTGCAAAAATGGACAAAGAAAGGAGAAGGTGAGTTCAGTGTACAATGTAATGAATAAGAAAGTGAAGAAGAGTTCTAGCAAAGACGAAAGACAGTCCTACGATACACTGGCAACTGAAGCAGTACATTGAGCAGGTAAGAGGGAGGTCGAATCATTATAATAGATAACCAAGTTGCTATCTGGGTAGAGATCAAAACAAGTGAAGCCAATAAATGATAGTGAAGTGAAGCTAATTACCAAAGCAGAGAAACAAACGAAACAGGGAGTTGATCATTTCGGAACACCAGTCCTCCAACAAAAGCGGAAATCTTGGATCCCATAAAGTTGCTGAGAACCAGTCTGGAAGGCAGCAGGACCAGTTGAAATTCAAATAGAATAACTGAAAACGGATTCAGAGAGTCAAGTGAATACCCTCACGCCACTACGCCAGAAAGTTCCGAAGCAAGGAAAGAAACCGGAAAATTGGAAAAAAGGCTACGTTGTCAAATTGTCAAATAAGGACAACTTAGAGCTTTTCAAAATCTGGCGCTGAATCAAGTATCTGTCCATGCTTCGGTTCCAGCTGGAACACAAGGCTTCAACAACATATCTTCGTTTCACTCAGTTCGCTACAGTCCTCCTCAGCTGACTCTACGATTGCTCATAAACTTTCACCTACTCTTTACACACAAACTACTCCATTTCATCTTCCGACTGATATCCAACACGTGATTTCCCATTCAAGCTGCACTTCATGAATGTTCTGGTGCACAGTGTCATTCAACGACTTGCTCATCATGTGTCCTATCCATCTCCATTTTCTTTGGAATATTTGTTGAGCGATAGGATTTTGGTTTTTTCATCCACAAAGTCCCTTGCTGCTGATCCTCTCTGGTGGGCCATATAACCTTGAGTATGGAGCCACAGAGGGCGGCTGTTGATAAAACTCTGAAGTTAGAAGAACTAAAAATGAAATCAAACGTTGTCAATCACTTTGACTACAAAACTTCTCTCTGTCTCCCTCAAAATATAAACAGAACAAATAATTACTGTATACTACTAGACCGCGGTATATCAGTAGTTACTATTTACGAACAAAAAGCCGAAATGTAAAAGATATTTCTACAAAATCATCCAAATCGAATTTTCGCTAACGTTCCACCCAGTATAATACAGCTTCGACACTAGAAATCAAATAAACATGAAAGATATAAGAAAAGTTATACGACTGTTTTATTTTCGCAGCTACAAACGATGAAGTAATAACTGCATGTCCTATGCAAATACAGTGACTATCAGATGACTTGCCTTCTACTTATGAGACTGAAAAGTGATGCGCTTAAATTATTTTGTCGATACAACGGAAATATTTGTCACTGCAATCGCCTTAAATGTCTTTTAAATTCAAAGTCGAATACGGATCGTATACGTCTATAAGTGTAAAAAAGTACTAATGTTCTTCCATACTAACCTACGCTTCACCTTCTCCACGAATGATCTTGTTCACCAAAATGTCAAAAACAAGAACTTACTACTACCAACTTCAAAGTGTATTTATCAATTCGCTTGCTCCTGGGTAGTCAAGACCGTGCGAGAAGGTCACATCTATCAAAAGAAGAATACATAACGGGGAACAGTTCAATTCTAAAGCACACAGATCCTCTCTATCTAGCCTAAGTTACAAAAGCTGTCACCAGTCTGAAACGAGGCAGATCAGCGGGACCTGATCGAATGACACCAGAGGTGTTTAAGGATGGTGAACACAGTTTACTGTGTGCGTTAACTAAGGTACTAGGCAGCCTCTGGGAATCAGAAGAAGTCCCGTCAGGCTAGTGTAAATCACTGATCATCCCAACATACAAGAAGGAAGAAGTCTTCTTATGATAGTCATAGGGGGATTATCTTGATTAATATGGTATCTAAAGTTCTAGGCTCAACAATCATGCGTAGACCAAGTGGTCCACGGGTGGAAAAAACACGACAAAACCCGGCAGGATTCACACCAGAAACAGAGTGTATTGATGATATCTTCACCCTTCGACAGATTCTGGAACTTAGAAATACTTACCGGCGTCTACCAGTCGTTACATTTTTCGACCTAAACGCGACATTCGATTCTGTCGACCGAGAGGTTGCCTGCGAAAGGAATGCCGAGAAAATACATCACAATGATCAAGGCTCTCTACTCGAACTCATGCAGCCAGGTGAGGGCTTACGCGAGTTTTCATCTGCAATGGGGACAACCACCAGTGGTGTCTTTCAAGGATGTCCATTGTCCCCATTTCTATTCAATTTCATCAAAGATTCACTAATGGACTTAACCCTAACTGAATTCAGTAACTCAGAGATGGATTGACTTGTTACTGTCAGGGAATAATCTTGTTGACTTAGAATATGCTGAATATGTAGACCTTCCAACTAGGTGAAGACGCTGAAAAAATGCAGAGTCATATGAACACCTTGAGTTGCTATCTCAGAATGTTTGGCATGCGATTCGATCCCGCCAAATGTAAGATGATGCTACAGGATTAGACTACATTGACTACTCCTAGCTTAAAGACAGGGAGTGAAACGGTGGAGAATGTGTCAACCAGTTCACTAATTCGAGGAGTTGCACCAACCAACGCCAACGGTTTGATCGCAGACGAAAACTCTACCCGGAGACAGAAGGCTCAGTTGGCATATACTCGCCAAATTACGCCATCTCTGGCCTAGTAGACGTGACATCCGACGGACTGTCGAACATAGGACGTGTGTACTGCTCAGTAGGTCTCTCTGCCCTCTTTTATGGCTGACTGTGAGACATGGTCATTGAAATTAGAAGACATGAAGAGCCTGGCTTAGCGTCTTTGATCATAGGTGTCTGCGTTTTATTTCCCGTATCAAGTGGTATAATAAGGTGAGCAATACTGAGATTAGGACTCAGTCGAGTGATAGGTAAGGAGGGGAAATCAATCGACGAGGTAGTGAAGTTACACCGATTGAGATGGTTAGGCCATGTTTTACACATGACTGCCAAGCCACGCCTTACTCAACGGACATTATTGTTAGCTGACATAGGATGGATCACGTTGGAAAAGTCAGCTAGTGATGGTCAAAACAAAACATGCTTCATCAGTCAATGAAATCCACAACAGTTAGTTTAAGCCACGCGGGAGGTGTAGAGTGGTGTTTGGTTGGGGTCTTAGGGATGGTGACAACCAATGGCTAGAGACAATCGGTGATATGGCACAAAATCGTTGTCAATGGCTGACACGGATGCATTGACTCTTTGTGATTTATAATATCCAATAAAATTCTATTGTTCGTACATATTACTATTCTTTTTGCCTCACATTTCTCTTTATAATCTCTCACACTTCTCTTGCTTTGCGTGATAAATGAAGTGTGGCAACTCGAACTGATGCACATCTGTGCAAAGTTCTACGTTGAAACCAGTCAGTCAGTCAATCAAAGCATATCATTATACTATTGTGTGCAAACTATTGAAATATAGTTATAATTAATTTGATCTACTCCACAGTGCACAAACTTTTTGCTGACATTAATTTTTAATTCTGGTCATATGTGATCGGCAAATACTTCATTTAGAGTCATATATAGGATAAGATTAAGCCGGATTCTGCTTGCATCTTTGTGCAACCGAAGCTATGTTAGTTATAATGGAAATTCTAAATTGTGTTCAGTAAACTTTATCCATACACAGCCTTAGTTTCACAATTTGCTTTTCTTGATTTGTTGCACAATTAATTCCATAGTAATCCTCCCTCAAATCCTTTTCTCGTCTCCCATCAGCGATAATTACTATTGAAAGCGGAGTGGAACGAACACCAGGCTTATTCGTTAAGTAATCATTCAATTAATAAATTAGGTCAAATCTAAAAGTAACGTGATACTAAAGATGAAGTGGACAGATAATCAGAGTCTAAATAAATATCAGAAAAGTACGAAGGGAATGGAAAATAAAAAGGGGTGGGACGGTTTTAATCAGTCTTTACCTAGGCAAGCAAGGCAGAGACAATGGTAGAACAAACTTCTTCCGTTGTATGCAAAGACTAAGACTGTTCTCTCGAATTAATTCTCATAGCTTCGCCTATGTGTAGAAGGCGGGTCCGAAAAACTCGATGGAATGCGATAGATAACTTGATCACCACTATCAATCAAATGAGACAAAATAGAACTTCGTATAGATTTCATTTGACCGTTTCTGAACGATGAAGGAAGATGCTCATTAATACGTCAGTTAAGCTGTCTAGTTGTTCACCCCACATAGCTTTCTCCACAGGAGCAACTAAATTTGTAGATACACATAGAAATGGCACAGCTAGCTGGGTAGCTTGTCTTTCGCTTGAGCAATCATAATTGGTAGGCTGGAGAATGACAAACAAAGGGTGGCGGCAGCTTTGTCAGCTTTCTAATCAAGAACAATAAACGTATCATTAATATAACGAAAATAAGAATCCATTTTATATATTGCTTGTTTCAATGGACCATTTTCAAGCTAAGGAATAAAGAAATCTGCTGAAATCGGACGCAATGGAGAATTCATGGCAATATCGTCGATTTGTCTGTAATAAAGGTTATTGAATGTTAAGTGTACATTCATAGTAAATCTTAAAAGCAGCTATTTAAAACACATCAAAACCTGGTGCAATAAAAAGGAACTGACAACAGTTATAAAGAAACAACTGGTCTTATAATTGCAATTCAGCGGAGACGTGTCCAGTGAAGTCTTTCATCTAAGATTATCGAGAGCAATAAAAAGGACTTAACTCCATAATGGATAGGATTTTATTTCGATAAATCACACAGTGTTGTACAGTTATATCAACTGATGACGTTTCGAGCACAAACTATTGCTCATAATCATATCAAGTTGATATAACTGTACAACACTGTGTGATTTATCGAAATAAAATCTTATCCATTATGGAGTTATACTCGACCACAGTGCCCAAGTTTTATATTTATATCAATAAAACGGACTTATACTGCCCCCACCTTTTGTTTGTCATTCTTCATCCGACCGATTAAATTACTTTTATACAACTTCAGCGCTTTGAAAAATACACTTTATTCACTTATTTGCAGATGTCCGGTAACGTCAGTCAACCTGGTCACAGCAATTCGACATCACCGAAATAATTACGAAAAACAATTGTGTAAAGACATTTATTTGTTATTATTTTTCATTAAATATATTTAACATCCTGGTTACCATACTTCTCTCATTCCATCTGAGTGAAACTAAATTTGTCATCATGACGAGATGGAGGTCTGACTTATCAATGAGACGTGAGAAAGTGATTGCTGGCATAGTTCAACGTAAGCGAAATCTTACTACGATTGCTACAGCTCAACCTATTCAATTATTCGTCTCGTGTAGATTTCATTTTACACTATACGTTAACACCCGTAATCATATGGATTGAAATCATGCTTTAAGTGAAATAATAGTAATGCACTACTTTTAATAATAATAATAATAATGGCTTTATTCCAAACAGTATTTGGGGTACAGGTATGGAATTTTCAGCGTTCATTACAATATTGCATCTAATTACCTCATAAATTTTATAAGGATTTAGAAATATAAAGCAACAACAACAAAAAGAAAAAGAGAAATAAAAGAAATAAAAAAGAACAGCATTGCATTCACATATTTAAACAATGCACCACAGGATATGATATATAAAATTAGTCTGTAATAGAATATATGAGCAACAATATAATAGTAACAAAGAAAGGAGAACAAAAGCTAATGCGAACTATTTGTTAGAGTGCCACAGTAAATTGATCATGTCATGCCTAACAGTTTTCTCATCACATAACAGCTGTGCCAGATAAGGTATTGTGGAGTTTTTATACTTGGTAGTCCTGGCATATAGCTTCCTATAGTTGCTTCTAGTTCTACCAGATGAAATGCAAGGAGAGAGCTGCGTATAGAGAGGGTGTTCGGGGTCTGACAATATAGAATTCGCTAGTTTCTTACATGACATTATATGTCTATCCACAATTGTGTTAACCAGTTGGTTTAACGAAATCCCACTTGCCCTACTAACAGCTTTTAGTGCCCTATGCAGCGAAGCAAAGTCTTTCTTAAGTAGTCCAGGAAAGATTAATGGGGAGCAGTAAAGAGGGATGGGTAAAATACAGGAATTGACAAACTGAGAAAGTAAAGACTGCTTTATACCAGACTGCCTAAACTTCCTTAGGTAGAACGTTAGGCGAAACATCTTTCTAGTCACTAGCAAGATGTGAGAGGACCAGGAAAGATTAGAGGAAATACTCAGTTCAAGGTACTTGACATCTGATGTAGTTTCAACCTCTATGCCGTCAATGATAGTGGGACCATGTGAGCTAGCTAGTTGTTGAAGGTCACTTTTTCGTCTGAAAGTAAAATTTACTACCTGACATTCAGACGGATTCAGCTTAAGACCGTTTGAAGAGGACCACTGACTAACTTCCGACAGAAAGTTATTTAATATGGAACAGTCTGACTGAGAGTTGACAGGCATGGAGACAGAGAGGTCATCAGCATACTTGAAAAAAGTGGCTACATCAGAATGGGGCAAGTCATGTAAGAAAAAAGAAAACAGAAAAGGAGAAAGAACAGCACCTTGAGGAACACCAGCTAAAGTAAGTGAGGTAGTGGAGGACTTTCCATTGTAGACAGTGTACTGCTTCCTATCAGAAAAGTAGGAATACAACCACTTATTTATCCAGCTCTCACTCTGTGTTGCAGCAAGCTTACTTAACAAGAAAGACGTAGGTACAGAGTCAAATGCAGATGTGTAATCAAGGAAGGCACACCGAACATATTTGGCTCCTCTATCTAAACTAGAGACTATATTATGATATAGAACTACAGTGGCATCTAGGGTACACCTACTATGTTTATAGGCAAACTGGATGGGGACCGTTGAAAGGCTGTAAAGAGGGTTCAAGATTAAGTAAAATAAGTCTTTCCATAACTTTTAAAAAAGGTGAGGTAATAGCAATGGGTCTAAACTTGACAGTAGGTCCACTTGTTGATTTGGGCACTGGAACAACCTTGATATTTTTCCATGAGTCAGGAATAAAACTTTTGGAAAAAGATTCATTGAAAATGTCAGTTAATGGGCAACATAAGATGTCAGCACACTTCTTAAGGATAACAGCAGGAACTCCATCAGGACCAAGGGACTGGGTAGGTTTGAGAGATTGAAGACACTTGAGGACATCATTCGTGTTAAAACATGAAAAGCAGTCATTATTTATACTATTAGATTTGGGAATCATAACATCTGCAGGGATACATATGAAGGATTTATTAAGCATATCAACATCGACAGAAGTATCATTCATTATTTGCTTACCACCTGTGATTTCCTTTAATAGCTTCCACATATTAGATGAGGATTTACATGAAAGAAACTTCTGCTTGTAGAGAGCATTTAATCTTTGTGATTCGGCTTTAATCAAAGTGTTTATTCTCTTAACACCAGATTTATTTTTCATTTTGTATAACCTTTCTTTTTGACGGCGAAGCTTTTTGAGTTGAGATGAGGCGAAACGGTCGAACTTCAAGAAGATTGTCTCTTTAGGACAACAAACATCAAGACAGAAATTGAGATAATGTGTTGTGTTACTAATTGTGTTGTCAAGAGCTTGTTCAGTAAACAGGTCCCAGTTTGTGTCTTTTAACATTGTCCTTAGATTCTGTATGTTGTCATGTGAATAGCATCTGTGTTGTGTTTTCTTTCCAAGGTGGGAGAAGACCCTTTTGTGCAGCTTTCCATATACCTTGGGCAATACTCTTATGATGCAGTGATCAGAGTTAAGTAGTGGGGCTCTTTTCCGAGCTTCAAATATTCCTATGTCATTTGTGAACACAAGATCTAGAATATTATCCATTCGAGTCGGGAAGTTGACAATGTTATCATGACCAAGTGAAATAAGGAAACTGTGATCACTAGAATTGAAATCTCCAGTAACAATAGACAACGAGTTTCCGAAGGAGGTGGCAGCAAAGGAGGTAAATTCATCAGCAAATAAAGACAATTCAGTGGAATTGCATCCAGGTGCAATATAAATGTTCGAGATGTATATGTAGTTATATTTTGACAAATGCTTAGGTCGACATTTGACGGTGAGGCAGTCAATGTTGTCACTAGAGAATTTGAAACATACTTTATTAGATGTACACCATTGTGAATTTATGAACATGGCGACACCTCCACCACGTTTCTTCCTAGAACTGCATCGATCTTGTCTGAATAGTTTGAAATCATTTAGATACACCAGATTGTCATCATATAGATCATGTAGCCATGTTTCTTGAAGTGATATGATCCCAGTATTTCGATATATAATGGAAGACACAAGTGATTGAAGATTTGTAATGATTAAGGTGTTACACGCAAGCCACAACCACAACCAACGGAAAAGGAAGAAGACGAAGAGACGAGAGGGAGATCTTTATTTCAACCACGGCAGGATTGAATTAACCGGGTACAAGCTAATTATCGTCATTTATAACAAGTCTGGCCAAACGATCTTCCTCCTGTTCCAGTGAGGCCACGTCAGCGTTTCTTTCTGAAAAAGGAAGAAAAGAAACTTATTTAGTGGCGTTATGGTGGTTTTTATTTTATTACAAAGGTATTTGGTAGCCCAAGATTTAAGCAGGCCGCCAAGGTCACTTAAGCTTACTTACACTTAAGCTTATACGAAATCGAACTCAACTGCAGTGCCTAAGTTCTATTCTTATTTTTAAAATACTGAAGTTAAGTATTTTTGTCATTGGTCCCTGCAGATTTACCTATGACTAGGAGACGTACTCGCGTAACTTTACGCAGATGTGTAGGCTTGACTAAAGTACTTATAATTCACCACTTATATTGATCGATTGTGTTCCTGCAGAATTAAACTTACGTATAATAACGAGTTTATACCCTAGGGAGTACCGGTCTAGCATGCCGCACTCCCACTGCATGCAGAACAAACAGAACACAAGAATATTAGGTAAATCTAAGCAATAGGAACCCAAACCAAAACGACCTACGAACGCACAAAGCACCCAAAGTTATCCGGCATCACAAACTGTAACGAATAACATCCGCAAGGTTCTAAGTGAATGAGCGAACTTACCTTGACTTGCTGTTGCATGTAGAATTAATTCGTACAAGTGATTATGCAAATGTATCCGGCCATAAGTCGTAAAATACTCGTCGGTGATTTTCGAATGTCTTTGTCCGAGTGCGGCTACATCTGCTTCCAATGAATTTAACTAACTGACAGACCTCATTAAGCCTTGACATTCCTGAAGGTGATACAGATTAAATTCATTTAAATAAATTAAGCATTTACATAAGTAACATGCATGACTTAAGTCATTATAGTGTTGCTGCTATATTTTGATAAAACTGGCGTACACGTATATCTTAGTACTTCTTCCCGTTTATAATTGTGACCTAACGTTGCGGTTACTCGACATCCACAACGTAATTCAAAAGGCACTTGCGAAGGAATACGATAGTGTATTATTGCAACAATCAAAATTCAAAAATCGAGCGAGTACAAAAAGTATCAATTGTTAACATGCAAGATTTAGAGTAATAAACAAATCAAAGTACAATTACATAGTGAGAGTATACTGCGATGATGAGTAATAAAACGGGTCACTACAATAGTTTACACTTATTTTGAAATGTGGAGCACACTAATGGGGCAGCAAATATCAAGAATATAACGCATACAGGCTAGATGAAAGTTCCACAAAGTTGGCAAAGTTCAACAATAGAGTCCCAAGCAATGCGAACGCACAAGTGACCTTGAGCCGACCAGTCAGAAAAAAGGATGATTTTCGCATAAAATTTTACGTATATTTACATAAAAAGCATAAAAAACGTTAAACAGGGTACTTTTCTCCAATATGAGATAAAAAATATTCCAATTATTAAGAGGAGTTTCAGTTTTTAAATTAAACCAAATTCTATGCATATATTCATCCAAATGACTGAAAATAACTTCGTTTTGTGATCTGCTGATAACTCGGATTCTATTTTTTAGCCTTCCCCAGAAACCTTCGATGGAATTATCATGAGTACCCGTGGCAGGGTCGACGGAATCATTCGAATGGTTCACTCTATGATGTATATATCCCAATTGCGATAATTGGCTATATCCCGCCCATTCATCTGTGTGAATGGTGGTGCCTGGTAACACTAGACGCTGAATAATAGGGAGGAGTGAATAAGCACTCCTATCTAGAATCAGCTGCATAAACCTTTCGCGAATCTAGGTGTCATAAATTCCTAAAACCTAAACCTTATTCGCTCTGGCACCCAGTAATTGGACAGAAACAAGATATTCAGGCAAAGTTAAACTTTCGACACCAATAACAACCAATCATCAAAGACAGTTTCAACTTTTCAAAGAAAGTTCCTAGAAGACAATTAATTCAGTGTCACTTACCAGTAAGCACAATTATTCGCGCTAGAATAATGGTGAGCTTCCTCAACCATGACTAGCATGCGTTCAGGGTCATTGGAACATTCAGAAGGTCATTGGAACATTTACAATCCTGGGACTCTATTGTTGAACTTCGCCTATTTGACTAGATTAGCGTACAAGTATTTCCTAGTACTTCTTCACGTTTATCGGTGTGCATAGACGTTGTGGCTACTTGACGCCAGCAACGTGAAACCAAAAGGCACTTGTGAAGAGTGTAATCGTGTAGTAAAACATTCAAAAAAACCTTTAAAATTCAATGGAAAACGAGTTCGCGGAAACATATAACCAGCTGACGCAGGAACCCATCATGACCTTGAAACTGACTATAGCGCCTTTCACAGTTGCAGTAGCCAAATTTCAAAATTGTGTCAAGGTAATGTTCAACAGTAAATTGACAAATGTTTGCTAAGAGCAGAAATTAAACGTCACGTACAAGGTCATTGGTGGAGTGAGACGCTCAAAGGTCATTTTCGTCCATGTTAGTCGGCCATGTTGGATTGCAGTTCCGTAGCTGTTCGTTTACACACTGGTTTTCCGTTTATCCAGCAGTTCTTCACAACTTATCTTGATGCACATTGTTCATTAATGTTGCGTTTCACTGCATTATTGTTTGCGTTTCTGTTAAAATCAGTTATTTCGTTTGTTTCGAAAGTTTTTACCACCAGGTCAGTGCATTCGTTTCATTGTTATTGTTTCATACGTTGCATTCATGCATGGTTTCAGTGTTTTAGTTGTTTTTCAGATATTAATGAATTAGTACTGTGGACAGATTTTGGAGAATATGCACGTGAACATGTTTGGGAGGCAAAAGCCATTGTTCAATTTCAATCGCGCAAACTTTGAAAAGGGGGTGAATTTTACACGCTATTGTTTAGTTTTGGCTTTTGTTGTGTTATACGCTCCAAAAGTCTACAGATTAACTTTAAATCAGTTTATTCTGATCAAAGTTAGTTTACTTTTCAGATCTGAGTCTATTTAAATTATAGGAAATTGTGTCTTATAACATAATAGTTATAGTTATATATATTTGTGCACTCATTGATTTTTTTCGCTGATTTATAAAGGTCTATATACATCTGAGTTATATTTAAATTTCTTCCCAGTCCGTTCTAGACAGTATGCCCATCAAAAAAACCGCTGCGGAAGAGTTATGTGCCAATTCCCAGTGGGTGAGGGAATGCAGTGTGATAACTGCAAGAGATCGTTTCACAGTATGTGCACAAACCTAACTCCTGCAGCACACAAAGGCTGCTGCAAACCCCTAGCAAACTGGTTGTGCAATGACCGTTGTAGTACTACCAAACTCCGTATTACAGAAGCCATTGCCACTCTTAGCGGGGCTTTAAAGCTCATGGACTGCAAGGGTCTTCCATCACAAGAGGAGACTGACTACTTCTCAGACACCAAAGATGCGACTAGCGTCATCGACAAAACAGTACATGTTCCTAATGAGTCTTTGTCAATGACTGAGTTCCCTTCAGCACAAAAGAGCACTCACCACATTCCAGACAGCCAGGCTGCCCCCACGATACTGGATAAGCCCTCCAGTGACAGCAATGGAAAGATTGCCACAAAGAAGAGGCGTACCAGGGGTCGTAAACCTGCAACTCGAGTCACCCAGGTACTAGTGGATCAAGCCTCATCCACACCGCTGAGTAGCAGGCAGATAAATCCTGCTACGACTAGTGAGGAGAACGCCACTGAATGGCGTAACGTAGTCTCTCGCAAAAAGCGAGATAAGGACAATACATTGGCCACACTGCCCACGAAGGACAGAAAGACATTCACGCCGCAGAGCAAGAAAGTCACAGCAAGCAAACCTGATCTCTCTGACAGGTCGCTCATTCTCCACAAAGTGGAAGAGTCACTGTCCCCCGAACCCAAGACTAGATTCGGGCATGACCTTAACTTGGTTAAGCCCCTTTTAGACAAGCTACTGCCACAAACAGTATCAGGCATTACTATACATAGCGTATATAGAATAGGCCAAAAGACTGACCCTACAGTAAGTCAGCCTGTACGTCTCCTCAAAGTCGTACTAAACTCTAAAGAAGAGAGGGATGCTATTCTAGGCAACTCTCATATTCTTAAAGGATCAGACATATATGTCCGCGCCGACTTAAGCCTAGCAGACCAAGTCAAAAGACAGTCTGCGGCCCTAGAATTAAGCGAACGACGCCGAAACGGCGAAAAGAACCTTAAGATAAAGGGTTTTCGGGTTGTTCAAGTTCGCAGTTTAATGATCCCGAAACCTCTGTGGGTAGGCCGGGGAAGCACCAAACTGAATTGACAGTTTGTTACACAAATGCCTGAAGCCTGTTAAATAAACGGACTGAGCTGGATAACATGATAGACTCCGGAAACCCGGATGTAATTATTATCACAGAGACATGGCCCACACCCGATGTCACTGACAGCGAAGTTAACCTGCCAAACTTCGAAGTGCATGGGGTGGACCGACTAAACCGCAAAGGAGGTGGCGTAGTCATCTACCTCAAGAAATGCTTAACCGTGCGTGGTATCGAAGCACTCGCTCACGATAGTGAGTCGTGCGAACTTCTACGCTGCAGACATTAAATGCATAGGCCAAGACATTGACCTCATTGCTATGTACCGCAATCCTGACTGCAGTGCAGATGACTTCCTGATAGAGAAGCTCGGCTCCTGGACCTCGAAATGTCGAAGTCTCGTAGTTGGCGACTTCAATGCACTAACAGTTGACTGGACGAGCCTAACAACTCCATCCTCAGTCAACTCCATTGATTATAAACTGCTGGAATCTAGTATATCGTTAGCTCTAGTCCAACATATCATTAAGCCCACGCGCAATGACTCACAGCACTCCTCCTCAACTCTGGACCTAGTGTTCTCCCATGGCGAGGATGTAGATCTCATACAACATCTTCCTCCTTTAGGAAGAAGCGACCATGCTGACTTTCAAGTTCACAGCAACGACAGCAAGGGCCAAAACCCCACCTCGACCAAATGTTTGGAAAGCTGATATAAATGCAATCGTCTCAGCAGCCAACTCAGTAAACTGGTACATCAACCTAGAGTCTCAAGTAGAAGCCGCATGGAACCAATTTAAACAACTTTACGCCCAAGTAACTGAACCTTTCATCCCTTGGTCTATCCCAAATGGTCGGACACTGTCCTCCTTGGATAAACCGAGAGATTCGTAAGTTACTTAGACGTAAACACAAATGTTGGAACTTGTTTGCCACACTTGAGACTTCTGAGACCAGGCAATTATATAACACTGTTAGAAATAAAGCTATTGCAGAAATCCGCAAATCAAGTTGAAATTTGAAGCACACCTGGCTCAAAATGCAAAGGCACAACCTAAGAAAATCTTCTCGTACATGAACTTCAGGAATAAAACATCCAATGGTGTCCCGAACCTGACTATTGACAATGATACAATCGTAGAAGATCAAGAAAAAGCAGAAGCAATGGCAAACTACTTCTCCCAAGTCTTCACTCAAGAGTCGTCACTGCCTATAGGATCAGCTCTGGCTGCATCAGAAGAACATGGGATAGATTCCGTTGACATCGACCAAGGCATCGTGCTCAACTGCCTAGGGAAACTGGATGCAGGGAAATCAACGGGTCCTGATAATCTTC
Source organism: Trichobilharzia szidati (assembly GCA_944472155.2). Taxonomy (NCBI): domain Eukaryota; kingdom Metazoa; phylum Platyhelminthes; class Trematoda; order Strigeidida; family Schistosomatidae; genus Trichobilharzia; species Trichobilharzia szidati. The sequence goes on from OX235271.1 coordinate 15,013,729, forward strand.
ACCCAAGGCTTCTCAAGGAGCTGTCAACCCACATACCCGGCCCTTTTACTACGATCTTCAAGCTTTCTCTCCAAAATGGAGTGTTACCGCGTGACTGGAAAGACGCCATAGTAGCCCCCATCCACAAAGAAGGATCAAGACAAACCCCTTCAAATTACAGGCCTATCAGTCTCACCAGCACTTTAATTAAGACACTGGAGAGAATCATTAAGAAAAGCATAATGGCATATCTTGAAAATAGAAGCTTATTATCAAGAACACAGTGTGGCTTCCGAATGAATCTCTCATGCCTGTCAAATCGGCGGCCTGCTTGAACATATGGCTACCAAAAATTCCACTTTACAACATTTTGCAAAATTGCTTTGGTTTGCTCTTTTTATTTTGTTTTCATTTATCAATAATGTGTCCTAATCGTATTATTTATAATCGCGCATTTTTAAAATCATTACAACCTACTGCGTTGTGTCATCCACAAAAATTGAGAAAAAAGCATCACTGTGGATGGCAGTGTGCACTGAAACGTACACAAATTAATCAAATGACTGTTCCTGAACTCGTTAGCACTAATTGTAGATCATTGTCCAACAAAATGGATTATCTTCAATCCCTAATGTATTCTAATGTTTATCGAAACGCTGGCGTTTTAGCAATACAAGAGACTTGGCTGCACCAGCATTATGATGATAATCTAGTTTCATTAAATGGATATAAATTTTTTCGCCAAGATAGAAAAAGTTCTAAGAAAAAATGTGGAGGTGTAGCCACTTTTATAAACAAAAGTTGGTCTACATCAAATTACGTTTGCTTCAACTATTCTAATGACAATATTGACTACATAACCGTCAGGTGTCGCCCAAAACACTTAAGTAAATATTCTTACATATGCATAACAAATATCTACATAACACCCAATTGTAGCCTTACAAATATAGTTACGTTTGCAGATGAATTTACTGAATTCGCTGCTCCTGCATACGAAAACTCGCTGTCTATAGTCTGTGGTGATTTCAATTCATGTGATCACAGCTTTCTTACTTCACTTGGTCATGAGAATCTAGTCAAGTTTAATACACGTCTGGACAAATCACTAGACCTGGTTTTCATAAACGACCGTGATGTATATGAAACCCGAAGGAGAGCTCCTTTGTTAAAGTCTGACCACTGCATTATTCGTATTTTACCGAAAGTGTACGGCAAGTTACAACAAAAATTGTTTAGCCATTTAACAAAGGAGATACATGAACGTTCATATTCCCATGACAACATTCTAGCACTAAGAAGCATGTTTTATGATACCAACTGGGAACTATTTACTGACGATAAGTTGGATGCTACTGTCTCTAATATAACCGATTATCTGAAGTTTTGTTTGGATATTTGTTGTCCATATGAAACAATGTTTTCGAGATTTGACAGAATCTCTTCTTTGCAGCTGAAAAAAACTTAGAAGACAAAAATAGAAGTTGTATAAGAATTGTGATAATACTGGTGTACGTAAAATAAACACCCTTATAAAAATTGAAATAGAAAGATTGAACAGATTGTATAATGAAAAATTTTTATCATGACCTGGAAAAACATTCGCACCTGTCTTTCTGCATGACTAATTCAATGTAGTTTATTTACTTATCAGTCCTATATCTCCCAATGTAATTTCAAAACTATATATATCCGTGTATGTAAAGTATTCAGTCCTATATCTCCCAATGTAACTTCAAAAGTATATATCCGTGTATGTAGAGTATTCAGCTGACGAGTTCTACCGAAATTTGATGAATTCATTAAATCCTGCTTTATTAACCTTTATTGCTTGTTTTAAACATGTAAAAATCCTTCAAACATTTGGAAACTTTTCAATAAACTTACAAGTAAAAACCAAATGTCTGTTGATGCTTATTCTGATGTTAATGCTTTAAACAAATCATTTATCATGAAACAAATTAATATGCCTGTACCTGATGTACCTAGTCAAGATAATGGTAATTTTCCGGGTTTTAAAGAAGAGGATGTACTATTATGTTTGAAATCTTTAAATCCAACACACAGCCTTGGTCCAGATGGTGTACCAGGCATTCTTCTTCAAAAGTGTGCAGACATCTTGTGTCATCCTATTAATCAAATCTTTAATGCATCACTTAACAAGGAAATGGTACCTGCTGACTGGAAAGAAATCAAGGTTGTACTTGTACAGAAATCATCTTCTGGAGCAGGTATAAAGTTTAGACCGGTCGCTATAACATCTCATTTTTTGAAAACTATGGAGAAACTTCTTTTGAATATTCTTTAACCTTCTTCAAAAGCTTTTAGTGACCCTAAGCAGTTTGCTTATAAGTGTGGAAGAAGTACATTAGATGCAGCCATTGTACTACACCACAATATTGTTTCCTGCCTTGATAAGGGTGCTAAGTTCGTTCGAACAGCTTTTTAGACTATACTGCAGCTTTCGACTCTGTTCCTAGGACACTTTTATTAGGAAAGATGATTTCAGCACAGACAGAGTCCTGGGCAACTAGATGGCTGTCTTCTTATTTTAAGGATAGGAAACAGCATACTGTTTTGGCTGGAAAGCGCTCCACTTCTCAGCTAACTGAAAGTGGTGTGCCTCAAGGTGCAGTACTTTCTCCATTTCTTTTCTCTTTCTTTCTGCATGACCTTCCGAACTCACCCAAAGTGAACTTCATTAAGTATGCTGATGATCTGACCGTTTCTAACCCTGTAGTTTCCACATCGGATTGTTCCCATATGAATTGCTCCTTAGCTGAAGGTAAGGATTGGTCTGGATCAAATGGTCTTAAACTAAATCCAACTAAATGTAATACAGTTGATTTCAGCTTGAGAAGTGAAAAAGACATGCGTGGATTGATCCAATCTCATGGTTGTTGTAATATTGATGGTACCATGATAGAGAGTAAGTCAAGTTTTTCTTATCTTGGCATCAGTTTCTCTTCAAACCTTTGCTGGTCGTCTCACATTCTTATAGTTTCTACGAAAGTTTTCCGTCTGACTTATTACATAAAGAAGTTGAGGCACTCAGGTATAACCCAATCTCTTGTTATACAGTTTATTAATTCATGTGTTTTGCCCATCATTCTTTATTGTTCCCCATTATTCTTCCCTGGGGTACTCAAGAAAGACCATATAATACGACGAAGAACATTGAGGGCTGTAAGTAGGGTCAGTGTTATCTCTTTGACTCAACTAACCGACACTGTTGTCAATAGGCATATGAATTCTTGTAAACAGTTAGCTAAAGTTATTTTGTCTGATAGTGAACATCCTCTTTATTCACAATTGTTTCCTTGTATCTCTTCGGGTAAGACCAGAAGAAATTTCATAAACATTTATGCTCGTACTACAAAATATAAAAGTTCGACCGTACCATATTTGGCACGAGTATTGTGTGAAGAGACGAATATCAGAAAAGAACTTTTACAACTTTTAAATCATTAACTAAACTATAAAATGTAATGATGCATATTATTGAAAGTGTGATTTGTTATATTATTTATTTATTATTCACTATGACCTAGAAATGGTCATTTTGTTGGGGTTTTTTATTTTCCCTATTAACTATTAATATTTTTAAAATTTTATATATTTATATAATTATAGAAAGAGCTAAACCAATGCAATATGTAAAATGAAACGCTGAAAATTCCATGCTGTAAATTGTTATTGTTGAGGAATAAAGTGATTATTATTATATCTTCTCACTGCAAGAGAAAGCTGGGTCAAATCCAGGGACAACAGAAGACCCGTTGACGTCGTCTTCATAGACTTCAGCAAAGCCTTTGATAAAGTACCTCACAAAAGACTACTAAGGAAGTTGGAAAGTCTTGGTATCAAAGGCAGCTTACTAAACTGGCTCAGGGAATTCCTCATAGATAGGAGGCAGAGGGTTAGGATCAACTCAAAACTCTCCTCTTGGACAGCGGTAGGCAGCGGAGTGCCACAAGGCATGATACTTGAACCTCCCCTATTTATTTTGTATATCAATGACTTATCTCTGCTCACCGACTCCCCTATGGTCCTATACGCAGATGACTTAAATATTTGGAGAGAGCTGAAGGGCAACAGTGACACGTCCACGTTGCAAGAGGACCTCAACAAATTGTCAGCATTTGCAACTGCTTCACCTCAGGTAAATCATTCCTATATGCTGACGACCTCAAAGTCGTTTACTCCTGCTTTCCTTCTCAGAAATAGGAATGTAACCAGTTAACAGCTCAACATTCTGTTTGACTTGCAGCAAGTTTATTTGATAATATGTCCCCAGGGTCTGAGTCAAGAGCAGATGTATAGTCTAGGAAGGCACAATGAACAAATTTAGCCCCCTTGTCTAGACTGGAAGCAGTGTTATGATATAAGATGACAGCCGCATCTAAAGTGCTTCTACTGTGCTTATAGGTAAATTTTTTAGGGTCATTAAAGGATTTAAGCGAAGGTACAAGACTAAGTAAAAGTAGTTTCTCCATAGTTTTCAAAAAAGGAGAGGTAATAGCAATGAATCTAGATTTGACACATGCTCCAGGTACAACTTTAATGTCTTTCCAAACGGTAGGCACAATATTACTGGAAAAAGATTTGTTAAATAGATCAGTGAGAGGGTAACGCAGGATATCAGTTCATTAAAAAAATAAAACTAGGTACATAATCTGGACCAAGGCTCTGAGAAGGGTTCAGATTTTTGAGGCACTTTTGAACATCATTAGTGTTAAAACCTGGAAAGGGGCTATTATTAACACTAGTAATATTGGGAAGCATGGAATTTAAAGGAGAATAAATAAAAGATTTATTAAGGGTACATACATCAGAAGAATACGGAATATTGTTTATCTGCTTACCACCAGTAATTTCCTTAAATATATTCCACATATTTGAAGCATTTTTGCAGGACATGAATTTCTGTTTATATATAACATTCCATATCTGCATTTCAGACTTGATTAAGAAGTTAGTTCTTTTTATACCACCTTTATCTTTCATTTTATATAGTTTTTCCTTCTCTCTATGAAGCTTTTTAAGTTGAGAGGAGGAGAAACGGTCAGATTTGACGAATAGTGTTTCTTTTGGGCGGCAGATTTCAAAACAGAATTTCAGATAAGATGTAATATTACAGCTAGAGTCATCAAGCGAAACATTATTAAACAGATCCCATCTTGTGTCGCGGGGCATATTTCCAATATGTTATACGTTCTCATTTGAGTAACTTATTAATACTCTGGAACAATTATCCTCCCTACACTACGATAATAAGATCCTATGTGGAGACTTTAACTTACCAGAAATCAACTGGGAAATATCCACAGGCCCAACTAAACTTGATAAGTTCTTAGGCACACTGGATATACTTGGCTGGAAACAGACTGTCACAACCCCAACAAGAGAGAATAACGTACTAGACTTAACCTTCTGCCACAATATAAGTCCCCTTTCTACCCTAATAGGTTCTGAGTTTCCAGGGTGTGACCACAAAACAGTGCTGTGTGCACTGCCACTTCCGTCAAGTAGCAATGCAACCCATACCCATACTTCACAACAAATAACTTACAGGAACTACAGCAAGGCAAACTGGACTCTAGTGAAATCAATGTTAAGATCCTCGAAATGGAGAGAGTACCTCTTGCAAGCTCTGAGCATCTTCTACCATAACTCCAACACATGCTTAGATGCTGTCATTCCACTCCAAACACTTGAGCTTTCCCCACATAGGAAGTCATTCATAAAACCAAAGGATCGTATGAAACTGAAGAAACTCTCAGCAAGTTACTTCAAACACCACGACTTTGGCACACTAGGTTTAATACTTAACACCTTTAGTTCCATCTCACAAGCTCGAAATTTCCGTATGAGAAACGAAGAACGCATCGCAGTAGCCAGTCCTGCTAGAGTGTAAGCACTCACGGAAATCCTAAAGAAGCGAATGAATCGCAAAAATCACAGCATTTCCCTCCTCATAGACAAAGGTAGGCTATGTACTAATTCCGCAGACATGTGTGAATTATTTAACTCAACTTTTGCAGGTAACTACCTTAAGCCCACAGTCCAGTTACTCAATATACACCCTGCTACTAATGTGGTACAAACTCCATCTCCACACACACCAAACTTAATCAGTACTGTTGAATTTAACTATACTAACATTAAACAAACTATAAGAACCCTAAAATGCCCAAAAGGTTTTGGTACTGACGGCATATCATCCTATTTTTATAAATATGGTGGCCCTGACATTCCCCTACTACTACTTAAAATATTCACAATGTCCTTAGAAACCCAAACTTACCCTGATGTGTGGAAAACAACGTTTATTATGCCTAAACACAAATCTGGCTCGAAAACAGACGTCAGTAACTACAGGCCAATTAATATCACACCTATAGCATCTAGAATTATGGAGAGACTAGTTAAAGAAAACCTAATCAAGCGTATGCTTAGTTGCAACATTATAAGTCCGAACCAACATGGATTCCTAAAATCCAGATCTTGTTTAACATGCCGCTTAGACTTCTTTAACTTTGTGACCAGCAGTCGTGACAGACGACAACTAGTACTTGTCATCTACTTTGACATCTCAAAGGCATTTGACCGTGTCGACCATTTACTACTAGTGCATAAGCTGAAATCTTTAGGAATACGTGACCCACTATTAGGATGGCTTAAATCACTCCTTAACAATAGGTCCCAAATAGTTAAGCTCGGACCTATAACTTCGAAACCTAGCCCAATCACCTCTGGTGTAGTACAAAGTAGTGTCATTGGACCCCTTCTATTTACCCTATATATTAACGACATATGCGCTTGCTTTACTCATGGTAAACCATTCATCTTTGCAGATGACCTCAAAGTAGCTTATACATTCCAATCTGATGACCTGGGGTACTTCCAGAATGTTGTACAAAAAGAACTAGATAAAGTGACTGCTTGGTCATCTTTATGGAACCTACAATTTAACCTTAAAAAATGTGGTTGGATCTGCTTCGGTGCACCCTCAGTCGACATGAAGTTAACGCTTCAATCGGCTAACCTAACCAAACTCCAAAGTGTTGTTGACCTAGGTCTGAGGTACTCGAGTAACCTAACATTCTCTGAGTAAGTGGCATCACAGACTCAAAAGTCGAGGATGCTCTTAGGATGCATACTCAGGAACTTTCACGACAATGAAGCAAAGCTCATTCTGTACAAAACCTGTGTGAGGTCACTACTAGAATACTGTCCATTTATTATTAGCAGCACTCACACACGTGAAAAGCTAAGAATTGAAAGTATCCAACGATATTTTACCTCGAAATTACTAGGTTACGAATGTAAGAAAGACTACATCTCACGGTGCATGATTCTACAACTTGACCCACTCTGGACAAGACGACTAATTATAAACCTAGTATTCTTCTGTCGACGCCAAGTAAAATCCCGAGTCGCATCATCCTGGAGAGAATCAAGGACGCGCTGGATACAGAACTCCAACCAGAACAAGCTGGATTCAGGAAAGGCAAATCAAGTTCTGACCAAATTGCAACTCTACGCATTATCATCGAACAAAGCATGGAATGGCAATCAAACCTCTACCCCAACTTCATAGACTTTGAGAAGGCCTTCGACAGCGTTGACCGCGAAGTAATTTGGAAAATACTCGAGTACTATGGCGTACCGCAAATATTCATCAAAATTATTCAACAACTGTACGACAACGGCACATGTCAAGTGATCCACAACGGAAAACTCAGCGAAGCGTTTGGAGTAAACACAGGAGTCAGACAAGGGTGCTTATTATCACCAATGATATTCCTAATTAGGTTGGACTGGATTATGCGTCAGACAGTGGGAAACGAGAAGACAGGGATATCCTGGACCGACGTGAAGAACCTAGAAGACCTGGATTTTGCGGATGATTTGTGTTTGATGTCACACAAAATCGAAGACTTACAAGCGAAAACCGACAGACTGGTCGAAGAAGCAGCCAGAGAAGACAGGACTCCAGGTGAACATAGACAAGACGGAGGTTATGAAAATAACCAACCAGCAACAGCAACAGCAGCAGCAACATCCAGTGCCAATCACCACCAACGGGAGGGATTTGAAAGAGGTTACTTCATTCACTTATCTAAGGAGCATATTCTCAACTACAGGAGGAACGGACGAGGATGTCAAATCGAGAATCGAGAAGGTGAGAAACACATTCATCAACCTGAAAACAATCTGGAAATCTTCGTCACTCAGCACCAACAACAAAATTCGGATTTTCAATACAAATGTCAAGTCAGTTCATCTATATGGATCAGAAACTTGGCGGGTCACCAAGAATATTTCCAACAGCCTGTTGCAGACCTTTATCAACAACTGTCTTCGCTCCATACTGAAGATTAGATGGCCAGAAAGAATCACAAACAAGAAGCTATGGGAACAAACGAAACAGGAACCAATCGCCCAACAAATATGCAGGAGGAAGTGGAGATGGATTGGACACTCGCTGAGGAGGCCGTTGAGTGACATCGCGCGTCAAGCCCTCGAGTGGAACCCGAAAGGGAAGCGGCGAGTGGGACGTCCAAGGGTGACATGGAGGAGATCGTGTGAGGAGGAGATGAAACAGTATGGAATAACATGGACGCAAGTGAAAAGTACAGCACAAGACAGAAGCAAGTGGAGACGTGCAGTTGAAGCCCTATGTTCCACTAGGAACCCAAGGGAACAATAATAATAATTCTTCTATAAGATCCTACACAAAATATCATTCTCGGACATTAAGGACATACAATTCGCACAAGAGGGCTCTTACGATCTGCGTAACCAAAATTGCACAGTGACAATAAAAGCCTTTAAGTCAACACTCCGCGAAAACTTCTTCACAGTCATGTATTTTAAAATATGGAACAATCTGCCCCTAGAAGTTAGGAACTGCAATACGGTTATAAGTTTCAAACGCTCTCCGTACACACTATTTCCCTCTACTGATTATGTAAATAAACTATTTATTCCTAGAACGAATCCACTATTAGTCTACTGCAGTACCTAAACGCGCTTAAATACCCTTACTTCTCTAAAGACTATAAATAAACTAGTAGCATAAATGCATAAAAAGACATAGTAGAAACAAATTTTTGTTCATCAAATTACAATATACAACGAATATAAACAAATATTCTGGAATCCACGTACTTTTTCTTTGTCCTCTGGTACATTTCCGTTGTATTTACTTTGTTGCATTGATCTACATTCCGACTGAAGCTGAGAAACAATTGAAGTCACTTACCCACATATCCCTCAAGACGCTGTACAGCATCTTATACAAGCACTGTCAACGATCTAAAATGGTTTTTATATAGCTTTCTACGTGTTTATCAACTTACTCGTACGGAGCAACCATGCTGTGACAAATGGCGGGCTATGGGTGACTTGAGTGCAGTAAAACAAATCTGCTTGAAATTGACCAATATTAATCTGCATTCAGTTGAACTCACATCTCGTAATACTTGCAAAAACATGATGTCAAAATCATAAAAATTAATCACTCATTTTAAATTAATACACAATTTGAACATAAGACAAGATACGATGCCGCACACATCAAAGATATATGGAGGAATTGACTTCAAGCTTTATTTTTTCCCAAATATTTGTAATTTATCCGACACGTACTTGGGTTTTTTTTGTTAATGCGAAGACAATATTTCTATATTTCTTTATGTGCTGCATTGAACGACTAACTGTCAGAATGTGCTCACTAACTGATGTCAGAGAGGAGAGCAACCATGTAATTTCACTATAAGTCAAATTCATGTAATTTAAATAATACTTATCCATGCCTGTACAACTGGTGTGTCCTACATTGATAGGAAAAATATATATTATTATTATTAACAGCTGTGAACAACTTTCTTGAAAAAATTTGAGAAGGCATTTTATGTAACTTTCCGTAAATTTTGGGTAAAACTCGGACAATACACTGATCAGAATTTAAGAGCGGAGCTATTTTACGAGCTTCATATGTTCCAGAATCATTTATAGATACTAAATCAAGTGAAGCATCTTGTCGAGTTGAGAAGTTAACCACATTTTCATGACCCAGCAATGTAATAAGACTGTAGTCACTGGAGTTGAAGTCACCAGTCACTACAGACAAGGAGTTACCAAACGAAGCAGCTGCGAAGACCGATAGTTCTGAGGGACTGCAAGGTGTGACATAGATATTTGTGACAAAAATGAAGCTATCCTTAGATAAGTGTTTAGGTTGGCATTTAGCAGTTAAGCAATTAATGTTTTCATTTGAGAATTTGAAGCAGACGTTGTTGGCAGTAGATCACTGAGAATTAATGAAAGTGGCAACACCTCCACCTCTCTTCTTCTTTGAGCTGCATCAATCTTGTCTGTATATTGTGAAATCAGCAGACTGCTTCATGGCAAGCCTCGAGAATGGCCCACTCAAATCAACCATCGACAATTTCCAGTTGTACGTTAGATATGTTGACGACATCTTTATCATCTGTGATGACGATCACGATCTCAATCAACTACTGCAAATATTCAACAAATGCCATCCAGCCACAAAGTTCACTTTGAAAACTGAAAATGAATCTAAAATCCCTTTTCTTGACGTTGAGCTTACAAGGAGAGATAACGGAACTTTAAGAAGATCAATCCATAGGAAACCGATGTGGAAAGGACAGTTAACAAGTTTCTACAGCTGGGTACCAATCAGTCGGAAAAGAAACCTAATTAAATCCCTTGCCACTCGCGTCAGACGCATCTGCAGCTCCGACACCATGGAAGAAGAATTAAACTTCCTAAGGGAAATCTTCATACAAAATGGCTACCCACCAAGATTTGTAGACAAAAACATCAAACAGAAAAACCAAAAGCAAGAGACACCATCCGTGCCAAAAAAGATACTTTATATGAACCTAGACTTCAAAGGAGACCTACTTAGTGACGTCCTCAGAAGGAGAATTTCCACCTCTTTAGGAAGAACTTTCCCTGCGGCAACACTAAGAATAGTGTTCTCCAATCGCCCGCTGGTCTGCAGAAACCCAAAGGACAAGATTCCGCACATGACCACTTCTATGTGTATATATCAGTTCACCTGTTGCTGTGGAGCCAGGTACATCGGTCGTTCAACGCGCACCCTGTCAAAAAGGGTCAACGAACACTACACAGCGTGGCTACAGAAAGGAAATAATGGCAATATAAGGACTGCAATAATCGAACATCTAGTCAACACTGGTCATTCCATCTCAACGAACGCCTCCTTCAAAGTGATCTACAAAGTGAAGAACAACCTCCCAAAGACAGTACGATTTCGTCTTCTTTGCATCGCAGAAGCTCTAGCCATCCAGTTGGTGGAACCAGAACTATGCAAACAAAAGAAAATTATCCAACCACTTCTACTGGCATGGTAACAACTCCGTTGATTTGACCCAACTCTTCTTTGTTTGTTTGATTTGACCTTACTTCTGTTTGTATGCTTATTTTTTCTAACTTAAAACCCTTCTGTAATTCTGTATATTATTTTGTTTCCATGCACACCCTTTGAGTACAACTCATTCATCAAACTATTCATGCCACTGAGTAACTCTTATTTAACAATCATTTATGACAACTCATCACTTTTGTTACTACCCTCTTATATGAACATTCAATTCACCTGAACTTACTCCTCTTTAACAATCGTTTTTGACAACTCATCACTTTTGTTGCTATCCTCTTATCAACATCCAATTCATTTGAACTTACTAACCGTATTTTGTTTGACAAATTTAATGTATACACACACACAAAATAACCATATATATTTGCGATTGTACAGCTTTGAAAATGAATTCGCCGAAAAGAGACTCTTTGTTGAACTACTTGTCCTTTGTCTACTAATATACGGTCAGCCAAAATTAAGTCGCCTCTCCTCCTTCGGTATGATAATGGGAAGAGATTCAAATGCTCCATCCTCTTATCATAAGAAAGGTGTGAGATGCCATTAATTAATTTTGTTCCTACCCTCTGTTCTCTTTCCAGGGTATGTGCCTCCTTTTTGAAGCATGAACTCGCCGCTTGTATGCAGTACTCTAGGTGAGGCCTGACATATGTTGCATAGAGTACATGGAACATACCCTCTTCTAATCGTTTGAAAGATCTTCGAAGTGCCCATAGCATTCGAAAAGCCTAAGCTGCGGCCTGATTACAGTTCGCCTTTGTTTCCAAGTCATGGCTAACAATAATTCCTAAGTCCTTTTGTACCCTAACATCTGGCAGTTCTGTGTCCCCCATGGAGTACGACGTGTAAGAATTCTGACCTAGGTGCATTACCGCGCTTTTCTTGGAATTAATTTCCAGACTCCAAAGGTTAGCCCATTCGGTTAATTTGTCCAGATCGTTTTGTAGTACCAACCCATCATCATTACTATTTACGGTTTTCCATATTTTAATATCTTCCGCAAATAGTAAGGAAGATGAGGTAAGAATTTTCTGCACTTCATTTACGTATAATAAGAATAGCAAGGGGCGAAGTACCGTTCCCTGAGGTACTCCACTTAGTACTGCTTTCCACCATTAACCCTTACCTTCTGTCTCCTATCCATCAAGTAGTCACTAAACCACTCGCATAAGCGTTGGTCTAATCCAAAATGTTTAAGTTTACTAAGAAGACCTGAGTGAGATACCTTATCGAATGCTTTACTAAGATCGATAAATACAACGTCCAGTAGATGGTTTTTATCCCTGGCCTCGACCCAATCTTTCCTAGCTAACAGTAAGTTTGTCAAGCAGGATCGTCCTGGTCGGAATCCATGCTGTTCCACTGCCAGTAAGCCATGTTTTTCCGTATGAGCTAAGAGCTGGTCCCTTATGAGTTTTTCTAACACCTTTGCTATAATGCAGGTCAGACTTACAGGCCGGTAGTTAGATACTAACTGTCTATTCCCATCTTTGAAGATGGGGCTTATAAAAGCATCTTTCCAGTCTCTGGGTAACCTAGCCTGGGTCAGAGACATCTCAAAAATCTCCATAAGTGGAATGTATATTATATCCGCCAGGGAGCTTAGCAGTCTAGGGTGAAGTCCGTCTGGTCCAGCTGATTTACCTGGCTTCAACTTAGACAGTAGTTTCAGAACCATTGCATCATCTACCACAATTGGGGGCATTTTAGGGGCTACAACAGTTACCCCGCTACGCCCCTGGGTGGTACAATTAGACGAAAAAACATCACAGAAATATTCGGAGAGCGCCTCAGCTTTTGTTTCATCTGATTCTGCAGCCTCTCCTGTGTTGCTAATGAGGGACGGTATGCCACTACTAGTTTTAGTCCTACGTTTGATATACGAGAACAGTCTTCTTGGATAGTGCACACAATCCAGTACTAAATGTCTCTCATACTCAATACGACTTTTTTCAAGCTCATACTTACAAAGGTTTCGAACTTTGCGGTATTCAACCCGAAACTCATCCCTCCCAGTCACAGCAAACCGGTCCCATAAGTTCTTTCGTTTTCTTAGTAACCTCCTTATTTCATTACTAATCCAAGGTGGTTTATGAGATAATTTTCGAGGCGTAGACCAAGGTACAAAGGGTGCAGTGACGCACTCAAGTGTGTTCCTAAATCCCACCCAAGCCTCCTCGACAGTCTGGTGTGTATTGACAGACCAGTCAGCTAGGGTTGCTGCATTTCGGATTGCAGGTATATTCGCTTTTCAATCGTTTGGGCGAGCGGCTGTTGGCCTAAGTATAATTGCCTCGATCCTGAACGATAAAGTAATAACTATGTGGTTGCTACTACCTGGCGGCGCCAGGCACCTAATGTTACCGACATCCTCCTTCTGGTGTGTTAGCACCAAGTCTAGAGTGGACGGATCGTGTTCAGGATGGTATCATGTTGGTGCATCCATATGCTGCACAAGTGCGCATTCAAGTACTGTCAATATTAGTTCCCTATTGAAACAATTGTACGAAGTAGCTGATGTTAATTCCTCCCAATTAATATGCGGGGCATTAAAATAACCTACTATTAGACACCTATTCATTCTACTACACGCTCTGAAGTGATTTATGACAAAGTTGTCAGCTTGGCTGGTAGGACTTCTATAAATGACCTTTCGTTACAGTGCCTTTGTTAAGTTAACGACACAACCTGCGGCTTCACAGGTGCCACTGTCATGAGCTTCCGACAACGTCGACCTAATTCCTATGTCATCTCGCATGTATAGAGCAACCCCCCTCACCTTTCCGACTACTTACTCTGTCTGCTCTAATGCAGATGTACCCAGGTATGAGTGGAGTTAAGTCCATACCCATTAACAACCATGTTTCGGTGATAGCAATCACATCCGGCTGTAGTTCCTCAGTCAACACTCCTAGTTCAGGAAACTTATTCCTAAAACTACAAGCGTTCGTGTTTCATACTGAGAGACCTATGTGTTCACTCGACTTTCGAACAGAGGTCTGATTAACATAGGTTTCCGAGACCCCAGAACCCGAAAACCCAACAGTTTGATGTCTTTTTCACCTTTTTCTAATCGGGCCTTTAATTCAGCCACAGCTTCTCTCCTCCTAATTCTATCTTCCAAAGGCCAGTCTGGCCTAATTCTCATTGTTTTATTCTTGATCTTGAATGCGTTGTTGAGAATAATAGTTTTCTCCATCTCGTTCCGCAGTACTACCTTCAGCAGTCGTGGGGAACTTTCCATTGCATCGGCGATTCGTTTACCGATTCTGATGACTTTCCTTATGTGAACACCATTTTTTTCCGGAAGTATTTCACGGATGATGGAGCTAACTATTTCGAGATCGTCAGCATGTTGAGCAGCTGTATCTACCTTCTTCGATTCCTCCAAGTTCCAAATTACTATACTGTAATTTGAGTCCGAAGGTTTAATCTTGTCAGTGTGTACGGCCGTTGAGACCTTATCACTAACCACAGTACTTTTCTCTTTCCTGCGATTCTTGAGCTTCCTACTCTTCGGCACTAGCCAGGTGGAATCAGACGGTTCCACTTTACTCTCACCGCAGTTGGAAGCCGTGCGTTCACCAGACACGCAAAGCTTCACCGTTGTGGTATCACCCGGCTGTCTTACAATGTTGGCACTGTTTGCCCTCCTAGGTTTTCGAGGCATTTTACAGGCTATTGCAGACTGCTGGGCACACTTCACCTCTGTTGCTTCTTTCGAAGCTAGGAGATGTGGGTCTGCCTCAGTTTTATGACTAAGGTCAGAATCCTCGTTTATAACATCTGTACTAGATGTTGCATTTTTCCCCTCATCAGAGGTTTCTGGTAACTTCTTCGACATGAGAAGTCCTACGGCCTCTTGGATGAGGGCATCCAACGAGTTTGCACAAAATTTGCACATCCATGGAGATGACGGCTTGCTGCATCTCCTATAGGCTGATGGTGATAAGCCAGTGCAAACTTTATGGAACCATAGATTGCAGTTATAACACTGCATCCCATCCTCCACCGGAAAGTGGCAGTCCGGTCGTCCACAACTATTTGTGGGACTCATGTCAGTATAAGCTGCTTAAGTTACACACAAATATGTATATATCTAAATACAGATATATAAAAACCACACATAAAGTCACAAAAAGCAAAAAAATATACACTACTGCAACTAATTAAACCAGTTAAAGTAAACCGAAAAGCTTCTGATGCGATTTGCACAACGAAAGCAGAAGTTACTTCACAAAGTAAAAAATGCCACTCTCCTTTTCGAAGCGCGCGCATATATATATTTATATACATCAGTATTGAGATAATACAGTCAAAGTAAGTCAAAGTAAACACCCGCTTCATAAGATTAAGTGATACATTTGATCAATAAGATTGTACTATTATTAGTCGTCTATCCAGGTTAATGATGAATTCGTTGCGGTAATAATACCTAATAGTGTTTTTATAGTCACTATTATTAATGCTGTCAAAACTCTTACTATTGGTCATAAAGCCGTTGTCAATTTTATTAAAATCTTTGTTCAAGCTTTGCAAACTATTGCCAGGGCCTAACACAAAAAAGGTGGGAGGTGGTGATTGCTAGTCAGCGGATATGATGGAGGGGACATATGAGAACCACCCTTATCTGTGGGACAGCACTCTATTGCTAAGGCTCCTGAGTTCGAATGGCTTCTGCAAAATAAGAGAATAAATAAAATTTTAAAAAAAGACAACAGAAGTTGAAAATTTGCCTAAAGCTGAAGTTTAAATAACAAACTCCTCGAATGCAAGTGCATGGTATGAGTCCCCTACTTCAGAAGGACACCTAAATGTATACTTCAGAAAAGCAGTAGTTATTATTAAGCCCTCGCTTTTCTTCTACATAGTTCACGCACTTGGACTTTTGTGTTTAACTCCTATTCAACCTATATAAGTAGGTAAAATTATCATATTTTTCACTTAAACTTTTTTTTCTTTTCGCAAGAAAGACTAGAATTCCATCCCTAGAAAATCTCAAGGGGAAATAGTATTTTTTTGGTGAAAAAACAAAAAAATGATGAACCCCATGTTTGTTACATATGTTTTGAATTATTAACACCTATTATATACTTCTGTACCTCTCTGGCGGTTTCCTTGTGCCTTCTCTTTTCAAAGGTACTGCCTTAAACGAAGGCACTGAAACAGTGCCGCTATCCTCAACTAATTCGGAATATTGCTAGACCACCTGGTGGATAACGGAACCACCTCTATCATGAAATCTGCTGGCAAGTTCAAAGTTGGTCTCATATACAACTGGAAATGTCACAATTATGGTGTACTTACCGGTGAATTTGAAGTTTTTTGGACTTTCAAACACTCTATGAATCATTTACTTACAATTACTGTTCATTCCGCATCTCTTATATTTCACGTCAGCACCTGTACAAAAATGCTACTTACCTTCCACAATTAACGTAATCGTTTATAATTCCCGCGTGAAACTGACATACCGTATTTTTTTTCAATTACAGTTTTGATTTGATGCTATATCTCATGAATTATTCAGTTGAAAGCATATCTCGAAAATTACCTATTGCCTTATTTGTACATTTCTTTTTAAATATTTCTCTCAAATTTACCAGTATTCAATCTATTTCTAGATTAACAAATCATATATATTCTATGAGTTCTAATTAGTGTACATATGTTCATGCCTGTAAAATTGGCTGGTTTCTGTTCCAGAAATAAAAATTATTACTATTATTATTATAACTTGTCGTCAAATAATTTTTCATTTCTTGACGCTTCGATGGACCTATTAGATATCGACAGACGATAAATTGCGAAGTCCCTTGAGTTTAGTGAAAACTATTTAGCTACTTATTTATATTGTTTGTGAAGTGATTACTTGTAAATGCTGATGAAGAAACATTTTTTATTCAGATCATACATGTACCACTCAAGTTAATAATACTTTTCTTAAATCTTTTCAGACTTGTGGAGAAACATGTGCTGTGTACGCAGATGGAACCTACTAACAGTAACGGAGGAATACTCACTCATCTGAATTATCTGTACATGTGAAATATAATTTTTTTTAATAAACAATTTTTCAATGAATCTGTGTTCCTTCTGTTGTAACGCGATTGTGTTCCAGTAACATATGTAACACGTGCCAAGTTAGGAATTAAAGGTAAACTGTAAGAAGTAAATGCGGCGTCTGGGAAACTATTGCTTACGCGATTAGATGATGTTCTGTGGCTGTGAACTGTAGACATTCTGTTTTTAATTATTACGATAACCGTAGTTGTATAGAGTTGTAAATATAACAGTATGGGTGCATTAATACCATCTTGGTTTATTACGATAAGTAAAAATCACAAGCACGCTATCTCAGGCAGATTTACTTTTCACCTTGTGACTGTGAATCCGAAGTCAATTAATAGGTTCCTACTAAGACGATACATAAATATAAGCGCTTATAATCTCAACGTTTTCGTTTACAAGTGGACGCAGTAACTTCATTACGGCGCGCAAAAGTCTTTTTATCAATAAGCCTTTTCGAATATCTAGTTTTACTTAGCATTTCTAAGATCACTTCATACACTCTGTAACTCACAACCTACGCAAAGGCTAGAATTCAGTCTTATCAAGTAGAATATACAAACAAATAACGAGGAATACATTTATTAATGAATAAACATGTAATACAAAATCAACAACAGTGCAGATATCTTTTCCTTCATCGCCCAAATCCATGAAATTCCCGAAAGTAGATATTATCTGAAAAAGAACATAAGAATTCTAAAGATGTAGATATTGTTACCACTGTAAATGCAAAAATTAACTTCCTAAAATGTTTAAATTGACGAAATAGTTAGTTAAATTGTATATAATTACGTCAGTCAACATTTTTCAAGAAGAAAAAGCTGCATATTCCATCTTCCTGTAAACGTCAAGTATATGCCATAAAAGTTAACAGTAAGCAATTTATTTAGGATAGTAGGCTATATGCCTGTGTTAATCCTTTCGATTTGTTGCACACAGAAGTTCCAGTCTCGCCTTGAATGAATCAACGGATGGCGCGGATACGACGTCTTCCGGTAGGGAGTTCCAATGGTTCACAATTCGATGCGAAAAACGGATCTCCAGACGCAGACGATTCAACCGTGGTTTTTGAACCTCGAGGTGATGTCCTCGCAATTGGTTGGTGCTAGAAGGAAGAAATAAATTAGATAAATTAGCTCCAAAATCATTTCTTAGGATACGGTATGCTAGTATTAGGTCACCCCTAAGTCGTCTGTATGACAGTGGAAATAAACCAAGTCGACTTAACCTCTCCTCATATGAGAGGGTTGAGAAACCCTTTATTAGCTTAGTTCCTACTCTTTGCACCCTTTCTAATAAGTCTATTTCGTATTTGAAGCACGGGCTCGCTGCCTGGATCCCATATTCCAAATGAGGTCTGATATAAGTCGGATATAATATACGAAATATATCAGCGTCAAAATTCGCAAAAGCTTTGCGTATGGCCCATAATATTCGAAAACCCTTAGTGGCTGCAGCTCTACAGTTTGTTGCTGTTTTCAAGTCATGCTGCACAACCACTCCCAAGTCCTTGTACTCAGTGACCACTGGGAGAGTAATGCCATTCATTGAGTAATTGTGCACGTGACTATGAGATACATGCATAACTACACTCTTGCTTAAGTTAATCTCCAAGGTCCAGTGCTTACACCGATCACTTAACAAGTTTAAATCTTCCTGCAAAGCAAGTTGATCACTATCATCGTGTATAGCACTCCATATCTTGATGTCATCAGCAAACAGTAAGCAGGATGACTTAACTACCGATGGAATCTCATTAACATAAACCAGGAAAAGAAGTGGATCTAGAATTGTACCCTGAGGAAGGCCACTCTTAACCGATTCCCATGTTGATAAAACTCCGTTAACTCGTACTCTTTGTCTTCTGTCATTTAGGAAGTCTTGAATCCAGTCGGAAACCACTTTATTGATTCCCAGACTACCTAACTTTACTAGAAGACGTGAATGAGAAACCCTGTCAAACGCCTTGTTAAGGTCGATGAATATGGCATTCACCGGTATATTAGCATCAGCTGAGCTTTCCCAACTTTCTCTGGCCAAAAGAAGGTTGGTCAAGCAAGAATGACCTGCTCTAAAACCATGCTGTTCCACAGCGAGAAGTTTGTTCCCTTCAATGAACTGAATGATAGCATCACGAATTATTCTTTCTAGTAGTTTAACAACAATACTGGTGAAACTAACAGGACGATAGTTCTGAACTAAGTTTCTAGATCCGGTTTCGAAGACCGGACTAATGATGGCGTCTTTCCAGTCTCTTGGACATTTAGACTGGTCCAGAGACATATTGAAGATTACCGACAATGGCTCGGCTATGTTTTCAGCCAATGCTGTTAATATACGTGGGTGGAGTTCATCAGGGCCACTGGACTTACCAGGATTGAGCCTTAGAAGCCACTTTAGGACAGTACCCTTTCCAATGTATAAGGGTGCCATTTTCAAGTTACCTTCTGGAAAAGTTACAAAGCTGTTATCAATATTATCAGAGAATACTTGACTAAAGTGCTTGGACAAAGCCTCAGCCTTAGTCAAGTTATCCTCAGCCATGTTTGTCTGGTCATATTCAAGCATAAGAGGTGGGATAGCATCACTCTTACGTGTTCTTCTCTTGATATATGAGAAGAGTCTTTTCGGGCAGCCTGGTGAACTTGTAACTAACTGGGTTTTGTAAGCTATCCTTGACTGGTGAATCAAAGTTTTACACTGGTTTCTGGTTTCACAGTATTTCAGCCGGAACTGCTGTAGCCCAGTAGAAACAATGAGATTCCAGAACCTATTTCTCCGTCTTATGAGTGTTATGGCTTGTCTATTTATCCATGGTGGCCGATTTGTTGGCCTTTTAGGAACCCTCCAGGGAATGAAATCAGTGGTAACCCTCTCAAGTGTATTCTTAAATCTATCCCATTCATCTTCAATGGATAAGACCATATTGACTGACCAGTCGGCAGTTGAAGCACGCTGCTTTATAGCGACTATGTCAGCATGCCAAACACTAGGTCGGGATTTGGGTTGAAAACTGACTAAATTGCCAGCCCTTAAGTTAAAATCTAACACCACATGGTCACTCTTTGCTCCCTTGTTTGAGGTGATCTAATATAAAGTCATCACACTGACAATAGGGACTTCTATACAGAAATCCAATGAGTAGAGTGCCAGTTGTAAAGCTTACTTCACAGCTAGTTACCTCACTTGTCCCACTGTCATGCGCTTCAGATTTCACGGGACGAACATGTAGGGAGTTGTTGATGTACAGAGCAACCCCGCCACCTCTACGACCCTTAACCCTGTCGCTGCGCAAGCAACTAAATCCGCATAGCTCAGGTGTGTCATCTAATCCAGAAACCAGCCATGTTTCAGTGATGGCCACAATACCTGGGCTAAGGTCTTCCACTAATACACCTAACTCGTGAAATTTGTTCCACATACTACGTATATTAATGCAAACTACCTTCAGGCTTCCTCTGCGGTCTGGCTTATCCACACAGGTCTTGGAAGCATACGTTTAAGTTTAGTCTCACCATTTTTACGTCTTGTTTCTAGCTGGGACAAAACTTCTTTTCGTTTAAGTCTGTCTTCAAGAGATAAATCAGGTCTGACTGAAACTCCTGACCCGGCAAGCTTGTGTACATTATCGGGTAGATGATTCCGTTCATTAGGAGAACCTAAGAATACTTTAAGCAACCTACGCCGATTAGAACATTCATCATCTCTTTTGCCTATTCCAATCAGCTTTTCAATCGATATTCCATGAAAATTCGCTGGGGGCATCTTCCTTATAATACTACTCACTCATTTAAGGTCGTGATCGTGCCTTTTCACGGGATCAGATTATTTGGACTCTTCTAAATTTCCAACAATTATGTTAGAGTCTAAGGAGAGCTTGTCGGATTTAGCAGTGGCTACGTCTTTTCTCACCACTATTGATGCAGCCTGACCACAGGTGACAGACATTTGCCTACCATCAATATTACTATATTTCCTCCGATTGCTTATTTCTGTTACCCACTTATCATCTGCCTGCAGTTGCTTCTCAGGGCTGCTGCAGGTTTTGATGGTACAATCAAGATCAGTGTCTGCACCACCTTCCTGGTGAACTTCGCTTACAGTGTTCTCTGGTGCTGAGATGCTGTTTACAGCTTCCGTTTTGTTACCTTTTCGCTTACTAAGACGCTTCGATCGCCTAGTAGGTTTTACTTTGGGGGTAACTGGGATAGTAACCGCTGGTGTGATAACATTCATGATGGCACTTACTGCGTCATCTTCAGACGGGCTGTCCGTGTCACTCTAACTAGCCACGCTATCATCAGGAAGTTCCATGGCTTTAGACAGTAGTTCGTGAGCCTCCCTTATTAAAGTCATCTTTGGGGAGCAACACATTCTGCACATCCAGTTGGATGTTGGAGCACTACAACGTTTGTATGCAGCTGGACGTAATCCAGTACACATCTTATGATACCACTTTTTATAGTTATTACACTGTATTCCATCACCTACCAAAAAGTAACACTCCGCCCTATTACATTTATGTGGTACTTTTCACATAATGAACTTCTACTGGAAACAGCCAAGACAATTTACACAATATAGACTATATAAATGTTTAAAATCAAAACTTAACAGACAAAAGTCAAGTTCAAGCTTTTTTAAATGTTCTTGAAGTGAATAACACGACAGAAACAGCGATTTGTCAAATACGTGAAAATACATGAAAAAAGCACTCCTTTTTTCAAACTGCAAAAAAATTCACTAAAAGTCGTTATAATATGTCTCTTCAGGCAATTCGACATTTTCTGAACGGAAAAGTACGTAATTCAACAATCTGTAAGCTGGCCGTAAATTACGGCCGGATAAGGACACCATCATTTTCTGTTTATGCTAAAAACGCCTTATTCCATCAAGTTTTAGCAGGAATATAAGTTTAAAAGTGTGTAAAACAACGAAAAGTTGCCTAATTTCGAAGTTTTTTCAGTAAATAAAGCCAGTAGAGATCAGCTGATCAAATGACCTTCGGCCGTATACAGCCGGTTGGAAACGTTTTAAATAACCGCGAGAGTAAACAATACGACCACGACACATAATTGAATGATTAAAATAAAATAAATTCGAGGAAACAGATACAATATGAAGGATGGAAATTTTGGTAGTCCAAGATTTAAGCAGGCCGCCAGGTATATGATCAGATCAGATCAGCAATATCAGATCGCAGGTCTGTGAACTGACACCTCTTGTGGTGAGAGATGGTTGCTAGCCAAATTGGATGACAGTAATTGAGATCAATGTTAGTTATGTGAAAACAAGGTTAAGATGGACAGGCGGATACAGTTAACATATAGATGAACTGACACAGCCACAAGAGATGCAAGGTTAACTTTGTGTGAGAAACAATCAATCAACAGACTGTATTTTCTATTAACATTAACCTACAATAATGTACATCAAAATCTATAAATATGTGTTAATTTTCCGTAATAAACGTTCTGTTGCCTGGCCCTTGTCTTCTGTTGTTAAACTCTAACTATCAGTATGAAAACTGTAGACCTTAACAAACTTGACACGGAATCGGTATCTAAGGTAGATAACCTCATCAACTTTGTCACTACAGAAGTAACAAAACGACTCGATGCTAAACTGAGTGCTATTGTCTACAACGTTCCG
Source organism: Trichobilharzia szidati (assembly GCA_944472155.2). Lineage (NCBI taxonomy): Eukaryota > Metazoa > Platyhelminthes > Trematoda > Strigeidida > Schistosomatidae > Trichobilharzia > Trichobilharzia szidati. Next base: position 15,036,875 of record OX235271.1, read on the forward strand.
AACAATGAGGCACTAAGAAGGTACAGCGCATCTTTCTTAGTGAGGCGAAAATGCCCAACTCCAAGACTAAGTGCTACAGGCTGAAGAAGAGTCAACATGGAAAATGTTGTCATATTCGTTTTCAGTTCGAAACACCGGTAGAGACCAGAAAATTCACCCACTACCAACACAGCTTATTGGAAGCCAGAATCTACAAACTGATAAAGGTTGCGGTGGACAAGACAGTCATAGAAAGGTGCGTATATAATTATCACACTGAGTCTAATTGTGGAATAAACAATAGGACATTGCAAGCAGCAATTATACCCAACCCTTTGAGAGATACCGCAGAATCCACCGCACCAACCCTCTCAAACCACACAGAATTATTCTCTCAGAGAGTGACACCAACCAAAAGGCCACTAAATTGTAATCAAATAGCCAATGAAACTCTACCACCTATCACCGGAGATTAAGACATGTTACTAAATAATCCCAGAGAAAAAGCCAAAGCCCCCGAAAGTCGACACTGTCCTCTCCTAGCCGTAACTCCATTGGTAAAAAAAGGAATATATGACTCCAATTCATGCCAACAACAACAACAACAATGGCAGTATAAATAAACCCACACTTCCCACGGTCAATAGTATTAGCACTCACAATGTGCGAAATAGCACCATGGCACACACTGATAACCGACGTCACAGCAATGCCACTCCCAACAGTACAAATGGCAATAGTCAGAACTCGACCACCAACAACTCAGGGTATTCACAGTATGGCACACAAATAAATTTTGATCGGATATATGGTACAAGTCTGCTGGGAACTAACCTACAATGCAGTACACACTAAACCCATACAAGGACACAACTAGTACCAAACAATAGGTGGATTGATAAACCATGGTCATCACAAGGTTCCAATCATTTTTTATCCCCTGCGTCCCTGCCAGTGTTGAAAAAACAGCTGGTAGGGATGTTAACACTCCTAAACCACTAGTACTAGCTCCCTCCTTGCATGAATACAGGAACAGTCTAGTGCACCCGCATCCATTAAGCACACTTGATACATGCACAAGTTTAGGTCAAATAAAGATCCCTACTCATATTTCTGGCTTAACTAAAAATAAAAATGCCTTAGCCTATAGCAAATCCAGTACTCCAATGCCTAATTCTTCACCAAAAATAGCACGCACTAACTTGATAGACATAGGTGAACATGATGTTGAAACCCCTCTTAACATAGGGTTGTCACTGTCAAACAGTACTACTGGGTGCTGAACCATATGTGGTGAATTGAGTCTTTTCGTTCTGAAGTAATGCTAGTTAGTGCTGAATATGAGCTGAGAGGGCAGGAACAACGCCGATTAGCAAACTCAGTAGGTTCCGATATCCTGCCGGAAATGCTTAGAAAAAACAACAAGGTGCTGAATTAGTGCCAGTCATGCTGAAAACCAGTACTGAGTTCTAGTCTGTACCATTAAATAATCCATTTCAGAACAGATTCAGAACTTACTTACTATAGAACGTCTGAATTATTTCAGAATTAGTGAGATTTAATTCAGTATTATGGTAAGCTTGAGATTTCGCACTTCCTGCATAGATTTTATGCTCATGAAGTGGTCATTTAACAATTCCTGAATGTTGCAATTAAACTAAAATCATAACTTGTAATTTAGAGAATTGTTGTCATCTTCATTGGCAGCAGTTCACAATCTACTGAGTTTACACAACCACAATGCCCGTTTCTCTCCTTACTGAGGAAACATTAACTCGGTTTTATGAGTAGACAGTACGTTATTTTGTGAGTTTCATGAATTTTGCAGGTTGCATGCTATTCACTTAGTACTGAAACTAAAGTATGGGGAGACAGATATTTCCAAGCAAGATGTAATACAAGGCTCATTTCTACAACTCTTCTTTATATTAGTTCAATTCCATCTTGTATATATTAATAGAAATCGCCTTTCATTGACCTTGGGTACTTACCAGAGGACAGTCGCATCAACTTGGAGTATAAGGATGATATTGATCACCTTAGTTGTGAGAAGTGACCATTGAATTTGGGAGATATGTGGCGGACCTTAGATTCTGCTAGCTTCATATCCCAATTTCGAATAGAAATAGAAAATACAAAATCCGTAAAGTTACTGGAAGAATATATTAAAATTTGTTATTCGGGGCTATTACTAGGTCTAAATCCACAACTAACTTACCAGACTCCAGAAGTATTGTGTGAGGGCTGCTCCAATCTTAATTCTCCAATATCACTATTGCTAGAGGTCGACCAAGGTAACGCAGGAAGAAGATACGGCGTTCCTGCGAAATTTTGAAATAGGAAGTAAGTAATCAGGTTTGGTCGATGGCCGTTGAGATGGTGGAGAAGATGGAGAGATGTAGGCAGAACTATATTTTCCATTCAAACCACGAGGTTCAGTACAAAGTACAGAGATTCTGGTTAAAACAAAGTAATGTACAATATGTTCATTTCTCACATAGTAGTAAAAGTTGGATGAGTTTATTTTTGAGGACTCTACATGGCTCCCCCCATAGAGGTCTGGAGGACCATTAGTGCTGTCATCATGAATGATTACATCAATACAGGCAATATAAATAATTGATGATGTTAGCAGTAATGATAACGAAAAATTACACTAACAATAATAAGGATACGAAGAAAGATCAGAATGTATGGAATGCATCCGTGTCAAAGAAAGATTAGCACATGCAAGCATGATTCAGGAATGAAAGGAAATCAAAACTTGTTATAATTTTAAATAAAAATTTATGCACATAATAAACAATGACGTGGTCTTTAGCATTCGAGAGATTCATATATAAGGAGATTTATATATCCTTAGTGAATGCATGTGCTCGCAGTACAGTTAAAAAGCAATTAGTGATAATAATACTAATAAATGTTTATGGTTATAGTGAAATGAATGTCAACAACAATAATACTGAGAAGAACGTCTAAATAAGGTTAACGTACTTGTTCTGTCAGTCAATGAAATTAACATAGCGGGCAGGTTTACAGATCTGCCAACCACTGCGTGTCTGAACAGGGGGAAGTGTGAAGAGCGGAAGTGTAGGAGTTGCATTGACTTTATCATTATTTACCGGTACAGGCGTTGCTATTGCTTCATATTCACTGTCGGTGCACGCTGGTTTCAGACGGTCAATAGAAACAGTTTCCTGCTTACCATTTCTGTTCATTGTAAAGTATTTACCAGTGCGTTTGAGTACTAGAAAGGACCTTCTTATGGATCTTGTGAGCCCTTTATAATGGCGTCGACACGAACAAATACAAATTTGCAAGTAAGTAAATTCTTGTTAACTTGGGCTTTTTGAAATGATTGGCGAGGGGCTACTGGTCGAAGTTGAAGCATTTGCTGAGTAAGACGGTTGGTAAAATCTGAGATATTTACATCAGTTGAGTCATTGGGAGGGACTAACTGACCAGACAATGTGGGGGTAGCACCATACACGAGTTGATCAGATGTACATCCCAAGTCTTCTTTGACAGTTGACCAGATACTGAGGAGAACTAATGGTACGTGTTCATTCCACTTAGATGAGTCAGCTTGTGCCATCAAAGAGCTTTCCAGTTGTCGATGATGGCTGACAATATAATTGTCAGTGATTGCGGTGAATACGTGCGTCGGTGGCACAGTGGTTAGGACTCTCGCCGACCATGCACATGGTCCGGGGTTCGAACCCCTGCCGGCGCACACCCGATATCTATGGTATGCCTGAATTTGGGCAACCGATATCCATGCTGAAAGTTCCACACTTGTACTGAAAATACGGTGTGGAAATCAAGCTGTAAATCAAAAAAAAAAAAAAAAAAGATACGCTTAGCTATAATCAGTGTGTGAGCTACGGCATGGTACGTGTTTTGAAATCCAGTTGTAATTGAATAGGGACAGATTTAGTGAGAAACAGCTTGAATTGTGCATTTGGTCATAATGCTACCAATAATAATAATGAACAGTTGAAAGGTGTGACAATGATAAGACGGTATGGATAACAAACAAAGTTTGTGGCAGAAATCTCGTTTCACCCCTGTAAACCAATTTCCTGACGACAGTAGAAGGTGCCGTGTGGCAAAGAATTTCTCATGTAAATAGTAAACAAAGAAATTTAAGTAACTGAGCATAGTTGATTTTCTGTGTCATTGAAGCTTGTTCGTCACACTGCATCGTGCCTTTTAAAAATGATGAAGGATGAGTCCGCGAATAAAGGATGCCAATTAATATTTTTTTCCTACATAGCAAAAATTTACTCAACTGCACTTCAAACAGTTTTCTTCATAAAACAAGATGGGAACCGTTCTGATGTCATTAGTGATGTGATCGTGGAGATTTTCGACACTCCGATTGAAAATCTTTAGTGTCTTTCTTGTGTTCGCTTATGAATTTTGATGCTAAGCAGACTACATCAAGTAACAAGCTAATCCCTTTCTGATTTATAATTTCCCGTTAACGTTGGCCGAAGCAAGTAAGTAAGATTCTTGCAAATTCGAACACAAGACTGTCTTCTTATTCAAAAGAATTACCAAAAGACGTCGACAATATGAGGCCTGTTATCTGCGTACGCAAAGCAATAGCGCCATCAACAAATACTGACTGAAATATTTCTTAAATGAAGGCAGATTTCTACTGTTCGGTCTCAAAATTACTTTGTCTAGTCGAGAGTTTCCATCACAATCATCACGTTAACAGGAAGAATACCATTTAGAATACGCCTTTTGTCGCCTATTAAAAGTGTTTTACATATACAATCACATAACGCAGAGACTATTACTAAACTGTGGACACTATTCAATGTGAAGCTGTATATAAACAGACCAAAATCAGTCATACAAAGACAAATGCAGCAAGATGAAATAATAAAGATGGATTGTGAAATAGTGTTATTTATTAGTTAAATTTGAAAAAAAATTATACCAAAATTTCAGAAAGTAGAAACTACAACTACATGGTTTACGTAAAATAGGAAACGTTTATATTAATTTGTTGTGTAATGGAAGTAAAGCGTACATTTCTCGTTGGACATCATGCAAGCGACTGAGTGAATCAGTAGTCACAACGCGAAGATAATACGAAGCAAGTGCTAAGCGACTTCTACAAAAGAAACAAGAAATGTGTGTTGATTAGTCCACATGAATATGATCATTTTCGAAGAAGATAAACAAGCTAGGAAGTGGACTACACACGCGAGGTAAGAAAAACTGAAACCGATGCAATAGAACTGTAATAATCAGGTTGAGTAAATCAGAGTCAACGGTGTGTGAAAGTAGAGATTAAACGAAATCACAAAAAAATTATTATACATTTGAACTTCAAAATTACGAAAATTCAAAATAACAGAACAAACTATCAAAGAAAGAGCATTTAAAAGATAAAGAAACATTCTAAAGATTATCAAAAACGAATGAATAAAAATAATTTAAAATTATAGACCAATCAAACTTGTTAGAAACAGACTGCGTCAGATAACGAACAACTATCTCTATCCTCATATTCAACATATTGAAAATTCACACTCTGATGCCTATGTCTGTTGCATCTGCCTAGTCAATTTCATTTACTCTTTCCATTTATTCATGTCAGCATTCATTAATTTGTTTCTGTCACGTGGGTTGGAAGATTTTCTCGTGAGTGTATCTCGACTATCCGTAATATTGTGATATATATATTTAGTCAACACATTTTGATGTAACAGACGTTGATACTACATTCATTGGGATGAAAGCACATTTTGACTTATTTTCAATATGATAAAATTATCTATGTATACGTTGAAAGATGAGCCAAAATGTTCATCCTAGGTGTTTTCATGTTATCAGGTGTATATTTGTAATTGCATGGTGATGCTTGTTTACTGAAACTTTCACCAGCACTTTATCGGTTGTTATACACAATAAATTTGTAAAATTATTAAGATCCTTTCTCAAGCACAATGTGGCAGGCACAATAGCGTAAACTGCTAATGATGCCACTAGTCGAAAAAAATTGTGAGCACACAATTCACAGATATAGAAACACTAAAGCCATTTCAAATAACAACTCACGTTTAATACATTCTGTCAAATCAATTATGGAAAAAAATAAATGAATTGAATTACATTGGAAAGAAATAATGAAAATACGAAATCATTCAGAAGCTAAAGAAAAACTTGCCAGTTCATTCTCTCTCTCTATCTCAGATCATAGGCATACAGCGAATATCACTTCTTCACAATACTAGTTTGTGTAAGTGCACAATGTTATCATAAATTGTTGTGCCTATCCAGATCAGTTGTGTACACGTAGTGAATTCCATTCACGAATGGTGAAGCGAAATATTCTGCTCAGAAAACACTTCCGTCCACAGAGAATTTATGATGACTACTAGTATTTGCTAATTGTGTGATTGTCTACTGTCATGGTGGACGAGAGATTGAAGACGAAAGAAGACAGAAACTTCTATTCTCGACTGCACGAGGTGACGTCTGGGTTTGAGAAGGACACGACAACCTAGTAGTGATTACAACCATGTGTGACAGTATGCTGACTGTGCAGTGCAACACTGGTTTAAGCTCACAATATGTGGCCGGTTCATTTGAATTCCTGTCTCCACCGAACTGACTTCCACAAATCGCCTGCATTACAATCTACTGAGAGATCATGTGTTCCCTCATGGCCACTGAGACTTACGCCCGCCTGAACTATTTAGAAGGGCACAGTTCGAATTTACTCAGCATGTTCCGAATGTTATTTCACACCTTATCTCTATCCTCATATTCAACATATTGAAAATTCACACTCTGATGCCTATGTCTGTTGCATCAGCCTAGTCAATTTCATTTACTCTTTCCATTTATTCATGTCAGCATTCATCAATTTGTTTCTGTCACGTGGGTTGAAACATTTTCTCGTGAGTGTGTCTCCACTATCCGTAATATTGTGATATATTTATTTAGTCAACACATTTTGATGGAACAGACGTTGATACTACATTCATTGGGATGAGAGAATATTTTGACTTGTTTTCAATGTGATAAAATGTTCTATGTATATGTTGAAAGATGAGCACAAACGTTCATCCTTGGTGTTTTCATGTTATCAAGTGTATATTTGTAATTGCATGTTGATATTTGTTCAGTGAAACTTTCGCCAGTTCATTGTTTGCTCTTCATCCACATTATCCTTGATGATGGCACATTATTCAGAGCCGCTCTCGCAAAATATGGGGCACGCTTTTTAGCGTCAAACTTCAATGATCCCAACTGACAGAAATTTTTGGGTAACCCTATTGGAGCATAATTTCAATTTAATACTTTAATCAAATATATACTTACGTCCAGCGCAGCCTTCATGTTTCATTGAAAGAAGAATAATCATTGAGTAAAATTATATAAGAATAAATTCATGAATGCAAGAAATCATTCACAAGCTAACGAAAAACTTGCCAGGTCATTAACACACTCTCTCTCAGAGCATAGGCATACAGCGAATATCACTTCTTCACAATACTAGTTTGTGTCAGTGCACAATGTTTTCACAATGTGTTGTGCCTATCCAGATCAGTTGTGTACACGTAGTGAATTCAATTCACGAATGATGAACCAAAACATTCTGTTCAGACACCACTTCCATCCTCAGAGTCCATGTGATGATCATATCTATTTGAGAATGGCTTGATAGAACAGACATTGATACTACATTCATTGGGATGAGAGCACATTTTGACTTATTTTCAATATGATAAAATTATCTATGTATATGTTGAAAGATGAGCACAAAAGTTCATCCTTGGTGTTTTCATGTTATCAGGTGTATATTGTAATTGCTTTGTGATGCTTGTTTACTGAAACTTTCACCAGTAATTTATGGGTTTTTGTCAAGAATAATATTTTAATAAACAAATTATTCTGATCTTTGCTCAAGCGCTCTGGGGAATTCGCTCTAATGTAATCTCCTAATGATGCTACTTGTAAGAACATGTTGTGAAAACGAAATGAAATATCATTAAAACTTCATAATAATAAATTCGTCATTTACTGATTCGGCACTCTAGATATATTTATATGAGAAATGCAAAAAAAATTTAATAAATAATACTATCTTGGATTGAATTCATGAAAATACGAAAACATTCAAAAGCTAACGAAAACCTTGACAGTTCATTCTCTCTCTCTCAGATCATAGGCAAACAGCGAATATCACTCCTTCACAATACTAGTTTGTGTCAGTGCACAATGTTATCATAAATTGTTGTGCCTATCCAGATCAGTTGTGTACACGTAGTGAATTCCATTCACGAATGATGAAGCGAAACAATCTGTTCAGAAACCACTTCCATCCTCAGAGTCCATGTGATGATCGTATCTATTTGAGAATGGCTTGATAGAACAGACATTGATACTACATTCATTGGGATGAGAGAACATTTTGACTTATTTTCAATATGATAAAATTATCTATGTATATGTTGAAAGATGAGCACAAAAGTTCATCCTTCGTGTTCTCATGTTATCAGGTGTATTTTTGTGATTGCGTGGGTATACTTGTTTACTGAAACATTCTCCAGCGGTTAATCGGTTTTTATCCACAATAATTTATTCACAAAATATTCAGATGCCCGCTCACACGCGATGTGTCAATCGCTATAATGTCGACTCCTGATGATCCTACTTTTCGAAAAATTGTGGGAAATCTTATTGCAATCTAATTATAATTTCGAACTAAATATAAATATACACTTACTTCTCACGCAGGCTTGATATTTTCATTGAAGGAAGAAAAGTTCATTGATTTGAATAATATAGGAATCAAATCATGGAAATACGGAATCATTCAAAAGCTAACGAAAAACTTGCCAGTTCATTCTCTCTCTCTATCTCAGATCATAGGCATACAGCGAATATCACTTCTTCACAATACTAGTTTGTGTCAGTGCACAATGTTTTCACAATGTGTTGTGCCTATCAAGATCAGTTGTGTACACGTAGTGAATTTCATTCACGAATGGTGAAGCGAAACATTCTGTTCAGAAACCACTTCCATCCTCAGGGTCTATGTGATGATTGCATCTATTTGTGATTGGCGTGATTGTCTACTGTCATGATGGACGAGAGATTGAAGTCGAAAGAAGACAGAAACTTCTATTCTCGACTGCACGAGGTGACGTCTGAGTTTGAGAAGGACACGACAACCTAGTAATGATTACAACCATGTGTGACAGTATGCTGACTGTGCAGTGCAACACTGGTTTGTGCTCACTCTATGTGGCCGGTTCATTTGAATTCCCGTCTCCACCGAACTGACTTCCACAAATCGCCTGCATTACAATCTACTGAGAGATCATGTGTTCCCTCATGGCCACTGAGACTTACGCCCGCCTGAACTATTTAGAAGGGCACAGTTCGAATTTACTCAGCATGTTCCGAATGTTATTTCACACCTTATCTCTATCCTCATATTCAACATATTGAAAATTCACACTCTGATGCCTATGTCTGTTGCATCTGCCTAGTCAATTTCATTTACTCTTTCCATTTATTCATGTCAGCATTCATTAATTTGTTTATGTCACGTGGGTTGAAACATTTTCTCGTGAGTGTATCTCGACTATCCGTAATATTGTGATATATATTTAGTCAACACATTTTGATAGAGCAGACGTTGATACTACATTCATTGGGATGAGAGAACATTTTGACTTATTTTCAATATGATAAAATTATCTATGTATATGTTGAAAGATGAGCACAAAAGTTCATCCCTGGTGTTTTCATGTTATCAGGTGTATATTTGTAATTTCATTGTGGTACTTTTTTCTGAATCTTTCAACAGCATTTTATTTGGTGCCATCCACAATGACGTTTTTTGGGATTATGTTAATTTTTGTTATTTTGTTTTCGAGTACATGGTTTTCACTCTAGATTTCTTTTTCGCATAATACATGTATTTATTTATATGCATTTCATCACTGATTCAACTTACTTTTCTGGTTGCTTTCTTTTTCTTTATCTTCACAATGAAATTTTATTGAAATTAATTACATGTTTTATATTCATGGAATGATTGAATGATTTAGATCCTATCAATAAATTTCTGATTTGATACTTTCTGTGTGAGGACATAGGCATACGGCGAGTATCACTTCTTCCTAATACTAATTTGTGTCAGTGCACAACCTTTTCATAATTTTCCGAATTGTTAACTGTATCAGTCTGTTCAGAAATCAATACCATTCATATAGTCTTAGTAAGAGTTGCATCATTATGTATTTCTTATGATTGTCTGTTTCCTTTTGTGTCTTATTAGGAATCTTATTCTAAGATATTTTTGTTGATATACTTTTTGTTAATGATCTTTGATTTCCAAAATATACGTCTGTGTTCAGCACGGTGCCTTTTCTTTCCTCTATTTTGCATATGATCCTCACTGCACTAATAATAAATATGAGTTAATTTTTTATTTGTTCACCCAATATTTTCATTTTTGCTTGTAAATTTATTTTCCTGCTGTTTGAGTATTCAATCTCCGAGGTTCATCCAAGTTCTCTGTGAAAATCTTTGAGTTGTTCAACTCGATATTATGTCACTTAGCATTGATGTGCTTTAGAGTTTTTCAAAATGCTGTAGAACTACATCACTTAAATATTTGCAACAACCTCGCCTAGATTACTAGGTCACTAGTTTTCTAGCCGGTCCCAAGCCCGGATAAAGAGGGAGGGTTGGGGCGTGATGCTAGCAACTCCACCCACAAAACTTAACCAAATTTCTATAAAAACTTCAACACACAAATATATTCAAAATTCTAAAATTACAAACAGTGACCTTATTTTTCGCTGGAATCGGGGAAGTGAAATGAAGCAGGCTGGTGAAAGCCTTCGGGAAGCCAGTCAGACGATGTGCCTTCTTTCGATGAAAGCAAAAGCAAGGATGGGGACGTGGAATATTCGTACTATATACGAAACTGGAAAGGCTGCTCAGGTAGCCGCAGAAATGAGGAGATATAAAATAGAAGTGTTAGGAATCTGCGAGAGCAGATGGAACGGATCCGGAAGGTGCCAACTATCAACTGGAGAGACAATAATCTATTCCGGTCACCCAGAGGACGATCACGAGCACACCGAGGGAGTGGCCATCATGATGTCACCAACAGCAGCTAAACCTGTCATGCAGTTGGAACCAATCTCCTCCAGGAAAACCACAGCCAGGTTCAACTTAAAAGGAAAAAAAAGGTTACAATCATTCAATGCCACGCGCCTACAAACGTCTCAGAACAAGACAAGAAGGAGGATTTCTACAGTCAACTACAAACAGTAATGGACAACGTCCCAAAGAGCGATATCAAAATCCTGATGGGTGATATGAATGCGAAACTGAGAGGAGACAACACAGGAAGAGAACTCACCATGGGTCGTGAGGCCCTCGATGAAATGGACGAAAATGTTGAACTCTTCTCAGACTTCTGCGCCTTCAATGATTTGATGATTGGTGACAGTGTGTTCAAACACAGGGATATACACAAGGCAACATGGATTTCACCAGATGGACACACCAAAAACCAGATAGACTTCATTTCAATCTCAAGGAAGTGGAGACGGAGCCTACTGGACACAAGATGGAGGAGAGGAGCAGATGTGGGTTCAGACCACTATCTAGTACAAGGGACATTCAAGGTGAAGCAAAAGCCTCGAGGATAGCTGGGGATAGGCCACAATGCAAGTTCAACACGCAAAAACTGAAAGACACAATCACAAAGGACACTTTCACTGCAAATGTCAGAGCAAAGCAGGAAACACTACGTGGCACCACTGAGGAATCATCCGTGGAAGACCATTGGAACTCTCTGAAGGTAATTTTCAACGAAACGTGCTCAACGGTTTTAGGAAGAAAGGAGAAACAAGACAAGGAATGGCTCTCAATGGGCACTTGGAAGCTAATAGAGAAGAGGAGAATGGTGAAATAGAAAATGATTCAATGCAAAGATGGACAAGAGAAAGAGACGCTGAGTTCAACTTACACAGCACTGGACAAAGAAGTGAAGAAGAGTGCCACGAAGGACAAAAGACAATTCTACGACAACCTGGCCAACGAAGCTTAGAAGGCAGCAGGCAAAAGGGACCTGAGGAGACTATATCAGATAACCAAGTCTCTATCCGGGAAGAGATCGACACAAGTGAAACCTATAAAAGACAACCTAGGGAACCCAATTACCAAGTAAGAAAGACAGATTAAACAATGGGCGGACCACTTCAAAGGACTCTTGAACCGACCACCACCTACAACCCGCCCAGAAATACTAACAACAGCACGCACACAACTGCAGGTTGACACCAATCCTCCAAGGAAAGCTGAAGTCTTGAATGCAGTCAAGCTTCTGAAAGCTGGAAAAGCAGCTGGAACAGATGGAATACCCCCGGAAGCACTGAAAGCGGACCCAGAGACGACAGCAGATATTCTGACTCCATTATTGCAAAAGATCTGCAAAAAGAGGGAAATGTGCCTACTGACTGGAGGAGAAGTTAACTCGTGAAACTACCAAAGAAGGGCGACCTGGGACTCTGCAAGAACTGGCGAGGAATCATGCTGCTGCCGACGCCAAGTAAAATCCTGAGTCGCATCATCCATGAGAGAATAAAGGACGCACTGGATAGAGAACTCCACCAACCAGAACAAGCTGGGTTCAGGAAAGGCAAATCATGCTCTGACCAAATTTCAAACCTAAGCATCATTATCGAACAATGCATGGAATGGCAATCAAACCTCTACCCCAACTTCATAGACTTTGAGAAAGCCTTCGACAGCCTTGACCGCGAAGTAATTTGGAAACTACTCAAGTGCTACGGCATACCTCAAATATTCATCAACCTTACTCAACAGCTGTACGACAATGGCACTTGTCAAGTGATCCACGACGGAAAACTCAGCGAGGCTTTTGGAGTAAGCACAGGAGTCAGATAAGGGTGCTTATTATCACCAATGATACTCCTTATTGTGGTGGACTGGATTATGCATCAGACAGTGGGAAACGAGAAGACAGGGATATCCTGGATCGACCTGAAGAACCTAGAAGACCTGGATTTCGCGCGTGGATGATTAATGTTTGATGTCACACAAGATCGAAGACTTACAAGCGAAAACCGACAAACTGGTCGAAGAGGCAGGCAGCAAAGACAGGACTCCAGGTGAACATAGACAAGACGGAGGTTATGAAAATAATCAAACAACAACAACAATAGCAGCACCTGCAACATCCAGCGCCAATCACCATCAACGCGAGGGATTTGAAAGAGGTTACTTCATTCATTCACTTACCTAGGGAGCATTGTCTCAACTACAGGAGGAACCAACGAGGATGTCAAATTGAGAATCGAGAAGGCGAGAAACACATTCATCAACCTGAAACAACCAATCTGGAAATCTTCCGCTGTCACTCACTCAGCCTGCATCAACAACAAAGTGATTCGGATTTTCAATACAAACGTCAAGTCAGTCAGTTCTTCTATACGGATCAGAAACTTGGTCGCGGGTCACAAAGAATATTTCCAACAGCCTGTTGCAGACCTTTATCAACAACAGTTGTCTTCTCTGGCTCTATACTGAAGATCAGATGGCCGGAAAGAATCACCAACAAGAAACTATGGGAACAAACAAAACAAGAACCAATCGCTCAACAAATATGCAGGAGAAAGTGGAGATGGATTGCAGACTCGCTGAGGAGGCCGCTGGGTGTATCGCGCGTCAGGCCAGTGCTCGAGTGGAACCCGGAAGGGAAGCGGCGAGTGGGACGTTCAAGGGTGACATGCAGGAGATCGTGTGAAGAGGAGCTGAAACAGTATGGACTAACATGGATGCAAGTGAAAAGTACAGCAGAACACAGAAGCAAGTGGAGGCGTGCAGTTGAAGCCCTATGTTCCACTAGGAACCCAAGGGAACAATAATAATATAATAAATATTTGCAACAATGTTTGTATTTTATTCTATGTAGAATCGTGTTCTCATAGTAATAAAATTAAGTTAAGGTTTTCAATTTATTGAGGGCAGTTCGGTTATTCACATAACTAATATTTCTGCTAAATTTCACTATTCGCCCAGCTTTATGTGAGGTTTGTGCAGATTTCATGTATGCGATGGTTTGAACACCCGGTAATACATTTCATACTATTCTATCAAATGCGTAAATTTACAGCTGCATGTGATTCGAGAGGGACGGATGAAAACAGGTGTGATATTCTCTAATGTCTGTTGTTCAGAATTGGAGAATGATATCTAATTTCAGTAGTGATGCTTTTCACTGAAAGTGTTTTGGTCATTCAACCCATAAAGAGTGATAGTCTTTAGTTTACTGTTGCATCGCTATCCTTATGCTGGACGACGGGAGTTTAGCGTTTCATTTGACTAAATGTTAAGACTAATAAAGTCCGTAGTGACCATAAATCTACCCACTGTCATTAACAAATCAGTTATATTCCTAAGGCCAAACGTTTACAGCCATAAATAATTTGCTGGAATGAAAGTCACTACAAATCTGCATTAAAAGGTTTACCATTATCATGGAAATGTGTAGAGTTGTTCTCGTTTATTTCATACTAAATCAAATATTAGAAGGACTAAAATCACACTAGCATGAACAGTGTTATTCCATTATGGGTAAATTTTGTTTTGATAAAGTCTCACAGTTTTGTTATACAGTAATGTTTACTGATGGCCACGTTTCGAGCACAATTTATTGCTCATAATCTTATCAAGGTAATCACACGACTTCCTAAATTCATTTATATAGTTCCATTGTTTTTCACTTGATTTGATTGGTAGTAATATTTTCCATATTTCGGGTATGAGTGATGAATAATTCCTATTGCGTGTGTTGGGTGCAGATTCGATGAACAAGGATTCAGTAATCAACCTCTCTCCACCTACCTAGATTACTTTTTAGAATTTCAACCCTCTCCCACCCTATTGTGTGGTTGTATGCTAATGCATGCGTTTCGATTCCTGAACTTTTTTCTAAATTACTTATCTTCTCTGGGTCAACCATTCTTACCTTACTTACTTACCTTACCCCTGACCTACTAGTTTGACCTATGTAGTTGACCTCACAGTCATTGCAGGGTATTTTGTAAATTATATTATTTTGTCTAATTGGGTCCACTGGGTCCTTTAACCTACAGAGCTTATCCCTGAGTGAGTTTGTAGGTTTAAATGCCACCCTAATTCCTGCTTTATTTAGAATCCTACGTAGGGTCTCAGATGTCCCCTCTTCATATGGTATAACTGTAGATGACTTATATTATCCCTTATTTATGTTACTATTATTAGTTTCACTAGTTAAAATTCTAAAAAGTAATCTAGGTAGGTGGAGAGAGAGGTTGATTACTGAATCCTTGTTCATCGAATCTACACCCAACACATGCAATAGGAAAATATTACTACCAATCAAATCAAGTAAAAAACAATGGAACAACATAAATGAATTTAGGAAGTCGGGTGATTACCTTGATAAGATTATGAGCAATAAATTGTGCTCGAAACGTGGCCATCAGTAAACATTACTGTATAACAAAACTGTGAGACTTTATCAAAACAAAATTTACCCATAATGGAATTACACTCTACCACAGTGCACAAGTTTTTTTCTTATATCAATGAACAGTGTTATTTGTACACTCAAGAATAATACCTTCACCTAATTAGGGTGTTAGATTAGGCACCTAGCAATGATTTAGATGGTTTCAGTTGTGATCCCCTCCTCTTCACAATTTTAGTGCTTATGCTTATTGAAATATTACAGTATTTAATAGAGAATATATTGGCTAATGTGAAAATTATTTAATCAATCTCTGATCAATGCACATAGATAAATGTTCATGAGGTTTCGATTATTCAGTGGAATATTATAAGTTTGTCTTGAATTGTTTCCATCCAGGTATTCACAAGATCTACAATGTCTGCTGTTATCATAATCAACCAATTTCATAGAATAAATCAGAAGCACATATGTGCAAAGTCAAATTACACAGCTCTATATAACCACTATGTAAATCAGTTAAACTTTGACGTCATTGTGGTTTCAGTAAAGTGATAATTAAATTTAAAATGTAATACGCCAATGAGAGAAAACTGCTTTGAATATGTCAAAGTCTACTTGAAAGAATAATAATCACATAAAATTGTACTTACATGCTTCGCTTGGCTTGATGAATATTGTGAATGCTTGAACGATCAACAACAGTGCACAGAACTTCTTCATCATCATCATCTTCTTCTTCTTCTAGTTCTTTTCCGGGAATGTGTAAGCAAATAAAAAACAAGTCTTTATATAGTGTTTTAATACATTTGCCACGTGTAAGATCATTAAGATTTCTAAAACTAATTCCAAATATCACCTCATTTCTTTTTGAAAGAATGTGGCATGATAATAATAATAATATTATTATTATTATTCCAAACAGTATTTGTGGCACAGGCATGGAATTTTCAGCGTGCATTAAAATCTTGCATCTAATTACCTCATTATTTTATAAAATTTTAAAAATAAAAAGCAACAACAACAAAAAGAAAAATAAAAGAAATAAAAAAGAACAGCATTGCATTCACATATTCAAACAATGCACCACAGGATATGAAATATAAAATTAGTGTGTAATAGAATATGTGAGCAACAATATAATAGTAACAAAGAAAGGAGAACAAAAGCTAATGGGAAGTATTTGTTAGAGTGCCGCAGTAAGGTGATCGTGTCATGCCTAACAGTTTTCTCATCACATAACAGCTGTGCCAGGTAAGGTATTGTGGAGTTTTGTACTTGGTAGTCCTGGCATATAGCCTCCTATAGTTGCTTCTAGTTCTACCAGATGAAATGCAAGGAGAGAGCTGCGTATAGAGAGGGTGTTCGGGGTCTGACAATATAGAATTCGCTAGTTTCTTACATGACATTATATGTCTATCCACAATGGTGTTAACCAGTTGGTTTAACGAAATCCCACTTCCCCTACTAACAGCTTTTAGTGCCCTATGCAGCGAAGCAGTCTTTCTTAAGTAGCCCAAGGAAGATTAATGGGGAGCAGAAAAGAGAGGTGGGTAAAATACAAGAAATGAAAAACTGAGAAAGAAAAGACTGCTTTATACCAGACTGCCTAAACTTCCTTAACGTAGAACGTTAAGCGAAACATCTTTCTAGTAACTAGCAAGATGTGAGAGGACCAGGAAAGATTAGAGGAAATACTCAGTCCAAGGTACTTGACATTAGATGTGGTTTCAACCTCTATGCCGTCAATGATAGTGGGACCATGTGAGCTAGCTAGTTGTTGTAGGTCACGTTTTCGTCTGAAAGTGAAATTTACTACCTAACATTTAGACGGATTCAGCTTAAGACCGTTTGAAGAGGACCACTGACTAATTTCCGAGAGAAAGTTATTTAATTTGGAACAGTCTGACTGAGAGTTGACAGGCATGGAGACAGAGAGGTCATCAGCATACTTGACAAAAGTGGCTACATCAGAATGGGGCAAGTCATGTAAGAAAAAAGTAAACAGAAAACGAGAAAGAACAGCATCTTGAGGAATACCAGCTAAAGTAAGTGAGGTAGTGGAGGACTTTCCATTGCAGACAGTGTACTGCTTCCTATCAGAAAAGTAGGAATACAACCACTTATTTATCCAGCTCTCACTCTGTGTTGCAGCAAGCTTACTTAACAAGAAAGACCTAGGTACAGAATCAAATGCAGATGTGTAATCAAGGAAGGCACACCGAACATATTTGGCTCCTCTATCTAAACTAGAGACTATATTATGATATAGAACAACAACGGTATCTAAGGTACACCTACTATGTTTATAGGCAAACTGGTTGGGGTCATTAAAAGGCTTTAAAGAGGGTTCAAGACTAAGTAAAATAAGTCTTTCCATAACCTTTAAAAAAGGTGAGGTAATAGCAATCGGTCGAAACTTAACAGTAGGTCCACTTGTTGATTTAGTCACTGGAACAACCTTGATATTTTTCTATGAGTCAGGAATAATACTTTTGGAAAAAGATTCATCGAAAATGTCGGTTAATGGGTAACATAAGATGTCAGCACACTTCTTAAGGATAACAGCAGGAACTCCATCAGGACCAAGGGACTGGGTAGGCTTGAGAGATTGAAGACACTTGAGGACATCATTCGTGTTAAAACATGAGAAGCAGTCATTATTTATACTATTAGATTTGGGAATCATAACATCTGCAGGGATACATATGAAGGATTTATTAAGCATATCAACATCAACAGAAGTATCATTCATTATTCGCTTACCACCTGTGATTTCCTTTAACAGCTTCCATATATTAGATGAGGATTTACATGAAAGAAACTTCTGGTTATAGAGGGCATTTAGTCTTTGTAATTCAGCTTTAATTAAAGTGTTCATTCTCTTAACACCTGATTTATTTCTCATTTTGTACAACCTCTCTTTTTCATGGCGAGGCTTTTTGAGTTGAGAAGAGGAGAAGCGGTCAAATTTTAAGAAGATTGTCTCTTTTGGACAACAAACATCAAGACAGAAATTGAGATAATGTGTTATGTTACTAATTGTGTTATCAAGAGCTTGTTCAGTAAACAGGTCCCAGTTTGTGTCTTTTAACATTGTCCTTAGATTTTGTATGTTGTCATGTGAATAACAAATATAATCAAATATCTGTTCATGGTGTACTTTGTTTACAAGGTCACCGGAATCGAAGAACACTAACTTAACAAAGAATAGATGAGGTGATTCCAATCACTGTACATATGGAATTTTACATAACGGCATATAGATTATTTTCGATGATTTGCACATAACGAAATATCACTCTCAACACACAAACGCTGAAGCGTAATAGATTCGTTAAGGAACAGTTAAGCAGCATATCAATTTCTCAAATGATCTATAGAATGGATACTATTGTAAGGTTTGCAATTTGAAACACTCAGGGTTTTATTTGGACAAGATTCTTTTCTTTTCTACAAACGACAGATCTCTTCATCAATGCTTGAATATATAATCATGAATAATTATTGGGTTTTACGTCTTATCTCTCATTGAAAGCAAACAAAATTACGACTGTATAACTTCGCTCATTGCCATTCACTAGGAAAACAATTTACAAATCTCATTTAATTGAGACTTGATTCAGATAAATCACCCCTAAACGCCAAGTTTCTGGTGAAGACATTCACTAGAAATTTCGAAATATATTTCCTTACCAATTTTCATCAAAGAGATCCTCAATGATAGGCGAACATTCACGTCAAATATGAGTAGTTCAGGAAGAGATGTAAACCACCAATTACACTAACCAGTTGTCATTCTCTAACATCATTTGTAAACAAAGTGTAGCCATAACAGATGACCTGAATATACATGTTCAGTGAATGAACGTGTAAAATACGTCATGGTCATATAGTTTAACCGTAGAATAATCGTCTCGCTAATGCCTGGTAATGAATCCATCATATCTGGTTAACTAAGTCGACTTGCTGATGAGAGACAGATATTAACGGCTACTTCAAAATGTCTGATCAAGCTCTAACACACCTGAATAACAATGATTTTTGTGACAAAAGTGAATCGAAAAAATTATTTTGTGACTTCAGACACTCAGAATAATTATTCGACATAAACTTATCTTTAAGACATAATACATAAACACTGACTGGCAATCACTAAGATGCTTCCGATGACTAAAGCATTAGACTGCCGATTAAATCAACTGTTCATGCTGTGCTCATAGCAAATGGTGGCAAGGAAAAGTTTAGATCTCCATGCACGGTTATTCACGAAAATAGAGCTGAAAGGCTCAAGCCTAGTTAAGCTTTGATTTCTCGATTAATTATTGAGACGTGCATAATAATTCTCTTCAAGAACGTCCAGCATTATAGAAGAAGAAGTGACTGGGTAAATTCGATTCATCTAGATATACAAGTGACAATCACGTATATAGAAACAAATGTTTAGATGAGTCACTCAGCAAAGTCCCTTGTCTGGTTATGACAGTCATCAACAACCCTGTGAAGACGCAGGTTCATTTGTTGAATGACATCCAGGTCGGTGAATGTCGAGATGAGTGTGTTTGACAAGAAGGTGTGCAATGAGCCAAATAAGCAAAGTGTTAGGATGAATATTTGAGAATTGTGCTATTATGAAAAATCAGTTGACTAAACACAGATTTCAGATCGCTTGATAATCCATGAATTTAATTCAAAAAGGGATACGATGCAGACACATAACCCAGGTTTCAGACTGTATAATTTCGCGTTGAATTGTGAGCTTGAATTCGACTCTGTTATATATCCTGTGAAAATAATTTCTCGAAAACAAACACAAAAACTGAAACAGAACGATTCATAGATTCTTGCTATACCAGATAAAAGGATAACTGATAGAATAGACTGCAAGACAGACAGTCTGTTTACTCAATTTAAAGAATACCTAAGGCACATTACTCGATTTAGAGTTGTGTACACATGATTGTAACCGTAACCTATATCCTACTCAGATAGCCGCTTATGTAGTTTCATGATATTCACGTTTCCTGCAGTCGTTGGGATGCCTAGCAATTCCCCGTATTTCGTTCAAATTTTCTCCTTGTCATCCTCGGAGTTTGTATCCTTTCACTCACTGGTACCGATAGTGTCGCTATTGAGTAACATATATTCCACTATGTGGTCTGTATGCTTATTTATATTTATGACTCCTCTGTCACTATCCTATTTGCATATTTGTAAAACGTCAAACGAATCTGACTTCACTCTTGAACTCTCGAATTACCTAGTGTCTAGATAATTCTTGTACCGCCTGACTGTCTTGATAATCTAGATTCTGTGCATCTCCTTTGTCTGTGTTTGTGATTACTATAGATTCTGTGCACTCAGCTATCCTGAATCTCATTCTGCTAATTGACAGAACATGCTTGTTGAATTCATTTGGAGAATGGTGAGTTAATTAATTTGCACCTCGTGTGGGATTACAGTATACATTGGAAGCCCTTATATCCGTCGATTTCACGATCATTACGTGACTGTGCACCACAACGTGGTGCGTAAGAGACGGATGTGATGGAATTACTCATCAGTAAGAATTGCATTATTTTCCACATTTTTTAATCTGTAATTGTAATACACACACCATGGTATAATAAGTTTTTGGCAAAGTAAGTAACCTTATACATAAAATAAAGCAAACAAAATGACGCCGCGAAGTACTCTCTTTTGTTTTTAGAATAATATGTAATGAGTTTCATCTCTTACATAAATTCTGAATATGTTTTAGAGAAAGAAAATATATCATATATTGTTTATCATTTTAGCAAAATATAATCATAGATACACAATTTCATTGTGTGCATCTTGACCTCAGTCATTGACACTTGGAATGTGTGTAGGCTGTGCTAATGAAACATTGTTTGAAAAAGGAAGTACTTTTTTCACGTATTTTCACGTATTTGACAAATCGCTGTTTTTGTCGTATTATTCACTTCAAGAACATTTTTTAAAACTTTAACCTGACTTTTGTCTGTTAAGTTTTGATTTTAACCACTTATATAGTCTATATTGGGTAAATTGTCTTGGCTGTTTCCAGTAGAAGTTCATTATGTGAAAAGTACCACATAAATGTAAAAGGGCGGAGTGTTACTTTTTGGTAGATGATGGAATACAGTGTAATAACTGTAAAAAGTGGTATCATAAGATGTGTACTGGATTACGTCCAGCTGCATACAAACGTTGTAGTGCTCCAAAATCCCACTGCATGTGCAGAATGTGTTGCTCTTTTAGGTGGACGAAGGTATTGAGCGTTCGCGAGTTGTACGGATTATACTAACGCAAGATCTTATACCAACAACCACTATAGTGTTCGTTCTTCGAGTACCAAATGGTAAAGCAAAAGACCAGATTTTGTCGTCCAAATACGATATATATTTTGGGACCAAATCGCGGGTAGGAATGAATGCTTAGCTAGCTAGTAATCGTGCACGCACGTGACACGACGAAGCACCAAATGGCGGGGATGCTTGACCGTAAGCCTTCAGCTAAACAAGTCGACTTAAACAGTGATGGTCAGCATCCAATGTTGAGTGATAATTGCTGTGGTTAATAATTTTGGGGAATTATTTACCGCTACAGCTCACTCCCCCCCTAGTGGGTTTGTGAGGACCCTAAGACATGACCAGCCGGAAGTAAAAAAATCTCGATGGTTCCCTTATGGGTGAAAAAAATCTTCCGAGCGGCTTGATGGAGAGCCTGCTGGTCTGTCTGCCTATGCTAATAGGGTGTCTGTACATAGCTTCCTCAGTGTTGTTCGTTGGATCCCGTGCTTCGTTTGTTTCCTGTCCAGTGCCCGTTGCACCTGGAAAAGAAAACAAGAATGCTGAGAACCTTGTCAAGAAAAATGTACCAAATCAGCGTTTTTTTTTTACCAAAAATATATGGCATGCATTTACTATACAGTAAAATAATGTTAAGTTCAAAATATCGGGAAAAAAAAATATACATCTAATTTAATTTTATGTACGGTTATAGGAAAAATATCATTTACTTGTGTTAAATGACGCAACATAAAAAACAATTGATGTTTCACTCAGTTATGTGAAATAGGTGTGAAGGTATTCCGGAAATCTAACGTGACGTCCAGAACGCGTTTTCTTAGAAAGATCGACCGAAGGTTCAGTGGCTTTCGCCGTGCTAGGGAGTTCTTCGAAGATTGAAGTAGATTCAATTACTTGTGAATTATCGGGTACGTTAAGCTCCAGGCTAATGGGATTACCTTCCAAGTAAGCTGGTTTCAGACGGTCGATACTGACGGTGTCTTCGCGGCCTTTTTTGTCTAAAACGAAGAATTTATCAGTACGTTTAATCACTTTATATGGTCCGTCATATGGGGGTTCTAGAGGACGACGTACCGAGTCGCGACGAACAAATACATGTGAAGAAGTTTTTAAACAAGGGTGAACGAAAACATCAATGGACTGTGGTCGGAGGGGAGCAGGTTTAACTGAACGCATAGCGTTTGTAAGCCTGCTGACGTATGAGGAGTGATCTACCACTGGTGGGAAGCTCGAGGGAGAAACAAACTCACCTGGCAGTCTTAGTGTTGTGCCATATACTAGCTCAGAGGTAGTACAACCAGCATCGGTTTTTAAGGCGTTTCGTATCCCTAGGAGAACTAACGGAAGGGATTCAGTCCAGTGGGTGTTATTTGTAGCTGATAAACCAGCTTTCAACTGTCTGTGTAGACGTTCTACCATACCATTCGCTTGAGGATGGTAGGCTGTCGTTCGAAAACGCATGCAACCAAGGATTTTAGTCAAAGCGAAGAATAAACCGCTTTCGAATTGCCGCCCACGATCAGTTGTTATGGAAGATGGGCATCCAAAGTTTGCGATCCATCTCTCTACAAAGACGCGTGCGACAGTTTCAGCAGATATATCCTTGATGGGTACTGCTTCAGGCCATCGTGTGAAGCGATCGATGCAGGTTAACATATAGGTGTATCCATGAGATTCTGGAAGGGGGCCAACTAAATCTACATGGACGTGTTCGAAACGGGCATCAGGGATAAGAAAAGTGCCAAGGGGGCTTTTAGTGTGTCTTATTACCTTGCACTTTTGGCAAGCTAAGCACGTCTGTGCCCATTCCCTTACTTCCTTGTTAATACCAGGCCAACAAAACCTACTAGTTACGAGTTTGACAGTAGTTCGAATACCTGGATGGGATAAGCCATGCAACGTATTGAAGACGTTACGGCGATAACTTTTAGGCACGATGGGGCGAGGAGTACTAGTGGAAATGTCACACAGAATAGTATCCTTTCCTATACCTAAGGGTTTCTTGGCTAGTTGTAGAGTTGTTTTCGACAACTCACGCTGAAGCTCAATATCTTCTTTTTGAAGACGAGCCAGTTTTACAAGGTCTATGCCATTGATTTGGGTGAAAGAACAAATACGTGACAAGGCATCTGCCACAGTGTTGTTCACTCCGGAAACATGGCGAATATCGGATGAAAACTGTGAAACATAATCTAGTTGTCGCGATTCCCTGGGTGAATACTTATCTGAAGTTGAGTTCAGAGAGTACGTCAGAGGTTTGTGGTCAGTGAAAATGGTGAATTCACGACCCTCAACTGAATGTCGAAAATGACGTATAGCACAGTACATAGCTAGAAGTTCCCTTCCGAATGTGCTGTACTTCGTTTCAGCTACTTGAAGGCGCCTCGAGAAAAAGGCGAGTGGTTGCCACTCGTTGTTAACTAGTTGTTGCAGAACTGCGCCGATTGCAGTGTCTGATGCATCAACCGAGATACTCAACGGTGCCGTTGGATCCTGATACATAAGAAGGGTGGCATCTGCAATAGCTTTCTTTACCTGAGTAAAAGCATGTCGAGCAGATGTGTCGAGTTCGATAGCCTTGTTGTTCCCTCGAAGGAGATCGGTTAATGGCTGAATTAGCGAAGCACAATTAGGAATAAAACGTCGATAATAACTTACCAAGCCGTTAAAAGTGCGAAGGCATTTTACTGTCTTTGGCTCCGGAAAGTTCAGTATTGCTTCGACTTTGGTAGCCAATGGCCGAATACCCTGGCAGTCAATAGTGTGACCCAGAAAATCGAGTGAGTCAACGCCTATTTGACATTTCTGTATATTGATGGTAACACCATGTTGGCGTAACCTTTCAAATGCCAAGTCCAAGTGTCTAAGGTGAGTTTCCTTATCTGGACTGGCAATGAGGCAGTCGTCTAAGTATGCGTATACAAAGTCGAGACCGCGAAATACTTCGTTGATGAAGCGTTGGAATGTTTGTGCCGCATTCCGGAGGCCAAATGGCATACGTAGAAATTCGAAAAGTCCGAAAGGCGTAATGATAGCCGTTTTCGGGATATCTTCCGTTGCCATCGGGATTTGGTTATATGCTTTAACCAAGTCGATTTTGGAGAATATAGATGCTCCAGATAACGTTGCCGTCAAGTCGTGTATGTGAGGCAAAGGGTAGCAATCAGGAGTTGTTTTGGCGTTCACTCGCCGGTAATCACCAGTGGGTCGCCAATCGTTGCTATCCATTTTCGGTACCATATGCAACGGGGATGCCCATGGACTATTCGATGGTCGAATGATGCCAAGGGTGAGCATATGATCGAATTCGTTTCTGGCAATTCTCAGTTTATCAGGGGCCAGTCGTCGTGCTTTAGATGTCACGGGCTGTCCTGAGGTTATGATGTGGTGCATAACATTGCTGGTTATACACGGGAGATCGTTAGATGGGCAATTCAGTTCCGGGTATTTGTCAACAATCGGTTGAAAAGTTGGATCGAGGATTGCTTTCATCTTAACGATTGACAAACTGGGGCCTACGTAAGTTATGCCTTTGATAGACAAACTAGTAGTGTTGTCAATTAGTCGTTTACGGCGGACGTCTACGAGCAAATCATGATGATTAAGTAGGTCCGTGCCGATGATGGGCATTGTGACGTCAGCGATCAGAAAAATCCACCGAATAGGTTTGCGTAAACCTACGTTCAGATAGACGTATTTCCGACCATAGGTTGCAATTGGTTTTCCATTTGCAGCCTGTAGGTTGAAGTTAGGATCCTTCTGTCGATCTGCTGCTGTAGCAGGAAGGACGCTGACTTCGGCGCCTGTGTCGACTAGATATCTAGTCTGGCTAATTACATCATGGATGTAAAGTAAGCGGCTAGTGCCACCGGCGACGGTTGCCGCTAACGCGTGCCGGCGGGATAGTTTCCCACAGACTTGGAGGCTTTGTCGAAATCACAAGGTTGTCGACAACATTTTGCTTCCTTGCCATAGGTGTTGTGATACCAACACCAGTCAGGATTTTTGAGAGAACGTGTGTTGGACTTAGATCGTCCACGTGCGTTTTGCCGTTGAGGGGATCTAGAACGACGGTTTGAGGAATTGCTAGGCTTGTTTGACCTAAGCATCTGCTGGACGGAGTTGATTAACTCTATCATTGCAGAATCCTTCTTCGAAGTCTGTTCGGTAACAGAGTATACTTCGGTGACTGGCCGTTTCGTTATCTCTAGAATTCTATCTGCAGAGACAGCTAAATCATCTATGAGAACACCCTGAAGTGTCACAAGTACAGTCTGAACTGACTGTGGCAGTTTGGATAAAAATAGTTCTCTAAACAGTCCTTCATCGAACTGACTTTGGCCAATGATCTCTTTCATTCTTGCCAGCATGCTCACGGCTGACTGATCTCCTAACTCGATGTTACGAAATAACTCATCCAGACGTTGCCGATCTGTGAGAACGTTTCTCTTGAGGATGGATGCTTTTAGCAACTCGTACGAGTTACTTACCAACATCTGCAGAGTTACGCACCTGCTGAATTCCCGCGGTAGGGCGTGAATAACTGCAAGGAACTGTGAACGTTGATCAGTTATGCCATGTTCACAAAAATCGGACTCAGCAATCTGAAACCACGTTTCAGCATTATCTGGCCAAAATGGTACTGGCTGAATTGTTTTGGCGGTTGAGCGAATCTGAATAACCTTGGGGCTAGGATCACTCATGACGAAAAGTATGCCGATAACAATATAGTACAAGAATAAACACAAAAAGGAACGAACTCACCGGGTTTATCTGCGTGTGAATTGAAGATGTAGTTCGTGTTTGGGCTCACCAGTTTAGGTGGACGAAGGTATTGAGCGTTCGCGAGTTGTACGGATTATACTAACGCAAGATCTTATACCAACAACCACTATAGTGTTCGTTCTTCGAGTACCAAATGGTAAAGCAAAAGACCAGATTTTGTCGTCCAAATACGATATATATTTTGGGACCAAATCGCGGGTAGGAATGAATGCTTAGCTAGCTAGTAATCGTGCACGCACGTGACACGACGAAGCACCAAATGGCGGGGATGCTTGACCGTAAGCCTTCAGCTAAACAAGTCGACTTAAACAGTGATGGTCAGCATCCAATGTTGAGTGATAATTGCTGTGGTTAATAATTTTGGGGAATTATTTACCGCTACACTCTCCAGAGTTGACTTTAATAAGGGAGGCTCACGAACTACTGTGTAAAGCCAAGGAGCTTCCTGATGATAGCGTGGCTAGTAAGAGTGACACGGACTGCCCATCTGAAGATGACGCAGTAAGTGCCATCATGAATGTTATCACACCGGTGGTTACTATCCCAGTTACCCTCAAAGTAAAACCTACTAGGCGTTCGAAGCCTCTTAGTAAGCGAAAAGGTAACAAAACGGAAGCTGTAAACAGCATCTCAGCACCAGAGAACACTGTAAGCGAAGTTCACCATGAAGGTGGTGCAGACACTGATTTTGATTGTACCATCAAAAACTGCAGCAGCCCTGAGAAGCAACTGCAGGCAGATGATAAGTGGGTAACAAAAATAAGCAATCGGAAGAAATATAGTAATATTGATGGTAGGCAAACGTCTGTCACCTGTAGCCAGGCTGCATCAATAGTGGTGAGAAAAGACGTAGCCACTGCTAAATACGACAAGCTCTCCTTAGACTCTAACATAATTGTTGGAAATTTAGAAGAGTCCAAAGAATCTGATCCCGTGAAAAGGCACGATCACGACCTTAAATTAGTGTGTAGTATTATAAGGAATATGCTCCCAGCGAATTTTCCTAGAGTATCGATTAAAAGGTTGATTAGAATAGGAAAAAGAGATGATGAATGTTGTAATCAGCGTAGGTTGCTTAAAGTATTCTTAGGTTCTCCTGACGAATGGATTCATCTACCTGAATAGACCCACATGAAAATTGGCTTTCAGTGAAGATCACAAAAACAGCATAATAAAGAATTTGTAGTTTCACCGAAACAACAGCAACC
This sequence comes from Trichobilharzia szidati, assembly GCA_944472155.2. Lineage (NCBI taxonomy): Eukaryota > Metazoa > Platyhelminthes > Trematoda > Strigeidida > Schistosomatidae > Trichobilharzia > Trichobilharzia szidati. Next base: position 15,064,693 of record OX235271.1, read on the forward strand.
TCGTCTGTGTGAACATTATTCCTACTCGGGATATAACAACTCTCCCCATATGACTGAAACAGTGTTTACACTACGACGAGGATACACTTCGTTTGCACTACGCCTTCATATTGTACCACAGTTAGACGTGTATACCGCTGCTGTAATTACGGCTCTAAAATTACCTACATTTATTAGTTTACAGTTTATTTAGGATAGTAGGCTATATGCCTGTGTTAGTCCTTTCGATTTGTTGCACATAGGAGGTCCAATCTTGCCTTGAGTGAATCAACGGATGACGCTGATACGATGTGTCCCGGTAGGGAGTTCCAATGGTTCACAATTCGATGCGAAAAACGGATCTCCAGACAGACGATTCGACCGTGTCTTTTGAACCTTGAGGTGATGTCCTCGCAATTGGTTGGTGCTAGAAGGAAGAAATAAATTAGATAAATTAGCTCCAAAATCATTTCTTAGGATACGGTATGCTAGTATTAGGTCACCCCTAAGTCGTCTGTATGACAGTGGAAATAAACCAAGTCGACTTAACCTCCCCTCATATGAGATGGTTGAGAAACCCTTTATTAGCTTAGTTCCTACTCTTTGCACCTTTTCTAATAAGTCTATTTCGTATTTGAAACACGGGCTCGCTGCCTGGATCCCATATTCCAAATGAGGTCTGATATAAGTCGGATATAATATACGAAATATATCAGCGTCAAAGTTCGCAAAAGCTTTGCGTATGGCCCATAATATTCGAAAACCCTTAGTGGTTGCAGCTCTACAGTTTGTTGCTGTTTTCAATTCATGCTGCACAACCACTCTCAAGTCCTTGTACTCAGTGACCACTGGGAGAGTAATGCCATTCACTGAGTAATTGTGCACGTGACTGTGAGATACATGCATAACTACACTCTTGCTTAAGTTAATCTCCAAGGTCCAGTGCTTACACCAATCACTTAACAAGTTTAAATCTTCCTGCAAAGCAAGTTGATCACTGTCATCGTGTAAAGCCCTCCATATCTTGATGTCATCAGCAAACAGTAAGCAGGATGACTTAACTACCGATGGAATCTCATTAACATAAATCAGGAAAGGAAGTGGGCCTAGAATTGTACCCTGAGGAACGCCACTCTTAACCGATTCCCATGTTGATAAAACCCCGTTAACTCGTACTCTTTGTCTTCTGTCATTTAGGAAGTCTTGAATACAGTCGGAAACCACTTTATTGATTCCCAGACTACCTAACTTTACTAGAAGACGTGAATGAGAAACCCTGTCAAACGCCTTGCTAAGGTCGATGAATATGGCATCCACCGGTATATTAGCATCAGCTGAGCTTGCCCAACTTTCTCTGGCCAAAAGAAGGTTGGTCAAGCAAGAATGACCTGCTCTAAAACCATGCTGTTCCACAGCGAGAAGTTTGTTCCCTTCAATGAACTGAATGATAGCATCACGAATTATTCTTTCTAGTAGTTTAACAACAATACTGGTGAAACTAACAGGACGATAGTTCTGAACTAAGTTTCTAGATCCGGTTTCGAAGACCGGACTAATGATGGCGTCTTTCCAGTCTCTTGGACATTTAGACTGGTCCAGAGACATAGTGAAGATTACCGACAATGGCTCGGCTATGTTCTCAGCCAATGCTGTTAATATACGTGGGTGGAGTTCATCAGAGCCACTGGACTTAGCAGGATTGAGCCTTAGATGCCACTTTAGGACAGTATCCTTTCCAATGTATAAGGGTGCCATTTTCAAGTTACCTTCTGGAAAAGTTACAAAGCTGGTATCAATATTATCAGAGAATACTTGACTAAAGTGCTTGGACAAAGCCTCAGCCTTAGACAAGTTATCCTCAGCCATGTTTGTCTGGTCATCTTCAAGCATAAGAGGTGGGATAGCATCACTCTTACGTGTTCTTCTCTTGATATATGAGAAGAGTCTTTTCGGGCAGCCTGGTGAACTTGTAACTAACTGGGTTTCGTAAGCTATCCTTCACTGGTGAATCAAAGTTTTACACTGGTTTCTGGTTTCACAATATTTCAGCCGGAACTGCTGTAGCCCAGTAGAAACAAGGAGATTCCAGAACCTATTTCTCCGTCTTAGGAGTGTGTTATAGCTTGACTATTTATCCATGGTGACCGATTTGTTGGCCTTTAAGGAACCCTGCAGGGAATGAAATCAGTGGTAACCCTCTCAAGTGTATTCCTAAGTCTATCCCATTCATCTTCAATGGATAAGACCATATTGACTGACCAGTCGGCAGTTGAAGCACGCTCCTTTATAGCGACTATGTCAGCATGCCAAACACTAGGTCGGGATTTGGGTTGAAAACTGACTAAATTGCCAGCCCTTAAGTTAAAATCTAACACCCCATGGTCACTGTTTGCTAGAGGTGGATGAATAACTAGACCATCCACGTCGTCGTTGTCATGAGTAAGCACTAAGTCCAGCAAGGAAGATCCTTGGGTAGAACCGAATCTTGTACTACCTAAGACATGTTGTGTCAGGGCATTTTCCATGGTAGTCATGAGTAACCGGCTGTCAAACTTATTAGCGGATCCTGGAGATGTGACAGCTACCCAGTCTATATGTGGTGCATTAAAATCACCTCGAATAAGACAGCTACTGTGCTTACTCCATTGTTTGAGGTGATCTAAAATAAAGTCATAACACTGACAATAGGGACTTCTATACAGAACTCCAATGAGTAGAGTGCCAGTTGCAAAGCTTACTTCACAGCTAGTTACCTCACTTGTCCCACCGTCATGCGCTTCAGATTTCACGGAACGAACATGTAGAGAGTTGTTGATGTACAGAGCAACCCCGCCACCTCTACGACCCTTAACCCTGTCGCTGCGCAAGCAACTAAATCCGCATAGCTCAGGTGTGTCATCTAATCCAGAAACCAGCCATGTTTCAGTAATGACCACAATACTTGGGCTAAGGTCTTCCACTAATACACCTAGCTCGTGAAATTTGTTCCCGATACTACGTATATTAGTGTACACTGCCTTCAGGCTTCCTCTGCGGTCTGGCTTATCCACACAGGTCTTGGAAGCATACGTCTAAGTTTAGTCTCACCATTTTTACGTCTTGTTTCTAGCTGGGACGAAACTTCTTTTCGTTTAAGTCTGTCTTCAAGAGATAAATCAGGTCTGACTGAAATTCCTGACCCGGCAAGCTTGTGTACATTATCCGGTAGATGAATCCGTTCATCAGGAGAACCTAAGAATACTTTAAGCAACCTACGCTGATTACAACATTCATCATCTCTTTTACCTATTCTAATCAGCCTTTTAATCGATACTCTAGGAAAATTCGCTGGAGGCATCTTCCTTATAATTCTACTCACTAATTTAAGGTCGTGATCGTGCCTTTTCACGGGATCAGATTCTTTGGACTCTTCTAAATTTCCAACAATTATGTTAGAGTCTAAGGAGAGCTTGTCGTATTTAGCAGTGGCTACGTCTTTTCTCACCACTATTGATGCAGCCTGGCTACAGGTGACAGACGTTTGCCTACCATCAATATTACTATATTTCTTCCGATTGCTTATTTTTGTTACCCACTTATCATCTGCCTGCAGTTGCTTCTCAGGGCTGCTGCAGTTTTTGATGGTACAATCAAAATCAGTGTCTGCACCACCTTCATGGTGAACTTCGCTTACAGTGTTCTCTGGTGCTGAGATGCTGTTTACAGCTTCCGTTTTGTTACCTTTTCGCTTACTAAGAGGCTTCGAACGCCTAGTAGGTTTTACTTTGAGGGTAACTGGGATAGTAACCACCGGTGTGATAACATTCACGATGGCACTTACTGCGTCATCTTCGGATGGGCAGTCCGTGTCACTCTTACTAGCCACGCTATCATCAGGAAGTTCCATGGCTTTAGACAGTAGTTCGTGAGCCTCCCTTATTAAAGTCAACTCTGGAGAGTGACACATTCTGCACATCCAGTGGGATGTTGAAGCAGTACAACGGTTGTATGCAGCTGGACGTAATGCAGTACACATCTTATGATACCACTTTTTACAGTTATTACACTGTATTCCATCATCTACCAAAAAGTAACACTCCGCCCTATTACATTTATGTGGTACTTTTCTCATAATGAACTTCTACTGGAAACAGGCGAGACAATTTTCGCAATATGGACTATATAAGTGGTTAAAATCAAAACTTAACAGTCAAAAGTCAAGTTGAAGTTTTAAAAAATGTTCTTGAAGTGAATAACACTACAAAACAGCGATTTGTCAAATACGTGAAAATACATGAAAAAAGCACTCCTTTTTTCAAACTGGAATAAAATCCACTAAAAGTCGTTATAATATGTCTCTTCAAGCAATTCGACATTTTTTGAACGGAAAAGTACGTAATTCAACAGTCTGTAAACTGGCCGTAAATTACGGCCGGATAAGGACCTCATCATTTTCTGTTTATGCTAAAAACGCCTTATTCCATCAAGTTTTAGCAGGAATATAAGTTTAAAAGTGTGTAATTTCGAAGTTTTTTCAATAAATAAAGCCAGTGGAGATCAGCTGATCAAATGACCTTCGGCCGTATACAGCCGGTTGGAAACGTTTTAAATAACCGCGAGAGTAAACAATACGACCACGACACATAATTGAATGATTAAAATAAAATAAATTCGAGGAAACAGATACAATATGAAGGATGGAAATTTTGGTAGTCCAAGATTTAAGCAGGCCGCCAGGTATATGATCAGATCAGATCAGCGATGTCAGATCGCAGGTCTGTGAACTGACACCTCTTGTGGTGAGAGATGGTTGCTAGCCAAATTGGTTGACAGTAATTGAGATCAATGTTAGTTATGTGAAAACAAGGTTAAGATAGACAGGCGGATACAGTTAACATATAGATGAACTGACACAGCCACAAGAGATGCAAGGTTAACTTTGTGTGAGAAACAATCAATCAACAGACTGTATTTTCTATTAACATTAACCTACAATAATGTACATCAAAATCTATAAATATGTGTTGATTTTCCGTAATAAACGTTCTGTTGCCTGGCTCTTGTCTTCTGTTGTTAAACTCTAACTATCCGTATGAAAACTGTAGACCTTAACAAACTTGACACAGAATCGGTATCTAAGGTAGATAACCTCATCAACTTTGTCACTACAGAAGTAACAAAACGACTCGACGCTAAACTGAGTGCTATTGTCTACAACGTTCCGAACAATGAGGCACTAAAAAGGGTACAGCGCATCTTTCTTAGTGAGGCGAAAATGCCCAACTCCAAGACTAAGTGCTACAGGCTGAAGAAGAGTCAACATGAAAAGTGTTGTCCTATTCGTTTTCAGTTCGAAACACCGGCAGAGACCAGAAAATTCACCCACTACCAACACACCCTATCGCAAGCCAGAAATTACAAACTGATAAAGGTTGCGGTGGACAAGACAGGCATAGAAAGGCGCGTATATAATTATCACACTGAGTCTAATTGTGGAATAAACAATAGGACATTGCAAGCAGCAATTATAACCAACCCTTTGAGAGATACCGTAGAATCCACCGCACCATCCCTCTCAAACCACACAGAATTATTCTCTCAGAGAGCGACACCAACCAAAAGGCCACTAAATTGTAATCAAATAGCCAATGAAACTCTACCACCTATCACCGGAGATTAAGACATGTTACTAAATAATCCCAGAGAAAAAGTCAAAGCCCCCGAAAGTCGACACTGTCCTCTCCTAGCCGTAACTCCATTGTTAAAAAGGGAATATGTGACTCCAATTCATGCCAACAACAACAATGGCAGTATAAATAAACCCACACTTCCCACGGTCAATAGTATTAGCACTCACAATGTGCGAAATAGCACCATGGCACACACTGATAACCGACGTCACAGCAATGCCACTCCCAACAGTACAAATGGCAATAGTCAGAACTCGACCACCAACAACTCAGGGTATTCACAGTATGGCACACAAATAAATTTTGATCGGATATATGGTACAAGTCTGCTGGGAACTAACCTACAATGCAGTACACACTAAACCCATACAAGGACACAACTAGTACCAAACAATAGCTGGATTGATAAACCATGGTCATCACAAGGTTCCAATCATTTTTTATCCCCTGCGTCCCTGCCAGTGTTGAAAAAGCAGCTGGTAGGGATGTTAACACTCCTAAACCACTAGTGCTAGCTCCCCCCTTGCATGAATACAGGAACAGTCTAGTGCACCCGCATCCATTAAGCACACTTGATACATGCACAAGTTTAGGTCAAATAAAGATCCCTACCTACGTTTTCAGCTTAACTAAAAATAAAAATGCCTTAGCCTATAGCAAATCCAGTACTCCAATGCCTAATTCTTCACCAAAAATAGCACGCACTAACTTGATAGACATAGGTGAGCATGATGTTGAAACTCCTCTTAACATAGGGTCGTCATTGTCAAACGGTACTACTGGGTGCTGAACCATATGTGGTGAATTGAGTCTTTTCGTTCTGAAGTAATGCTAGTTAGTGCTGAATATGAGCTGAGAGGGCAGGAACAACGCCGATTAGCAAACTCAGTAGGTTCCGATATCCTGCCGGAAATGCTTAGAAAAAACAACAAGGTGCTGAATTAGTGCCAGTCATGCTGAAAACCAGTACTGAGTTCTAGTCTGTACCATTAAATAATCCATTTCAGAACAGATTCAGAACCTACTCACTATAGAACGTTAGAATTATTTCAAAATTTGTGAGATTTAATTCAGCATTATGGTAAGTTTTAGATTCTGCACTTCTTGCATAGATTTTATGCTCATCAAGTGGTCATTTAACAATTCCTGGGTGTTGCAATTAAACTAAAATCATAACTTGTAATTCCGAGAATTGTTGTCATCTCCATTGGCAACAGTTCACAATCTACTGAGTTTACGCAACCACAATGCCCGTTTCTCTCCTTACTGAGGAAACATTAACTTGGTTTTAAGAGTAGACAGTACGTTATTTTGTGAGTTTCATGAATTCTGCAGGTTGCATGCTGTTCACTTAGTACTGAAACTAAAGTATGAGGGGACATATATTTCCAAGCAAGATGTGATACAAGGCTCATTTCTACAACTCTTCTTTATATTAGTTCAATTCCATCTTGCATATATTAATAGAAATTGCCTTTCATTGACCTTGGGTACTTACCAGAGGACAGTTGCGTCAACTTGGAGTTTAACGATGATATTGATCACCTTAGTTGTGAGAAGTGACCATTGAATTTGGGAGATATGTGGCGGACCTTAGATTCTGCTAGCTTCATATCCCAAATTCGAATAGAAATAAAAAATACAAAATCCGTAAAGTTACTGGAAGAATATATTAAAATTTGTTACTTGGGTTATTCCTAGGTCCAAATCCACAATTAACTTACTAGACTCCAGAAGCATTGTGCGAGGGCTGCTCCAATCTTAATTCTCCAATATCGATATTGCTAGAGGTCGACCAAGGTAACGCAGGAAGAAGATACGGCGTTCCTGCGAAATTTTGAAATAGGAAGTAAGTAATCAGGATTGGTCGATGGCCGTTGAGATGGTGGAGAAGGCGGAGAGATGTAGGCAGAACTATATTTTCCATTCAAAACACGAGTTTAAGTACAAAGTACAGAGATTCCGGTTAAAACAAAGTAATGTACAATATGTTCATTCCTCACGTATTAGTTAAAGTTGGATGAGTTTATTTTTGAGGACTCTACACGGCTCCCCCTCTTAGAGGTTCGGAGGACCATTAGTACTGTCATCGTAGATGATTACATGAATACAGGCAATATAAATAATTGATGATGTTAGCAGTAATGATAACGAAAAATTACACTAACAATAATAAGGATACGAAGAAAGATCAGAATGTATGGAACGCATCCGTGTCAAAGAAAGATTAGCACACGCAAGCATGATTCAGGAATGAAAGGAAATCAAAACTTGTTATAATTTTAAATAAAAATTTATGCACGTAATAAACAATGACGTGGTCTTTAGCATTCGAGAGATTCATATATAAGGAGATTGATATATCCTTGGTGAATGCATGTGCTCGCAGTACAGTTAAAAAGCAATTAGTGATAATAATACTAATTAATGTTTATGGTTATAGTGAAATGAATGTCAACAACAATAATACTGAGAAGAACGTCTAAATAAGGTTAACGTACTTGTTCTGTCAGTCAATGAAATTAACATAGCGGGCAGGTTTACAGATCTGCCAACCACTGCGTGTCTGAACAGGGGGAAGTGTGAAGAGCGGAAGTGTAGGAGATGCATTGACTTTATCACTATTCATCGGTACAGGCGTTGCTATTGTTTCATATTCACTGTCGGTGCACGCTGGTTTCAGACGGTCAATAGAAACAGTTTCCTGTTTACCATTTCTGTTCAGTGTGAAGTATTTACCAGTGCGTTTGAGTACTGGAAAGGACCTTCTTATGGATCTTGTCAGCCTTTTATAATGGCATCGACACGAATAAATACAAATTTGCAAGTAAGTAAATTCTTGTTAACTTGGGCTTTTTGAAATGATTGGCGAGGGGCTACTGGTCGAAGCTGAAGCATTTGCTGAGTAAGACGGTTGGTTAAATCTGAGATATTTACATCAGTTGAGTCATTGGGAGGGACTAACTGACCAGACAATGTGGGGGTAGCACCATACACGAGTTGATCAGATGTACATCCCAAGTCTTCTTTGACAGTTGACCAGATACTGAGGAGAACTAATGGTACGTGTTCATTCCACTTAGATGAGTCAGCTTGTGCCATCAAAGAGCTTTCCAGTTGTCGATGATGGCTGACAATATAATAGTCAGTGATTGCGATGAATACGCTTAGCTATAATCAGTGTGTGAGCTACGGCATGGTACGTGTTTTGAAATCCAGTTGTAATTGAATAGGGACAGATTTAGTGAGAAACAGCTTGAATTGTGCATTTGGTCATAATGCTACCAATAATAATAATGAACAGTTAAAAGGTGTGACAATGATAAGACAGTATGGATAACAAACAAAGTTTGTGGCAGAAATCTCGTTTCACTCCTGTAAACCAATTTCCTGATGACAGTAGAAGGTGCCGTGTGGTAAAGAATTTCTCATGTGAATAGTAGTTCAAAGAAATCTAAGTAACTGAGCATAGTTGATTTTCTGTGTCATTAAAGCTTATTCGTCACATTGCATCGTGCCTTTTAAAAATGATGTAGGTTGAGTCCGCGAATAAAAGATGCCAATTAATATTTTTTTCCTACATAGCAAAAACTTTCTCAACTGCACTTCAAACAGTTTTCTTTATACAACAAGTTGGGAACCGTTCTGGTGTCATTAGTGATGTGATCGTGGAGATTTTCGACACTCCGATTGAAAATCTTTAGTGTCTTTCTTGTGTTTGCTTATGAATTTTGATGCTAAGCAGACTACATCAAGTAACAAGCTAATCCCTTTCTGATTTATAATTTCCCGTTGACGTTGGCCGAAGTAAGATTCTTGCAAATTCGAACACAAGACTGTCTTCTTATTCAAATGAATTACCAAAAGACGTTGACAATATGAGGCCTGTTATCTGCGTACGCAAAGCAATAGCGCCATCAACAAATACTGACTAAAATATTTCTTAAGTGCCGGCGGATTTCTACTGTTCGATCTCAAAATTACTTTGTCTAGTCGAGAGTTTCCACCACAATCATCACGTTAACAGGAAGAATACCATTTAGAATACGCCGTTTGTCGTCTATTAAAAGTGTTTTACATATACAATCACATAACGCAGAGACTATTACTGAACTTTTGACACTATTCAATGTGAAGCTGTATATAAACAGAGCCAAATCAGTCATACAAAGACAAAGACTATAACATATTACGCAGGATGTTGAAGGTTGTCAGCAGGGTAAGCAACGTGCCACCTAACCAGCTTGTTAATATTCTGGTCGACAGGCACATGGACTCATGTGAAAAATGGGCCAAATCCATTTTATCTAATTCACACCACCCTCTTCACTCACAACTCTCCCCTTGCATCTCATCAGGCAAAACCAGAAGTCCATATAGAAAACTATATGCTCGCATCAGCAAGTACAAAAACTCAACCATACCCTACTTAGCTCGTGTTCTGTGTGATAAAGAAAGCATTACGTGTGACATCTATAATTCATTAAAAAGTCAGTAGTACAACTAGATCTCGTCTTTCCAACTCATATCATTAATAGGTACAACATTTTCTTTCTTTCTTTTCCTTTTCCCTCTCTCTTTTTCTCTATTTTTTTCCGTTATGTGCTGCTTTGTTTCTTTCTCTCGTTTACGCCAGTAAATACGATAGCATATACTTTTCTAACACCTTCAAACACTGTTCAGCTTTGGCTTTACTACCGAAATGCCAATATGTTGTTGTCACAATGAACTGAGATTTCCTTTATCTACGTAGAATTCTATTTGTTGATAATGTACTAACTGGATGCAATACTGTAGTAAAAATGCTGAGAATTCCATTCTGTATCACAAGTACTGTTTTGGAATAAAGTGGACTATTATTATCATTATTATTAAATGCAGCAAGATGAAAAAATAAAGATGGATTGTGAAATAGTGTTATTTATTAGTTAAATTTGAAAAATATTATACCAAACATTTCAGAAAGTAGAAACTAAAACTACATGGTTTAGGTGAAATTGGAAACGTTTACATTAATTTGTTTTGTAATGGAAGTAAAGTGTACATTTCTCGTTGGACATCATGCAAGCGACTGAGTGAATCAGTAGTCACAACGCGAAGATAATTCGAAGCAAGCGCTAAGCGACTTCTACAAAAGAAACAAGAAATGGGTGTTGATTAGTCCACATGAATATAATAAATATAGGGGAAGATAAACAAGCTAGGAAAAGGACTACACACGCGAAGTAAGAAAAACTCAAACGGATGCAAGAGAACTGTAATAATCTAGTTAAGCAAATCAGAGTCAACGGTGTGTGAGGGTATGGATTAAACGAAATCACAAAAAAATTAATGTACATTTGAAATTCAAAATCACAAAAATTCAAAACAACAGAAAAAAACTATCAAAGAAAAAGCATTAAAAAGATAAAGAAACATTCTAAAGATTATCAAAAACGAATGAATAAAAATAACTTAAAATTAGGGATTATTCAAATTTGTTAGAAACAGACTGCGTCAGATAAAGAACAATAATCTCTATCCTCATATTCAACATATTGAAAATTCACACTCTGATGCCTATGTCTGTTGCATCTGCCTAGTCAATTTGTTTCTGTCACGTGGGTTGAAACATTTTCTCGTGAGTGTATCTCGACTATCCGTAATATTGTGATATATATTTAGTCAACACATTTTGATGTAACAGACGTTGATACTACATTCATTGGGATGAGAGAACATTTTGACTTATTTTCAATATGACAAAATTATCTATGTATATGTTGAAAGATGAGCACAAAAGTTCATCCTTGGTGTTTTCATGTTACCAGGTGTGTATTTGTGATTGCAAGGTGATATTTGTTTACTGAAAATTTCACCAGCAATTTATCGGTTGTTATACACAATAACTTTGTAAAAAAATTATTAAGATCCTTTCTCAAGCACAATGTGGCAGGCACAATAGCTTAAACTGCTAATGATGCTACTTGTCGAGAAAAAATGTGAGCACACAAATCACAGATATAGAAACACTAAAGCAATTTCAAATAACAACTCACGTTTAATACATACTGTCAAATCAATTATGGAGAAAAAATAAATGAATTGAATTATATTGGAAAGAAATAATGAAAATACGAAATTATTCACAAGCTAATGAAAAACTTGCCAGTTCATCCTCTCTCTCACAGATCATAGGCACACAGACAATATCACTTCTTCACAATACTAGTGTGTGTCAGTGCATAATGTTATCATAATATGGTGTGCGTATCCAGATCAGTTGTGTACACGTAGTGAATTTCATTCACGAATGATGAAGCGAAACATTCTACCCAGAAACCATTTCCATCCTCAGAGTCCATGTGATGATCGTATCTATTTGAGAATGGCTTGATAGAACAGACATTGATACTACATTCATTGGGATGAAAGCACATTTTGACTTATTTTTCAATATGATAAAATTATCTATGTATATGTTGAAAGATGAGCACAAAAGTTCATCCTTGGTGTGATCCTGTTATCAGGTGTATATTTGTAATTGCCTGGTGATACTTGTAAACTGTAAATTTCACCAGCAATTTATCGTTTGTTACACAAAATATCTTTGTTAAAAAAACTAGTAATATCGTTTCTCACACACCATGTGACAGGTAATATAACATGAAATCCTAGAGATTTCGTTTGTCAGCGAATATTGTGAAAACGAAATCAAATACAATCAAAAGTTCATAATTATAACTTCAAAATTTACTCTTCTTGCAATCTAGGTATATGGATAAGAGGAAAGAAAGAAATTTCATTAAATTAACTTATTACAAAGGGCATTCATGAATATACCAAATCATTCCCAAGATAATGAAAAAGCTGACAGTTCATTCTCTCTCCATCTCTCAGACCATAGGCATACAGCGTATATCACATCTTCACAATACTAGTTTGTGTCAGTGCACAATGTTTTCACAATGTGTTGCGCCTATCGAGATCAGTTGTGTACATGTAGTGAATTCCATTCACGAATGGTGAAGCGAAACATTCTGTTCGGAAACCAGTTCCGTCCTCAGACACATTGTGATGACTACTAGCATTTGTCAATTGCGTGATTGTCTACTGTCATGATGGACGAGAGATTGAAGACGAAAGAAGACGGAAACTTCTATTCTCGACTGCACGAGGTGACGTCTGAGTTTGAGAAGGACACGGCAACCTAGCAATGATTACAACCATGTGTGACAGTATGCTGACTGTGCAGTGCAACACTGGTTTAAGCTCACACTATGTGGCTGGTTCATTTGAATTCCCGTCTCCACCGAACTGACTTCCACACATCACCTGCATTTCAACCTACTGAGAGATCATGTGTTCCCTCATGGCCACTGAGACTTACGCCTACCTGAACTATTTAGAAAGGCACAGTTCGAATTTACTCAGCATGTTCCGAATGTTATTTCACACCTTATCTCTATCCTCATATTCAACATATTGAAAATTCACACTCTGATGCCTATGTCTGTTGCATCTGCCTAGTCAATTTCATTTACTCTTTCCATTTATTCATGTCAGCATTCATCAATTTGTTTGTGTCACGTGGGTTGAAACATTTTCTCGTGAGTGTATCTCGACTATCCGTAATATTGTGATGTATATTTAGTCAACACATTTTGATGGAACAGACGTTGATACTACATTCATTGGGATGAAAGCACATTTTGACTTATTTTCAACATGATAAAATTATCTATGTTTATGTTGAAGAGTGTGCACAGAGGTTCATCCTTGGTGTTTTCATGTTATCAGGTGTATATTTGTAATTGCCTGGTGATACCTGATTACTGAATCTTTCAGAAGTATCTTAAATTTTGTTTTCAATATTAACATTTTTATTGTCAAATTAGTCTGATCCTTTCTTACACAACATGTGGCAGGAAATCTTGTGTTAAATTACATTCATATAATTGATATAATGCATTCTGAAATCGGAATAATATATATGTAAATATGATAAATTTTGAAAAACTAAATTTACAATCAGTAGGATTCCTGCCGACTGAAATATGATAAAAAAAATAAAAATTCGAATTAAATAATTGTGGAAAAAGTTCATGGAAAAAGAAATCATTCGCAAACTAACGAAAAACTTGCCAGATCATTAACCCTCTCTCTCTCAGATCATAGGCATACAGCGAATATCACTTCTTCACAATACTAGTTTGTGTCAGTGCACAATGTTTTCATAAATTGTTGTGCCTATCCAGATCAGTTGTGTACACGTAGTGAATTTCATTCACGAATGATGAAGCGAAACATTCTACCCAGAAACCAGTACCATCGTCAGAGTCTATGTGATGATCGTATATATTTGAGAATGGCTTGATAAAACAGACGTTGATACTACATTCATTGGGATGAAAGCACATTTTGACTTATTTTCAATATGACAAAATTATCTATGTATATGTTGAAAGATGAGCACAAAAGTTCATCCTTGGTGTGATCCTGTTATCAGGTGTATATTTGTAATTGCATGGTGATACTTGTTTACTGAAAATTTCACCAGTAGTCTATCGGTTGTCATCAACCATCACATTGCAAAATAACCTATTTTTCAAATGCTTGTTCACAAATCATGTGGTAGGCATTATAGTGTCATCTCATAGGTATAATGGTGGTGATAAATTTTGATTAAACAAATACGTGTTTTAATGATGTTGAATCATATCAGAAATATTAACTTACACCGAGTGCATTCTAAAGTTTCGAAATAAGGAAATATTTGAAAATATAATGAATAGAATTATCCGAGAAACAATTCATGAAAATACGAAAACATTCAAAAGCTAACGAAAAACTTGCCAGTTCATTCTCTCTCTCTATCTCAGATCATAGGCATACAGCGAATATCACTTCTTCACAATACTAGTTTGTGTCAGTGCACAATGTTTTCACAATGTGTTGCGCCTATCAAGATCAGTTGTGTACACGTAGTGAATTCCATTCACGAATGATGAAGCGAAACATTCTGTTCAGAAACCATTTCCATCCTCAGAGTCTATGTGATGATTGCATCTATTTGTGATTGGCGTGATTGTCTACTGTCATGGTGGACGAGAGATTAAAGACGAAAGAAGACAGAAACTTCTATTCTCGACTGCACGAGGTGACGTCTGAGTTTGAGAAGGACACGACAACCTAGTAATGATTACAACCATGTGTGACAGTATGCTGACTGTGCAGTGCAACACTGGTTTAAGCTCACACTATGTGGCTGGTTCATTTGAATTCCCGTCTCCACCGAACTGACTTCCACACATCACCTGCATTTCAACCTACTGAGAGATCATGTGTTCCCTCATGGCCACTGAGACTTACGCCTACCTGAACTATTTAGAAAGGCACAGTTCGAATTTACTCAGCATGTTCCGAATGTTATTTCACACCTTATCTCTATCCTCATATTCAACATATCGAAAATTCACACTCTGATGCCTATGTCTGTTGCATCTGCCTAGTCAATTTCATTTACTCTTTCCATTTATTCATGTCAGCATTCATCAATTTGTTTGTGTCACGTGGGTTGCAATATCTTCTCGTGAGTGTATCTCGACTATCCGTAATATTGTGATATATATATTTAGTCAACACATTTTGATGGAACAGACGTTGATACTACATTCATTGGGATGAGAGAACATTTTGACTTATTTTCAATATGATAAAATTATCTATGTATATGTTGAAAGATGAGCACAAAAGTTCATCCTTGGTGTTTTCATGTTATCCGTTGTATATTTGTAATTGCATGGTGATGCTTGTTTACTGAAACGTTCACCAGCAGTACAGCTGTTTTCACCCAAATTAACTTCGTTATTAATAAATTCATATCACAGTTCTCACACCGTGTGGAAGGCACTGTAATGTAAATTCCACTGGCCTACTCTTTCGGTGGTTATTTTGGAGCCACAATGCAGTAATTAAATGATTTTGCAGCTGGAAAATTGGAAACTTACTTCGAAAGCAATCTTCGATACAAATAACGGATTGATTTGAAAATACAAAAAGTCCATTTAATATAGATAATCTTCATGAAAATACGAAATCATTCGCAAACTAACGAAAAACTTGCCAAATCATTAACCCTCTCTCTCTCAGATCATAGGCATAGAGCGAATATCACTTCTTCACAATACTAGTTTGTGTCAGTGCACAATGTTGTCATAATGTGTTGCTCCTATCAAGATCAGTTGTGTACACGTATTGAATTTCATTCACGAATGATGAAGCGAAACATTCTATTCAGAAACCATTTCCGTCCTCAGAGTCAGTGTGATGATTGCGTGTATTTGTCATTAGCAGGGTTGCCTACAGTCATCAGGTGTTATCAACTGTAACTTTGTAAAGATCATTTTATTCAGATTCTTTCACACACCAATTGGCATGCGCTATATTTTCTACTGGAACCAATCTCCTCCAGGATAATCACAGCCAGGTTTAGCTGAAAAGGAAGGAAGTTTACAATCATTCAGTGCTACGCGCCTACAAACGTCTCAGAACAAGAGAAGAAGGAGGATTTCTACAGTCAACTACAAACAGTAATGGACAACGTCCCAAAGAGCGATATCAAAATCCTGATGAGCGACATGAATGCGAAACTGGGAGGAGACAATACAGGAAGAGAACTCACCATGGGTCGTGAGGCCCTCGGTGAAATGAACGAAAATGGTGAACTCTACTCAGACTTCTGCGCCTTCAATGATTTGGTGATTGGTGGCAGTCTGTTCAAACACAGGGATATACACAAGGCAACATGGATTTCACCAGATGGACACACCGGAAACCAGATAGACTTCATTTCAATCTGAAGGAAGTGGAGACGGAGCCTACTGGACACAAGATCGAGGAGAGGAGCAGATGTGGGTTCAGACCACTATCTAGTACAAGGGACATTCAAGGTGAAGCAAAAGCCTCGAGTATAGCTGGGGATAGGTCACAATGCAAGTTCAACACGCAAAAACTGAAAGACACAACCACAAAGGACACTTTCACTGCAAATGTCAGAGCAAAGCAGGAAACACTACGTGGCACCACTGAGAAATCATCCGTGGAAGACCATTGGAACTCTCTGAAGGTGATTTTCAACAAAACGTGCTCAACGGTTTTAGGAAGAAAGAAGAGACAAGACAAGGAATGGCTCTCAACAGACACTTGGAAGCTAATACAGGAGAGGAGAATGGTGAAATAGAAAATGATTCAATGCAATGATGGACAAGAGAAAGAGACGCTGAACTCAACTTACACAGCACTGGACAAAGAAGTGAAGAAGAGTGCCAGGAAGGACAAAAGACAATTCTACGACAACCTGGCCAACGAAGCTTAGAAGGCAGCAGGCAAAAGGGACCTGAGGAGACTATATCAGATAACCAAGTCTCTATCCGGGAAGAGATCGACACAAGTGAAACCTATAAAAGACAACCAAGGGAACCCAATTACCAAGTAAGAAAGACAGATTAAACAATGGGCGGACCACTTCAAAGGACTCTTGAATCGACCACCACCTACAACCCGCCCAGAAATACTAACAACAGCACGCACACAACTGCAAGTTGACACCAATCCTCCAAGGAAAGCTGAAGTCTTGAATGCAATCAAGCTTCTGAAAGCTGGAAAAGCAGCTGGAACAGATGGAATACCCCCAGAAGCACTGAAAGCGGACCCAGAAACGACAGCAGATATTCTGACTCCATTATTGCAAAAGATCTGGAAAGAGGGAAAGGTGCCTACTGACTGGAGGAGAGGTTAACTCGTGAAACTACCAAAGAAGGGCGACCTGGGACTCTGCAAGAACTGGCGAGGAATCATGCTCCTGTCGACGCCAAGTAAAATCCTGAGTCGCATCATCCTGGAGAGAATAAAGGACGCACTGGATACAGAACTTCGCCAACCAGAACGAGCTGGGTTCAGGAAAGGCAAATCATGTTCTGACCAAATTTCAAACCTAAGCATCATTATCGAACAAAGCAAGGAATGGCAATCAAACCTCTACCCCAACTTTATAGACTTCGAGAAGACCTTCGACAGCGTTGACCACGAAATAATTTGGAAACTAATCAAGTACTATGGCATACTCCAAATATTCATCAAAATTATTCAACAGCTGTATGACAACGGCACATGTCTAGTGATCCACAACGGAAAACTCAGCGAAGCGTGTGGAGTAAACACAGGAGTCAGACAAGGGTGCTTATTCTCACCAATTATATTCCTAATTGTGGTGGACTGGATTATGCATCAGACAGTGGGAAACGAGAAGACAGGGATATCCTGGACCGACGTGAAGAATCTAGAAGACCTGGATTTTGCGGATGATTTGTGTTTGATGTCACACAAAATCGAAGACTTACAAGCGAAAACCGACAGACTGGTCGAAGAAGCAGCCAGAGAAGACAGGACTCCAGGTGAACATAGACAAGACGGAGGTCATGAAAATAACCAACCAGCAACAGCAACATCCAGTGCCAATCACCACCAACGGGAGGCATTTGAAAGAGGTTACTTCATTCACTTATCTAAGGAGCATATTCTCAACTACAGGAGGAACCGACGAGGATGTCAAATCGAGAATCGAGAAGGTGAGAAACACATTCATCAACCTGAAAACAATCTGGAAATCTTCGTCACTCAACATCAACAACAAAGTGATTCGGATTTTCAATACAAACGTCAAGTCAGTCAGTTCTTCTTTACGGGTCAGAAACTTAGCGGGTCACAAAGAATATTTTCAACAGGTTGCAGACCTTTATCAACAACTGTCTTCGCTCCATACTGAAGATGAGATGGCCGGAAAGAATCACAAACAAGAAGCTATGAGAACAAACGAAACAGGAACCAATCGCCCAGCAAATATGCAGGAGAAAGTGGAGATGGATTGCAGACTTGCTGAGGAGGCCACCGGGTGACATCGCGCGTCAGGCCGGTGCTCGTGTGGAACTCGGAAGGGAAGCGGCGAGTGGACGTCCAAGGGTGACATGGAGGTTATCGTGTGAGGAGGAGAGGAAACAGTATGGAATAACATGGATGCAAGTGAAGAGTACAGCACAAGACAGAAGGAAGTGGAGACGTGCAGTTGAAGCCCTATGTTCCACTAGGAACCCAAGGGAACAATAATAATAATATTTTCTACTCCTGATGTTGCTAGTTCACAGTAGTTTTTGTTTGAACGTAACGCATTTCAGTGACCAATTGGAAACAAGTAATCTTAACAAATTTACGTGGTTCCGGTTTAGCTGATTCTGAAATGATTAAGAGATAAAGACTTAAAATTAAAGGCAAATCAGATGGTAAAAGAAGCAGAAAAATTTAGTAGGATAAAAAACAATTGCAAGTTCATTCCCTCTCGCTCAGATCATAGGCATACAGCGAATATCACTTCTTCACAATACTAGTTTGTGTCAGTGCACAATGTTTTCACAATGTGTTGTGCCTATCCAGATCAGTTGTGTACACGTAGTGAATTCCATTCACGAATGATGAAGCGAAACATTCTGTTCAGAAACCATTTCCGTCCTCAGAGTCAGTGTGATGATTGCGTGTATTTGTCATTAGCAGGGTTGCCTACAGTCATCAGGTGTTATCAACTGTAACTTTGTAAAGATTATTTTATTCAGATTCTTTCACACACCAATTGGCATGCGCTATATTTTCTACTCCTGATGTTGCTAATTCACAGTAGGTTTGTTTGAACGTAACGCATTTCAGTGACCAATTGGAAACAAGTAATCTTAACAAATTTACGTGGTTCCGGTTTAGCTGATTCTGAAATGATTAAGAGATAAAGACTTAAAATTAAAGGCAAATCAGATGGTAAAAGAAGCAGAAAAATTTAGTAGGATAAAAAACAATTGCAAGTTCATTCTCTCTATCTCAGATCATAGGCATACAGCGAATATCACTTCTTCACAATACTAGTTTGTGTCAGTGCACAATGTTTTCACAATGTGTTGCGCCTATCAAGATCAGTTGTGTACACGTAGTGAATTCCATTCACGAATGATGAAGCGAAACATTCTGTTCAGAAACCATTTCCATCCTCAGAGTCTATGTGATGATTGCATCTATTTGTGATTGGCGTGATTGTCTACTGTCATGGTGGACGAGAGATTGAAGACGAAAGAAGACAGAAACTTCTATTCTCGACTGCACGAGGTGACGTCTGAGTTTGAGAAGGACACGACAACCTAGTAATGATTACAACCATGTGTGACAGTATGCTGACTGTGCAGTGCAACACTGGTTTAAGCTCACACTATGTGGCTGGTTCATTTGAATTCCCGTCTCCACCGAACTGACTTCCACACATCACCTGCATTTCAACCTACTGAGAGATCATGTGTTCCCTCATGGCCACTGAGACTTACGCCTACCTGAACTATTTAGAAAGGCACAGTTCGAATTTACTCAGCATGTTCCGAATGTTATTTCACACCTTATCTCTATCCTCATATTCAACATATCGAAAATTCACACTCTGATGCCTATGTCTGTTGCATCTGCCTAGTTAATTTCATTTACTCTTTCCATTTATTCATGTCAGCATTCATCAATTTGTTTGTGTCACGTGGGTTGAAACATTTTCTCGTGAGTGTATCTCGACTATCCGTAATATTGTGATATATATATTTAGTCAACACATTTTGATGGAACAGACGTTGATACTACATTCATTGGGATGAGAGAACATTTTGACTTATTTTCAATATGACAAAATTACCTATGTATATGTTGAAAGATGAGCACAAAAGTTCATCCTTGGTGTTTTCATGTTATCAGGTGTGTATTTTTTAATTGCATTTTGATATTTGTTCAGTGAACCTTTCACCAGTTCATTTTGTTGCTCTTTATCCACATTATCTTTGATGATGTCACATTATTCAGAGCTGCGCTCACAAAATATGTGGCACGCACTTTAGCGTCAACACTCAATGATCCCAATTGACAGAAATTATTGGGTGAACCGATTGGAGCATAATTTCAATTTAATACTTTTATCAAATATATACTTACGTCCAGCGCAGCCTTCATGTTTCATTGAAAGAAAAATAATCATTGAGTAAAATTATATAAGAATAAATTCATGAATGCACGAAATCAATCACAAGCTAACGAAAAACTTGCCAGGTCATTAACACACTCTCTCTCAGATCATAGGCACACAGACAATATCACTTCTTCACAATACTAGTGTGTGTCAGTGCACAATGTTATCATAATGTGTTGTGCCTATCCAGATCAGTTGTGTACACGCAGTGAATTTCATTCACGAATGGTGAAGCGAAACATTCTGTTCAGAAACCACTTCCATCCTCAGAGTCCATGTGATGATCGTATCTATTTGAGAGTGGCTTGATAGAACAGACGTTGATACGACATTCATTGGGATAAGAGAACATTTTGACTTATTTTTAATATGGTAAATTTATCTATGTATATGTTGAAAGATGAGCACAAAAGTTCATCCTTGGTGATTTCATGTTATCAGGTGTATATTTGTGATCGCGTGGCGATACTTGTTTACTGAAACTTTCACCAGTAATTTATCGGTTTTTGTCAATAGTAACATTTTAAGAAACTAATTATTGTGATCTTTGCTCAAGCGCTTTGGGGAATTCGCTTTATTGTAATCTCGTAGTGATGCTACTTGTAAGAACATGTTGTGAAAACGAAATGAAATATCATTAAAACTTCATAATAATAAATTCATCATTTACTCTCTCGGCACTCTAGATATATTTTTATGAGAAATGCAAAAAAATTTAATAAATAATACTATCTTGGATTGAATTCATTAAAATACGAAATCATTCACAAGCTAACGAAGAACTTGCCAGTTCATTCTTTCTCTCTATCTCAAATCATAGGCATACAGCGAATATCACTTCTTCACAATACTAGTTTGTGTCAGTGCACAATGTTTTCACAATGTGTTGTGCCTATCTAGATCAGTTGTGTACACGTAGTGAATTTCATTCACGAATGATGAAGCGAAACATTCTACTCAGAAACCAGTACCATCCTCAGAGTCCATGTGATGATCATATCTATTTGAGACTGGCTTGATAGAACAGATGTTGATACTACATTCATTGGGATGAAAGCACATTTTGACTTATTTTTCAATCTGATAAAATTATCTATGTATATGTTGAAAGATGAGCACAAAAGTTCATCCTTGGTGTTTTCATGTTATCAGGTGTATATTTGTGATTGCGTGGGTATACTTGTTTACTGAAACATTCTTCAGCAGTTAATCGGTTGTTATCCACAATAATTTGTGCACAAATATTCAGATGCCCGCTCACACGCGATGTGTCAATCGACATAATGTGGAATCCTGATGATCCTACTTTTCGAAAAATTGTGTGAAATCGTATTGCAATCTAATTATAACTTCGAACTAAATATAAATATACACTTACGTCTCCTGCAGGCTTGATATTTTCATTGAAGAAACAGAAGTTCATTGATTTGAATAACATTTGAATCAAATCATGGAAATACGGAATCATTCAAAAGCTAACGAAAAACTTGCCAGTTCATTCTCTATCTCTATCTCAGATCATAGGCATACAGCGAATATCATTTCTTCACAATACTAGTTTGTGTCAGTGCACAATGTTATCATAATATGTTGTGCCTATCCAGATCAGTTGTGTACACGTAGTGAATTTCATTCAGGAATGATGAAGCGAAACATTCTGTTCGGAAACCACTTTCGTCCTCAGAGACTTTATGATGACTACTAGCATTTGTCAATTGCGTGATTGTCTACTGTCATGATGGACGAGAGATTGAAGAAGAAAGAAGACAGAAACTTCTATTCTCGACTGCACGAGGTGACGTCTGGGTTTGAGAAGGACACGACAACCTAGTAGTGATTACAACCATGTGTGACAGTATGCTGACTGTGCAGTGCAACACTGGTTTGTGCTCACACTATGTGGCTGGTTCATTTGAATTCCCGTCTCCACCGAACTGACTTCCACACATCACCTGCATTTCAACCTACTGAGAGATCATGTGTTCCCTCATGGCCACTGAGACTTACGCCTACCTGAACTATTTAGAAAGGCACAGTTCGAATTTACTCAGCATGTTCCGAATGTTATTTCACACCTTATCTCTATCCTCATATTCAACATATTGAAAATTCACACTCTGATGCCTATGTCTGTTGCATCAGCCTAGTTAATTTCATTTACTCTTTCCATTTATTCATGTCAGCATTCATCAATTTGTTTGTGTCACGTGGGTTGAAACATTTTCTCGTGAGTGTATCTCGACTATCCGTAATATTGTGATATATATATTTAGTCAACACATTTTGATGGAACAGACGTTGATACTACATTCATTGGGATGAGAGAACATTTTGACTTATTTTCAATATGACAAAATTATCTATGTATATGTTGAAAGATGAGCACAAAAGTTCATCCTTGGTGTGTTCCTGTTATCAGGTGTATATTTGTAATTGCATGGTGATACTTTTAACTGAAACTTTCACCAGTAGTTTATCGGATGTTATCCACAAGAAGTTTTTAAAATAATTTTTTTATTGTTGTTTCTAGTACTTTCTTTCCACTTTTGATTTCTTTTTGGCATGATACATATATTTAATTTTATCTATTTCATCACTGTTTCAACTTACTTTTCTGGTTGCTTTCATTTTCTTTATCTTGTCAATGAAATTTTTTTGAAATTAATTACATGTTTTATATTCTTGGAATGATTGAATGATTTAGATTCTATCAATAAATTTCTGATTTGATACTTTCTGTGTGAGGACATAGGCATACGGCGAGTATCACTTCTTCCTAATACTAATTTGTGTCAGTGCACAACTTTTCATAATTTTCCGAATTGTTAATTGTATCAGTCTGTTCAGAAATCAATACCATTCATATACTCTTAGTAAGAGTTGCATCATTATGTATTTCTTATGATTGTCTATTTCCTTTTGCGTCTTATTATGAATCTTATTCTAAGATATTTTTGTTTATATACTTTTTGTTAATGATTTTTGATTTCCAAAATATACGTCTGTGTTCAGCACGGTGCCTTTTCTTTCCTCTCTTTCGCATATGATCCTCACTGCACTAATAATAAATATGAGTTAATTTTTTATTTGTTCACCCAACATTTTCATTTGTTTCATCATTTTTGCCTGTGAATTTATTTTCCCGCTGTTTGAGTATTCAATCTCCGAGGTTCATCCAAGTTCTCTGTGAAAATCTTTGAGTTGTTCAACTCGATATTATGTCACTTAGCATTGATGTGCTTTAGAGTTTTTCAAAATGCTGTAGAACTACATCACTTAAATATTTGCAACAACCTCGCCTAGATTACTAGGTCACTAGTATTCTAGCCCGTCCCAAGCCCGGATAAAGAGGGAGGGTTGGGGCGTGATGCTAGCAACTCCATCCACAAAACTTAACCAAATTTCTATAAAAACTTCAACACACAAACATATTCAAAATTCTAAAAGTACAAACAATGACCTTATTTTTCGCTGGAATCGGGGAAGTGAAATGAAGCAGGCTGGTGAAAGCCTTCGGGAAGCCAGTCAGCCGATGTGCCTTCTTTCGATGAAAGCAAAAGCAAGGATGGGGACGTGGAATATTCGTACAATGTACGGAACTGGAAAGGCTGCTCAGGTAGCCGAAGAAATGTGGAGATACAAAATAGAAGTATTGGGAATCTGCGAGAGCAGATGGAACGGATGTGGAAGGAGCCAACTAACAATTGGAGAGACAATAATCTACTCCGGTCACCCAGAGGACGATCACGAGCACACCGAGGGAGTGGCCATCATGATGTCACCAACAGCAGCTAAAGCTCACATGCAGTAGGAACCAAACTCCTCCAGGATAATCACAGCCAAGTTCAACTCAATAAGGAAGGAAGGTTACAATCATTCAATAGCACGTGCCTACAAACGTCTCAGAACAAGAGAAGAAGGAGGATTTCTACAGTCAACTACAAACAGTAATGGACAACGTCCCAAAGAGCGATATCAAAATCCTGGTGGGTGATATGAATGCGAAGCTGGGAGGAGACAATACAGGAAGAGAACTTACCATGGGTCGCGAGGCCCTCGGTGAAATGAACGACAATGGTGAACTGTTCTCAGACTTCTGCGCCTTCAATGATTTGGTGATTGGTGGCAGTCTGTTCAAACACAGGGATATACACAAGGCGACATGGATTTCACCAGATGGACACACCGGAAACCAGATAGACTTCATTTCAATCTCAAGGAAGTGGAGACGGAGCCTACTGGACACAAGATGGAGGAGAGGAGCAGATGTGGGTTCAGACCACTATCTAGTACAAGGGACATTCAAGGTGAAGCAAAAGCCTCGAGTATAGCTGGGGATAGGCCACAATGCAAGTTCAACACTCAAAAACTGAAGGACACAATCACACAGGACATTTTCACTGCAGCTGTTAGAGCGAAGCAGGAAACACTACGTGGCACCACTGAGGAATCATCCGTTGAAGACCATTGGAACTCTCTGAAGGTAATTTTCAACGAAACGTGCTCAACGGTTTTAGGAAGAAAGAAGAGACAAGACAAGGAATGGCTCTCAACAGACACTTGGAAGCTAATAGAGGAGAGGAGAATGGTGAAATAGAAAATGATTCAATGCAATGATGGACCAGAGAAGGACACACTGAGTTCAACTTACACAGCACTGGACAAAGAAGTGAAGAAGAGTGCCAGGAAGGACAAAAGACAATTCTACGACAACCTGGCCAACGAAGCTTAGAAGGCAGCAGGCAAAAGGGACCTGAGGAGACTATATCAGATAACCAAGTCTCTATCCGGGAAGAGATCGACACAAGTGAAACCTATAAAAGACAACCAAGGGAACCCAATTACCAAGTAAGAAAGACAGATTAAACAATGGGCGGACCACTTCAAAGGACTCTTGAATCGACCACCACCTACAACCCGCCCAGAAATACTAACAACAGCACGCACACAACTGCAAGTTGACACCAATCCTCCAACGAAAGCTGAAGTCTTGAATGCAATCAAGCTTCTGAAAGCTGGAAAAGCAGCTGGACCAGATGGAATACCCCCGGAAGCACTGAAAGCGGACCCAGAAACGACAGCAGATATTCTGACTCCATTATTGCAAAAGATCTGGAAAGAGGGAAAGGTGCCTACTGACTGGAGGAAAGGTTAACTCGTGAAACTACCAAAGAAGGGCGACCTGGGACTCTGCAAGAACTGGCGAGGAATCATGCTCCTGTCGACGCCAAGTAAAATCCTGAGTCGCATCATCCTGGAGAGAATAAAGGACGCACTGGATACAGAACTCCACCAACCAGAACAAGCTGGGTTCAGGGAAGGCAAATTATGTTCTGACCAAATTTCAAACCTAAGCATCATTATCGAACAATGCATGGAATGGCAATCAAATCTCTACCCCAACTTTATAGACTTCGAGAAGACCTTCGGCAGCGTTGACCACGAAATAATTTGGAAACTAATCAAGTACTATGGCATACTCCAAATATTCATCAAAATTATTCAACAGCTGTATGACAACGGCACATGTCTAGTGATCCACAACGGAAAACTCAGCGAAGCGTTTGGAGTAAACACAGGAGTCAGACAAGGGTGCTTATTATCACCAATTATATTCCTAATTGTGGTGGACTGGATTATGCATCAGACAGTGGGAAACGAGAAGACAGGGATATCCTGGACCGACGTGAAGAATCTAGAAGACCTGGATTTTGCGGATGATTTGTGTTTGATGTCACACAAAATCGAAGACTTACAAGCGAAAACCGACAGACTGGTCGAAGAAGCAGCCAGAGAAGACAGGACTCCAGGTGAACATAGACAAGACGGAGGTCATGAAAATAACCAACCAGCAACAGCAACATCCAGTGCCAATCACCACCAACGGGAGGCATTTGAAAGAGGTTACTTCATTCACTTATCTAAGGAGCATATTCTCAACTACAGGAGGAACCGACGAGGATGTCAAATCGAGAATCGAGAAGGCGAGAAACACATTCATCAACCTGAAAACAATCTGGAAATCTTCGTCACTCAACATCAACAACAAAGTGATTCGGATTTTCAATACAAACGTCAAGTCAGTCAGTTCTTCTATACGGATCAGAAACTTGGTCGCGGGTCACAAAGAATATTTCCAACAGCCTGTTGCAGACCTTTATCAACAACTGTCTTCGTTCTATACTCAACATCAGATGGCCGGAAAGAATCACCAACAAGAAACTATGGGAACGAACAAAACAAGAACCAATCGCTCAACAAATATGCAGGAGAAAGTGGAGATGGATTGCAGACTTGCTGAGGAGGCCGCTGGGTGTATCGCGCGTCAGGCCAGTGCTTTAGTGGAACCCGGAAGGGAAGCGGCGAGTGGGACGTTCAAGGATGACATGCAGGAGATCGTGTGAAGAGGAGCTGAAACAGTATGGACTAACATGGATGCAAGTGAAAAGTACAGCAGAACACAGAAGCAAGTGGAGGCGTGCAGTTGAAGCCCTATGTTCCACTAGGAACCCAAGGGTACAATAATAATATAATGAATATTTGCAACAATGTTTGTATTTTATTCTATGTAGAATCGTGTTCTCATAGTGACAAAATTAAGTTAAGGTTTCCAATTTATTGAGGCCAGTTCGGTTATTCACATAACTTATATTTCTGCTGAATTGCACTATTCGCTCAGCTTTACGTGTGGTTTGTGCGGATTTCATATATGCGATGGTTTGAACACCCGGTAATACATTTCATACTATTCTATCAAATGCGTGAATTTACAGCTGCATGTGATTCGAGAGGGACGGATGAAAACAGGTGTGATATTCTCTAATGTCTGTTGTTCAGAATTGGAGAATGATATCTAATTTCAGCAGTGATGCTTTTCACTGAAAGTGTTTTGCTCATTCAACCCATACAGAGTGATAGTCTTTAGTTTACTGTTGCATCGCTATCCTTAAGCTGGACGACGGGAGTTTAGCATTTCATTTGACTAAATGTTAAGACTAATAAAGTCCGTAGTGACCATAAATCTACCCACTGTCATTAACAAATCAGTTATATTCCTAAGGCCAAACGTTTACAGCCATAAATAATTTGCTGGAATGAAAGTCACTACAAATCTGCATTAAAAGGTTTACCATTATCATAGAAATGTGTAGAGTTGTTCTCGTTTATTTCTTACTAAATCAAATATTAGAAGGACTAAAATCACACTAGCATGAACAGTGTTATTCCATTATGGGTAAAGTTTGTTTTGATAAAGTCTCACAGTGTTGTTACACAGTAATGTTTACTGATGACCACGTTTCGAGCAAAATTTATTGCTCATAATCATATCAAGGTAATTACACGACTTCCTAAATTCATTTATATAGTTCCATTGTTTTCCACTTGATTTGATTGGTAGTAATATTTTCCTATTGCATGTGTTGGGTGTAGATTCGATGAACAAGGATTCAGTAATCAACCTCTCTCCACCTACCTAGATTACTTTTTAGAATTTCAACCCTCTCCCACCCTATTGTGTGGTTGTATGCTAATGCATGCGTTTCGATTCCTGAACTTTTTTCTAAATTACTTATCTTCTCTGGGTCAACCATTCTTACCTTAGCTAAATTCTTATGTTCTGACAATCTGACTACCCCTGACCTACTAGTTTGACCTATGTAGTTGACCTAACTCACAGTCATTGCAGGGTATTTTGTAAATTATATTATTTTGTCTAATTGGGTCCACTGGGTCCTTTAACGTACAGAGCTTGTCCCTGAGTGAGTTTGTAGGTTTAAATGCCACCCTAATTCCTGCTTTATTTAGAATCCTACGTAGGGTCTCAGATGTCCCCTCTTCATATGGTATAACTGTAGATGACTTATATTCTCTCTTATTTATGTTACTATTATTAGTTTCACTAGTTAAAATTCTAAAAAGTAATCTAGGTAGGTGGAGAGAGAGGTTGATTACTGAATCCTTGTTCATCGAATCTACACCCAACACATGCAATAGGAAAATATTACTACCAATCAAATCAAGTAAAAAACAATGGAACTACATAAATGAATTTAGGAAGTCGGGTGATTACCTTGATATGATTATGAGCAATAAATTGTGCTCGAAACGTGGTCATCAGTAAACATTACTATATAACAAAACTGTGAGACTTTATCAAAACAAAATTTACCCATAATGGAATTGCACTCAACCACAGTGCACAAGTTTTATTCTTATATCAATGAACAGTGTTATTTGTACACTCAAGAATAATACCTTCACCTAATTAGGGTGTTAGATTAGGCACCTAGCAATGATTTAGATGGTTTCAGTTGTAATTCCCTCCTCTTCACAATTTTAGTGGTTATGCTTATTGAAATATTACAGTATTTAATAGAGAATATATTGGCTAATGTGAAAATTATTTAATCAATCTCTGATCAATGCACATAGATAAATGTTCATGAGGTTTCGATTATTCAGTGGAATATTATAAGTTTGTCTTGAATTGTTTCCATCCAGGTATTCACAAGATCTACAATGTCTGCTGTTATCATAATCAACCAATTTCATAGAATAAATCAGAAGCACATATGTGCAAAGTCAAATTACACAGCTCTATATAACCACTATGTAAATCAGTTAAACTTTGACATCATTGTGGTTTCAGTAAAGTGATAATTAAATTTAAAATGTAATACGCCAATGAGAGAAAACTGCTTTCAGTATGTCAAAGTTTACTTGAAAGAATAATAATCACATAAAATTGTACTTACATGCTTCGCTTGGCTTGATGAATATTGTGAATGCTTGAACGATCAACAACAGTGCACAGAACTTCTTCATCATCATCATCTTCTTCTTCTTCTAGTTCTTTTCCGGGAATGTGTAAGCAAATAAAAAACAAGTCTTTATATAGTGTTTTAATACATTTGCCACGTGTAAGATCATTAAGATTTCTAAAACTAATTCCAAATATCACCTCATTTCTTTTTGAAAGAATGTGGCATGATAATAATAATAATATTATTATTATTATTCCAAACAGTATTTGTGGCACAGGCATGGAATTTTCAGCGTGCATTACAATATTGCATCTAATTACCTCATTAATTTTATAAGATTTTAAAAGTAAAAAGCAACAACAACAAAAAGAAAAATAAAAGAAATAAAAAAGAACAGTATTGCATTCACATATTCAAACAATGCATCACAGGATATGAAATATAAAATTAGTGTGTAATAGAATATGTGAGCAACAATATAATAGTAACAAAGAAAGAAGAACAAAAGCTAATGGGAAGTATTTGTTAGAGTGCCGCAGTAAGGTGATCGTGTCATGCCTAACAGTTTTCTCATCACATAACAGCTGTGCCAGGTAAGGTATTGTGGAGTTTTGTACTTGGTAGTCCTGGCATATAGCCTCCTATAGTTGCTTCTAGTTCTACCAGATGAAATGCAAGGAGAGAGCTGCGTATAGAGAGGGTGTTCGGGGTCTGACAATATAGAATTCGCTAGTTTCTTACATGACATTATATGTCTATCCACAATGGTGTTAACCAGTTGGTTTAACGAAATCCCACTTCCCCTACTAACAGCTTTTATTGCCCTACGCAGCGAAGCAGTCTTTCTTAAGTAGCCCAAGGTAGATTAATGGGGAGCAGAAAAGAGAGATGGGTAGAATACAAGAAATGAAAAACTGAGAAAGAAAAGACTGCTTTATACCAGACTACCTAAACTTCCTAACGTAGAACGTTAAGCGAAACATCTTTCTAGCCACTAGCAAGATGTGAGAGGACCAGGAAAGATTGGAGGAAATACTCAGTCCAAGGTACTTGACATTAGATGTAGTTTCAACCTCTATGCCGTCAATGATAGTGGGACCATGTGAGCTAGCTAGTTGTTGTAGGTCACGTTTTTGTCTTAAAGTGAAATTTACTACCTGACATTCAGACAGATTCAACTTAAGACCGTTTGAAGAGGACCACTGACTAATTTCCGAGAGAAAGTTATTTAATTTGGAACAGTCTGACTGAGAGTTGACAGGCATGGAGACAGAGAGGTCATCAGCATACTTGACAAAATTTGCTACATCAGAATGGAGCAAGTCATGTAAGAAAAAAGTAAACAGAAAACGAGAAAGAACAGCACCTTGAGGAACACCAGCTAAAGTAAGTGAGGTAGTGGAGGACTTTCCATTGTAGACAGTGTACTGCTTCCTATCAGAAAAGTAGGAATACAACCACTTATTTATCCAGCTCTCACTCTGTGTTGCAGCAAGCTTACTTAACAAGAAAGACCTAGGTACAGAATCAAATGCAGATGTGTAATCAAGGAAGGCACACCGAACATATTTGGCTCCTCTATCTAAACTAAAGACTATATTATGATATAGAACAACAACGGTATCTAAGGTACACCTACTATGTTTATAGGCAAACTGGTTGGGGTCATTAAAAGGCTTCAAAGAGGGTTCAAGATTAAGTAAAATAAGTCTTTCCATAACCTTTAAAAAAGGTGAGGTAATAGCAATCGGTCGAAACTTAACAGTAGGTCCACTTGTTGATTTAGTCACTGGAACAACCTTGATATTTTTCTATGAGTCAGGAATAATACTTTTGGAAAAAGATTCATTGAAAATGTCGGTTAATGGGTAACATAAGATGTCAGCACACTTCTTAAGGATAACAGCAGGAACTCCATCAGGACCAAGGGACTGGGTAGGCTTGAGAGATTGAAGACACTTAAGGACATCATTCGTGTTAAAACATGAGAAGCAGTCATTATTTATACTATTAGATTTGGGAATCATAACATCTGCAGGGATACATATGAAGGATTTATTAAGCATGTCAACATCAACGGAAGTATCATTCATTATTTGCTTACCACCTGTGATTTCCTTTAATAGCTTCCACATATTAGATGAGGATTTACATGAAAGAAACTTCTGGTTATAGAGAGCATTTAGTCTTTGTAATTCGGCTTTAATCAAAGTGTTCATTCTCTTAACACCTGATTTATTTCTCATTTTGTACAACCTCTCTTTTTCATGGCGAGGCTTTTTGAGTTGAGAAGAGGAGAAGCGGTCAAATTTTAAGAAGATTGTCTCTTTTGGACAACAAACATCAAGACAGAAATTGAGATAATGTGTTATGTTACTAATTGTGTTATCAAGAGCTTGTTCAGTAAACAGGTCCCAGTTTGTGTCTTTTAACATTGTCCTTAGATTTTGTATGTTGTCATGTGAATAACAAATATAATCAAATATCTGTTCATGGTGTACTTTGTTTACAAGGTCACCGGAATCGAAGAACACTAACTTAACAAAGAATAGATGAGGTGATTCCAATCACTGTACATATGGAATTTTACATAACGGCATATAGATTATTTTCGATGATTTGCACATAACGAAATATCACTCTCAACACGGAAACGCTGAAGCGTAATAGATTCGTTAAGGAACAGTTAAGCAGCATATCAATTTCTCAAATGATCTATAGAATGGATACTATTATAAGGTTTGCAATTTGAAACACTCAGGGTTTTATTTGGACAAGATTCTTTTCTTTTCTACAAACGACAGATCTCTTCATCAATGCTTGAATATATTATCATGAATAATTATTGGGTTTTACGTCTTATCTCTCATTGAAAGCAAACAAAATTACGACTGTATAACTTCGCTCATTGCCATTCACTAGGAAAACAATTTACAAATCTCATTTTATTGAGACTTAATTCAGGCAAATCACCCCTAAACACCAAGTTTCTGGTGAAGACATTCACTAGAAATTTCGAAATATATTTCCTTACCAATTTTCATCAAAGAGATCCTCAATGATAGGCGAACATTCACGTCAAATATGAGTAG
Organism: Trichobilharzia szidati; assembly: GCA_944472155.2. NCBI lineage: Eukaryota > Metazoa > Platyhelminthes > Trematoda > Strigeidida > Schistosomatidae > Trichobilharzia > Trichobilharzia szidati. The sequence continues at coordinate 15,097,271 of OX235271.1, forward strand.
TTCAGGAAGAGATGTAAACCACCGATTACACTAACCAGTTGTCATTCTCTAACATCATTTGTAAACAAAGTGTAGCCATAATAGATGACCTGAATATACATGTTCAGTGCATGAACGTGTAAAATACGTCATGGTCCTATAGTTTAACCGTAGAATAATCGTCTCGCTAATGCCTGGTAATGAATCCATCATATCTGGTTAACTAAGTCGACTTGCTGATGAGAGACAGATATTGACTGCTACTTCAAAATGTCTGATCAAGCTCTAACACACCTGAATAACAATGATTTTTGTGACAAAAGTGAATCGACAAAATTATTTTGAGACTTCAGCCACTCAGAATAATTATTCGACATAAACTTATCTTTAAGACATAATACATAAACACCGACTGGCAATCACTAAGATGCTTCTGACGATTAAGCATTAGACTGCCGATTAAATCAACTGTCCATGGAGTCCTCATAGCAAATGGTGGCAAGGAAAAGTTTAGATCTCCATGCCAGGTTATTCACGAAAATAGAGCTGAAAAGCTCAAGCCTACTTAAGCTTTGATTTCTCGATTAATTATTGAGACGTGCATAATAATTCTCTTGAAGAACGTCCAGCATTATAGAAGAAGAAGTGACTGGGTCGATTCGATTCACCTAGATATACAAATGACAATCACGTATATAAAAACAAATGTTTAGCTGAGTCACTCAGCAGAAGCCCTTGTCTGGTTATGACAGTCATCAACAACCCTGTGAAGACGCAGGTACATTTGTTGAATGACACCTAGATCGGTGAATGTCGAGGTGAGTGTGTTTGACACGAAGGTGTGCAATGAGCCAAATAAGCAAAGTGTTAGGATGAATATTTGAGAATTGTGCTATTATGAAAAATCAATTGACTAAACACAGATTTCCGATCGCTTGATAATCCATGAGTTTAATTCAAAAAGGGATACGATGCAGACACATAACACAGGTTTCAGACTGTATAATTTCGCGTTGAATTGTGAGCTTGAATTCGACTCAGTTATATATCCTGTGAAAATAATTTCTCGAAAACAAACACAAAAAACTGAAACAGAACGATTCACAGATTCTTGCTATACCAGAAAAGAGGATAACTGATAGAATCGACTGCAAGACAGACAGTCTGTTTACTCAACTCAAATAATCCTCAAGGTTAAATTACTCGATTTAGAGTTGTGTAGACATGATATTAACCGTAACCTTAGTGCTATTCAGATAGCTGCTTATGTAGTTTCATGATATTCACGTTTCCTGCAGACGTTGAGATGTCTGCCAATTCCTCGTATTTCCTTCAAATTTCGTTCTTGTCATCCTCGGAGTCTGTATCCTTTCACTCACTGGTACCGATAGTGTCGCCATCGAGTAACATATATTCCACTATGTGGTCTGTATGCTTATTTAGATTTATGACCCTCTGTCACTATCCTATTTGCATATTCGTAAAACGTCAAACGAATCTGACTTCACTCTTGAACTCTCGAATTACCTAGTGTCTAGATAATTCTTGTACCGCCTGACTGTCTTGATAATCTAGATTCTGTGCATCTCCTTTGTCTGTGTTTGTGATTACTATAGATTCTGTGCACTCAGCTATCCTGAATCTCATTCTGCTAAGTGACAGAACATGCTTGTTGAATTCATCTGAAAAATGATGAGTTAATTAATTTGCACTACGTGTGGGATTACAGTATACATTGGAAGCCCTTATATCCGTCGATTTCACGATCACTACGTGACTGTGCACCACAACGTAGTGCGTAAGAGACGGATGTGATGGAATTACTCATCAGTAAGAATTGCATTATTTTCCACATTTTTTAATCTGTAATTGTAATACACACACCATGGTATAATAAGATTTTGGCAAATTAATTAACCTTATACATAAAATAAAGCAAACAAAATGACGCCGCGAAGTACTCTTTTATGTTCTTAGATTAATATGTAATGAGTTTCATCTCTTTCATCTCTTACATAAATTCTGAATATGGTTAAGAGAAAGAAAATATATCATACATTGTTTATCATTTTAGCAAAATATAATCATAGATACACAATTTCATTGTGTGCATCTTGACCTCAGTCATTGACACTTGGTATGTGTGTAGGCTGTGCTAATGAAACATTGTTTGAAAAAGGAGTGCTTTTTTCACGTATTTTCACGTATTTGACAAATCGCTGTTTTGTCGTGTTATTCACTTCAAGAACATCTTTTAGAACTTTAACTTGACTTTTGTCAGTTAAGTTTTGATTTTAACAACTTATATAGTCTATATTGGGTAAATTGTCTTGACTGTTTCCAGTAGAAGTATATTATGTCAAAAGTACCACGTAAATGTAAAAGGGCGGAGTGTTACTTTTTGGTAGATGATGGAATACAGTGTAATAACTGTAAAAAGTGGTATCATAAGATGTGTACTGGATTACGTCCAGCTGCATACAAACGTTGTAGTGCTCCAAAATCCCACTGGATATGCACAATTTTTTAATTATATTTAATAATCTTCAGACGGGCAGTCCGTGTCACTCTTACTAGCCACGCTATCATCAGGACGTTCCATGGCTTTAGACAGTAGTTCGTGAGCCTCCCTTAATAAAGTCAACTCTGGAGAGCAACACATTCTGCATATCCAGTGGGATTTTGGAGCACTACAACGTTTGTATGCAGCTGGACGTAATCCAGTACACATCTTATGATACCACTTTTTACAGTTATTACACTGTATTCCATCATCTACCAAAAAGTAACACTCCGCCCTTTTACATTTACGTGGTACTTTTGACATAATATACTTCTACTGGAAACAGTCAAGACAATTTACCCAATATAGACTATATAAGTTGTTAAAATCAAAACTTAACTGACAAAAGTCAAGTTAAAGTTCTAAAAGATGTTCTTGAAGTGAATAACACGACAAAACAGCGATTTGTCAAATACGTGAAAATACGTGAAAAAAGCACTCCTTTTTCAAACAATGTTTCATTAGCACAGCCTACACACATACCAAGTGTCAATGACTGAGGTCAAGATGCACACAATCAAATTGTGTATCTATGATTATATTTTGCTAAAATGATAAACAATATATGATATATTTTCTTTCTCTAAAACATATTCAGAATTTATGTAAGAGATGAGATATTAATCTAAGAACATAAAAGAGTACTTCGCGGCGTCATTTTGTTTGCTTTATTTTATGTATAAGGTTACTTACTTTGCCAAAAACTTATTATACCATGGTGTGTGTATTACAATTACAGATTAAAAAATGTGGAAAATAATGCAATTCTTACTGATGAGTAATTCCATCACATCCGTCTCTTACGCACTACGTTGTGGTGCACAGTCACGTAGTGATCGTGAAATCGACGGATATAAGGGCTTCCAATGTATACTGTAATCCCACACGTAGTGCAAATTAATTAACTCATCATTTTTCAGATGAATTCAACAAGCATGTTCTGTCACTTAGCAGAATGAGATTCAGGATAGCTGAGTGCACAGAATCTATAGTAATCACAAACACAGACAAAGGAGATGCACAGAATCTAGATTATCAAGACAGTCAGGCGGTACAAGAATTATCTAGACACTAGGTAATTCGAGAGTTCAAGAGTGAAGTCAGATTCGTTTGACGTTTTACGAATATGCAAATAGGATAGTGACAGAGGGTCATAAATCTAAATAAGCATACAGACCACATAGTGGAATATATGTTACTCGATGGCGACACTATCGGTACCAGTGAGTGAAAGGATACAGACTCCGAGGATGACAAGAACGAAATTTGAAGGAAATACGAGGAATTGGCAGACATCTCAACGTCTGCAGGAAACGTGAATATCATGAAACTACATAAGCAGCTATCTGAATAGCACTAAGGTTACGGTTAATATCATGTCTACACAACTCTAAATCGAGTAATTTAACCTTGAGGATTATTTGAGTTGAGTAAACAGACTGTCTGTCTTGCAGTCGATTCTATCAGTTATCCTCTTTTCTGGTATAGCAAGAATCTGTGAATCGTTCTGTTTCAGTTTTTTGTGTTTGTTTTCGAGAGATTTTTTTCTCAGGATATATGAGTGAGTGGAATTCTAGCTCACAGTTCAACGCGAAATGATGCTGTCTTAAACCTGTGTTATGTGTCTGCATCGTATCACTTTTTTGAATTAAACGCATGGATTATCAAGCGATCGGAAATCTGTGTTTAGTCAATTGATTTTTCATAATAGCACAATTCTCAAATATTCATCCTAACACTTTGCTTATTTGGCTCATTGCACACCTTCGTGTCAAACACACTCACCTCGACATTCACCGATCTAGGTGTCATTCAACAAATGTACCTGCGTCTTCACAGGGTTGTTGATGACTGTCATAACCAGACAAGGGCTTCTGCTGAGTGACTCAGCTAAACATTTGTTTTTATATACGTGATTGTCATTTGTATATCTAGGTGAATCGAATCGACCCAGTCACTTCTTCTTCTATAATGCTGGACGTTCTTCAAGAGAATTATTATGCACGTCTCAATAATTAATCGAGAAATCAAAGCTTAAGTAGGCTTGAGCTTTTCAGCTCTATTTTCGTGAATAACCGTGCATGGAGATCTAAACTTTTCCTTGCCACCATTTGCTATGAGGACTCCATGGACAGTTGATTTAATCGGCAGTCTAATGCTTAATCGTCAGAAGCATCTTAGTGATTGCCAGTCAGTGTTTATGTATTATGTCTTAAAGATAAGTTTATGTCGAATAATTATTCTGAGTGGCTGAAGTCTCAAAATAATTTTGTCGATTCACTTTTGTCACAAAAATCATTGTTATTCAGGTGTGTTAGAGCTTGATCAGACATTTTGAAGTAGCAGTCAATATCTGTCTCTCATCAGCAAGTCGACTTAGTTAACCAGATATGATGGATTCATTACCAGGCATTAGCGAGACGATTATTCTACGGTTAAACTATAGGACCATGACGTATTTTACACGTTCATGCACTGAACATGTATATTCAGGTCATCTGTTATGGCTACACTTTGTTTACAAATGATGTTAGAGAATGACAACTGGTTAGTGTAATTGGTGGTTTACATCTCTTCCTGAACTACTCATATTTGACGTGAATGTTCGCCTATCATTGAGGATCTCTTTGATGAAAATTGGTAAGGAAATATATTTCGAAATTTCTAGTGAATGTCTTCAGCAGAAACTTGGCATTTAGGGGTGATTTGCCTGAATTAAGTCTCAATAAAATGAGATTTGTAAATTGTTTTCCTAGTGAATGGCAATGAACGAAGTTATACAGTCGTAATTTTGTTTGCTTTCAATGAGAGATAAGATGTAAAACCCAATAATTATTCATGATAATATATTCAAGCATTGATGAAGAGATCTGTCGTTTGTAGAAAAGAAAAGAATCTTGTCCAAATAAAACCCTGAGTGTTTCAAATTGCAAACCTTACAATAGTATCCATTCTATAGATCATTTGAGAAATTGATATGCTGCTTAACTGTTCCTTAACGAATCTATTACGCTTCAGCGTTTGTGTGTTGAGAGTGATATTTCGTTATGTGCAAATCATCGAAAATAATCTATATGCCATTATGTAAAATTCCATATGTACAGTGATTGGAATCAACTCATCTATTCTTTGTTAAGTTAGTGTTCTTCGATTCCGGTGACCTTGTAAACAAAGTACACCATGAACAGATATTTGATTATATTTGTTATTCACATGACAACATACAAAATCTAAGGACAATGTTAAAAGACACAAACTGGGACCTGTTTACTGAACAAGCTCTTGATAACACAATTAGTAACATAACACATTATCTCAATTTCTGTCTTGATGTTTGTTGTCCTAAAGAGACAATCTTCTTAAAATTTGACCGCTTCTCCTCTTCTCAACTCAAAAAGCCTCGCCATGAAAAAGAGAGGTTGTACAAAATGAGAAATAAATCAGGTGTTAAGAGAATGAACACTTTGATTAAAGCCGAATTACAAAGACTAAATGCTCTCTATAACCAGAAGTTTCTTTCATGTAAATCCTCATCTAATATGTGGAAGCTATTAAAGGAAATCACAGGTGGTAAGCAAATAATGAATGATACTTCCGTTGATGTTGACATGCTTAATAAATCCTTCATATGTATCCCTGCAGATGTTATGATTCCCAAATCTAATAGTATAAATAATGACTGCTTCTCATGTTTTAACACGAATGATGTCCTTAAGTGTCTTCAATCTCTCAAGCCTACCCAGTCCCTTGGTCCTGATGGAGTTCCTGCTGTTATCCTTAAGAAGTGTGCTGACATCTTATGTTACCCATTAACCGACATTTTCAATGAATCTTTTTCCAAAAGTATTATTCCTGACTCATAGAAAATTATCAAGGTTGTTCCAGTGACTAAATCAACAAGTGGACCTACTGTTAAGTTTCGACCGATTGCTATTACCTCACCTTTTTTAAAGGTTATGGAAAGACTTATTTTACTTAATCTTGAACCCTCTTTGAAGCCTTTTAATGACCCCAACCAGTTTGCCTATAAACATAGTAGGTGTACCTTAGATACCGTTGTTGTTCTATATCATAATATAGTCTTTAGTTTAGATAGAGGAGCCAAATATGTTCGGTGTGCCTTCCTTGATTACACATCTGCATTTGATTCTGTACCTAGGTCTTTCTTGTTAAGTAAGCTTGCTGCAACACAGAGTGAGAGCTGGATAAATAAGTGGTTGTATTCCTACTTTTCTGATAGGAAGCAGTACACTGTCTACAATGGAAAGTCCTCCACTACCTCACTTACTTTAGCTGGTGTTCCTCAAGGTGCTGTTCTTTCTCGTTTTCTGTTTACTTTTTTCTTACATGACTTGCTCCATTCTGATGTAGCAAATTTTGTCAAGTATGCTGATGACCTCTCTGTCTCCATGCCTGTCAACTCTCAGTGAGACTGTTCCAAATTAAATAACTTTCTGTCGGAAATTAGTCAGTGGTCCTCTTCAAACGGTCTTAAGTTGAATCTGTCTGAATGTCAGGTAGTAAATTTCACTTTAAGACAAAAACGTGACCTACAACAACTAGCTAGCTCACATGGTCCCACTATCATTGACGGCATAGAGGTTGAAACTACATCTAATGTCAAGTACCTTGGACTGAGTATTTCCTCCAATCTTTCCTGGTCCTCTCACATCTTGCTAGTGGCTAGAAAGATGTTTCGCTTAACGTTCTACGTTAGGAAGTTTAGGTAGTCTGGTATAAAGCAGTCTTTTCTTTCTCAGTTTTTCATTTCTTGTATTCTACCCATCTCTCTTTTCTGCTCCCCATTAATCTACCTTGGGCTACTTAAGAAAGACTGCTTCGCTGCGTAGGGCAATAAAAGCTGTTAGTAGGGGAAGTGGGATTTCGTTAAACCAACTGGTTAACACCATTGTGGATAGACATATAATGTCATGTAAGAAACTAGCGAATTCTATATTGTCAGACCCCGAACACCCTCTCTATACGCAGCTCTCTCCTTGCATTTCATCTGGTAGAACTAGAAGCAACTATAGGAGGCTATATGCCAGGACTACCAAGTACAAAACTCCACAATACCTTACCTGGCACAGCTGTTATGTGATGAGAAAACTGTTAGGCATGAATTTAGGAAGTCGGGTGATTACCTTGATATGATTATGAGCAATAAATTGTGCTCGAAACGTGATCATCAGTAAACATTACTGTGTAACAACACTGTGAGACTTTATCAAAACAAACTTTACCCATAATGGAATAACACTGTTCATGCTAGTGTGATTTTAGTCCTTCTAATATTTGATTCAGTAAGAAATAAATGAGAACAACTCTACACATTTCTATGATAATGGTAAACCTTTTAATGCAGATTTGTAGTGACTTTCATTCCAGCAAATTATTTATGGCTGTAAACGTTTGGCCTTAGTAATATAACTGATTTGTTAATGACAGTGGGTAGATTTATGGTCACTACGGACTTTATTAGTCTTAACATTTAGTCAAATGAAATGCTAAACTCCCGTCGTCCAGCTTAAGGATAGCGATGCAACAGTAAACTAAAGACTATCACTCTCTATGGGTTGAATGAGCAAAACACTTTCAGTGAAAAGCATCACTGCTGAAATTAGATATCATTCTCCAATTCTGAACAAGAGACATTAGAGAATATCACACCTGTTTTCATCCGTCCCTCTCGAATCACATGCAGCTGTAAATTTACGCATTTGATAGAATAGTATGAAATGTATTACCAGGTTTTCAACCCACCGCAAACATGAAATCTGCACAAACCTCACATAAACTGGGCGAATAGTGAAATTTAGCAGAAATATTAGTTATGTGAATAACCGAACTGGCCTCAATAAATTGAAAACCTTAACTTAATTTTGTCACTATGAGAACACGATTCTACATAGAATAAAATACAAACATTGTTGCAAAGATTTATTATATTATTATTGTTCCTTTGGGTTACTAGTTGAACGAAAGGCTTCAACTGCACGCCTCCACTTGTTGCTGTCTTCTGCTGTACTCTTCACTTGCATCCATGTTAGTCCACACTGTTTCAGCTCCTCTTCACACGATCTCCTCCATGTCATCCTTGAACGTCCCACTCGCCGCTTCCCTTCTGGGTTCCACACGAGCACCGGCATGACGCGCGATGTCACCCAACGGCCTCCTCAGCGAGCGTCCAATCTACCTCCACTTTCTCCTGCATATTTGTTGGGCGATTGGTTCTTGTTTCGTTTGTTCCCATAGCTTCTTGTTGGTGATTCTTTTCGGCCATCTCATGTTGAGTATAGAACGAAAACAGCTGTTGAAAAAGGTCTGCAACCTGTTGGAAATATTCTTGGTGACCCGCTAAGTTTCTGACCCGTAAAGAAGAACTGGCTGACTTGACGTTTGTATTGAAAATCCGAATTTTGTTGTTTATACAGGCTGAGTGACAGCGGAAGATTTCCAGATTGGTTTCAGGTTGATGAATGTGTTTCTCGCCTTCCCGATTCTCGCTCGATTTGAAATCCTCGTCCGTTCCTCCTGTAGTTGAATCAATGCTCCCTAGATAAGTGAATGAAGTAACCTCTTTCAAATCCCTCCCGTTGATGGTGATTGGCGCTGGATGTTGCTGCTGTTGTTGTTGTTGTTGGTTGGTTATTTTCATAACCTCCGTCTTGTCTATGTTCACCTGGAGTCCTGTCTTCTCTGGCTGCTTCTTCGACCAGTCTGTCGGTTTTCGCTTGCAAGTCTTCCATATTGTGCGACATCAAACACAAATCATCCGCAAAATCCAGGTCTTCTAGATTCTTCACGTCGGTCCAGGATATCCCTGTCTTCTCGTTTCCCACTGTCCGGCGCATAATCCAGTCCACCACAATTAGGAATATAATCGGTGATAATAAGCACCCTTGTCTGACTCCTGTGCTTACTTCAAAAGCCTTGCTGAATTTTCCGTTGTGGATCACTAGACATGTGTCGTTGTGGTACAGCTGTTGAATAATTTTGATGGATATTTGGGGTATGCCATAGTACTTGATTAGTTTCCAAATTATTTCGTGGTCAACGCTGTCGAAGGTCTTCTCGAAGTCTATAAAGTTGGGGTAGAGGTTTGATTGCCATTCCATGCTTTGTTCGATAATGATGCTTAGGTTTGAAATTAGGTCAGAGCATGATTTGCCTTTCCTGAATCCAGCCTGTTCTGGTTGGCGGAGTTCTGTATCCAGTGCGTCCTTTATTCTCTCCAGGATGATGCGACTCAGGATTTTACTTGGCGTCGACAGGAGCATGATTCCTCGCCAGTTCTTGCAGATTCCCAGGTCGCCCTTCTTTGGTAGTTTCACGAGTTAACCTTTCCTCCAGTCAGTAGGCACCTTTCCCTCTTTCCAGATCTTTTGCAATAATGGAGTCAGAATATCTGCTGTCGTTTCTGGGTCCGCTTTCAGTGCTTCTGGGGGTATTCCATCTGGTCCAGCTGCTTTTCCAGCTTTCAGAAGCTTGATTGCATTCAAGACTTCAGCTTTCGTTGGAGGATTGGTGTCAACCTGCAGTTGTGTGCGTGCTGTTGTTGGTATTACTGGACGGGTTGCAGGTGGTGGTCGATTCAAGAGTCCTTTGAAGTGGTCCGCCCATTGTTTAATCTGTCTTTCTTACTTGGTAATTGGGTTCCCTTGGTTGTCTTTTATAGGTTTCACTTGTGTCGATCTCTTCCCTGATAGAGACTTGGTTATCTGATATAGTGTCCTCAGGTCCCTTTTGCCTGCTGCCTTCTAAGCTTCGTTGGCCAGGTTGTCGTAGAATTGTCTTTTGTCCTTCGTGGCACTCTTCTTCACTTCTTTGTCCAGTGCTGTGTAGGTTGAACTCAGCGTGTCCTTCTCTGGTCCGTCATTGCATTGAATCATTTTCTATTTCACCATTCTCCTCCCCTGTATTAGCTTCCAGGTGTCCGTTGTCTTGTCTCTTCTTTCTTCCTAAAACCGTTGAACACGTTTCGTTGAAAATCACCTTCAGAGAGTTCCAATGGTCTTCAACGGATGATTCCTCAGTGGTGCCACGTAGTGTTTCCTGCTTTGCTCTAACAGTTGCAGTGAAAGTGTCCTTTGTGGTTGTGTCCTTCAGTTTTTGCGTGTTGAACTTGCATTGTGGCCTATCCCAAGCTATACTCGAGGCTCTTAGCTTCACCTTGAAAGTCCTTTGTACAAGACCGTGGTGTGAACCCACATCTGCTCCTCTCCTCGATCTTGTGTCCAGTAGGCTCCGTATCCACTTCCTTGAGATTGAAATGAAGTCTATCTGGTTTCCCTTGTGTCTATCTGGTGAAATCCATGTCGCTTTCTGTATATCCCTGTGTTCGAGCACACTGCCACCAATCATCAAATCATTGAATGCGCAGAAGTCTTAGAAGAGTTCACCATTTTCGTTCATTTCACCTAGGGCCTCACGACCCATGGTGAGTTCTCTTCCTGTGTTTTCTCCTCCCAGTTTCGCATTCATATCACCCACCAGGATTTTGATATCGCTCTTTGGGACGTTGTCCATTACTGTTTGTAGTTGACTGTAGAAATCCTCCTCCTTCTCTTGTTCTGAGACGTTTGTAGGCGCACAGCATTGTAACCTTCCTTCTTTTTGAGTTGAACTTGGCTGTGATTATCCTGGAGGAGTTTGGTTCCTACTGCATGTGAGCTTTAGCTGCTGTTGGTGACATCATGATGGCCACCCCCTGGGTGTGCTCGTGATCGTCCTCTGGGTGACCGGAGTAAATTTTTGTCTCTTCAATGGTAGTTGGCTCCTTCCACATCCGTTCCATCTGCTCTCGCAGATTCCCAACACTTCTATTTTGTATCTCCTCATTTCTGCGGCTACCTGAGCAGCCTTTCCAGTTCCGTACATTGTACGAATATTGCACGTCCCCATCCTTGCTTTTGCGTTCATCGAAAGAAGGCACATTGGCTGACTGGCTTCCCGAAGGCTTTCACCAGCCTGCTTCATTTCACTTCCCCGATTCCAGCGAAAAATAAGGTCATTGTTTGTACTTTTAGAATTTTTAATATATTTATGTGTTGAAGTTTTTATAGCAATTTGGTTAAGTTTTGAGGGTGGAGTTGCTAGCATCACGCCCCAACCCTCCCTCTTTATCCGGGCTTGGGACCGGCTAGAAAACTAGTGACCTAGTAATCTAGGCGAGGTTGTTGCAAATATTTAAGTGATGTAGTTCTACAGCATTTTGAAAAACTCTAAAGCACATCAATGCTAAGTGAGATAATATCGAGTTGAACAACTCAAAGATTTTCACAGAGAACTTGGATGAACCTCGGAGATTGAACAATTAAAAAATTAACTCATATTTATTATTAGTGCAGTGAGGATCATATGCAAAAGAGAGGAAAGAAAAGGCACCGTGCTGAACACAGACATATATTTTGGAAATCAAAGATCATTAACAAAAGTATATAAACAAAATTATCTTAGAATAAGATTCCTAATAAGACGCAAAAGGAAATAGACAATCATAAGAAATACATAATGATGCAACTCTTACTAAGACTACATGAATGGTATTGATTTCTGAACAGACTGATACAATTAACAATTCGGAAAATTATGAAAAGGTTGTGCACTGACACAAATTAGTATTAGGAAGAAGTGATACTCCCCGTATGCGAATGTTCTCACACAGAAAGTACCAAATCAGAAATTTATTGATAGGATCTAAATCATTCAATCATTCCATGAATATAAAACATGTAATTAATTTCAAAAAAATTTCATTGAAAAGATAAAGAAAAAGAAAGCAACCAGAAAAGTAAGTTGAATCAGTGATGAAATGGATATAAATAAATACATGTAATATGCGAAAAAGAATTCTAGAGTGAAAAGCATGTACTCGAAAACAATATAACAAAAAAAAATAATCTTAAAAACGTTATTGTGGATAGCACAAAATAAAATGCTGTTCAAAGATTCACAAAAAAGTATCACCATGCAATTACAAATATACACCTGATAACATGAAAACACCAAGGATGAACTTTTGTGCTCATCTTTCAACATATACATAGATAATTTTATCATATTGAAAATAAGTCAAAATGTGCTTTCATCTCAATGAATGTAGTATCAACGTCTGTTACATCAAAATGTGTTGACTAAATATGTATATCACAATATTACGGATAGTCGAGATACACTCACGAGAAAATGTTTCAACCCACGTGACATAAACAAATTGATGAATGCTGACATGAATAAATGGAAAGAGTAAATGAAATTGACTAGGCAGATGCAACAGACATAGGCATCAGAGTGTGAATTTTCAATATGTTGAATATGAGGATAGAGATAAGGTGTGAAATAACATTCGGAACATGCTGAGTAAATTCGAACTGTGCCTTTCTAAATAGTTCAGGTAGGCGTAAGTCTCAGTGGCCATGAGGGAACACATGATCTCTCAGTAGGTTGAAATGCAGATGATGTGTGGAAGTCAGTTCGGTGGAGACCGGAATTCAAATGAACCAGCCATATAATGTGAGCACAAACCAGTGTTGCACTGCACAGTCAGCATACTGTCAGACATGGTTGTAATCACTACTAGGTTTTCGTGTCCTTCTCAAACCCACACGTCACCTCGTGCAGTCGAGAAAAGAAGTTTCTGACTTCTTTAATCTTCAATCACTCGTCCAATTTGTCAGCACTTAATCACGCCAATCACAAATAGATGCAATCATCACATAGACTCTGAGGATGGAAGTGGTTTCTGAACAGAATGTTTCGCTTCATCATTCGTGAATGAAATTCACTACGTGTACACAACTGATCTTGATAGGCGCAACACATTGTGAAAACATTGTGCACTGACACAAACTAGTATTGTGAAGAAGTGATATTCGCTGTATGCCTATGATCTGAGATAGAGAGAGAGAATGAACTGGCAAGTTTTTCGTTAGCTTTTGAATGATTCCGTATTTCCATGATTTGATTCCCATGTTATTCAAATCAATGAAATTTCTGTTTCTTCAATGAAAATATCAAGCCTGCAGGAGACGTAAGTGTATATTTATATTTAGTTCGAAGTTATAATTAGATTGCAATACGATTTCACACAATTTTTCGAAAAGTAGGACCATTAGGAGTCGACATTATAGCGATTGACACATCGCGTGTGAGCGGGCATCTGAATATTTGTGCACAAATTATTGTGGATAACAACCGATTAACTGCTGAAGAATGTTTCAGTAAACAAGTATACCCACGCAATTACAAATATACACCTGATAACAGGATCACACCAAGGATGAAATTTGTGCTCATCTTTCAACATATACATAGATAATTTTATCATATTGAAAATAAGTCAAAATGTGCTTTCATCCCAATGAATGTAGTATAAATGTCTGTTCTATCAAGCCATTCTCAAATAGATATGATCATCACATGGACTCTGAGGATGGAAGTGGTTTCTGAACAGAATGTTTTGCTTCACCATTCGTGAATGAAATTCACTACGTGTACACAACTGATCTGGATAGGCGCAACACATTATGATAACATTGTGCACTGACACAAACTAGTATTGTGAAGGAGTGACATTCGCTGTATGCCTATGATCTGAGATAGAGAGAATTAACTGGCAAGTTTTTCGTTAGCTTGTGAATGATTTCGTGCATTCATGAATTTATTCTTATATAATTTTACTCAATGATTATTTTTCTTTTAATGAAACATGAAGGCTGCGCTGGAAGTAAGTATATATTTGATTAAAGTATTAAATTCAAATAATGCTCCAATCGGCTTACCCAATGATTTCTGTCAATTTGGATCACTGAATGTTGACGCTAAAGTGCGTGCTACATATTTTGTGGGCGCGGCTCTGAATAATGTGACATCATCAAGGATAATGTGGATAAAGAGCAAAAAATGAACTGGTGAAAGTTTCACTGAACAAATATCAAAAAGCAATTAAAAAATATAAACATGATAACATGAAAACACCAAGAATGAACTTTTGTGCTCATCTTTCAACATATACATAGATAATTTTGTAATATAGAAAATAAGTCAAAATGTGCTTTCATCCAAATGAATGTGGTATCCACGTCTGTTCTATCAAGCCATTCTCAAATAGATACGATCATCACATGGACTCTGAGGATGGAAGTGGTTTGTGAATATAATGTTTCGCTTCACCATTCGTGAATGAAATTCACTTCGTGTGCACAACTGATCTGGATAGGTGCAACATATTATGATAACATTATGCACTGACAAAAACTAGTATTGTGAAGAAGTGATATTCGCGAGAGGGAATGAACTTGCAATTGTTTTTTATCCTACTAAATTTTTCTGCTTCTTTTACTATCTGATTTGCCTTTAATTTTAAGTCTTTATCTCTTAATCATTTCAGAATCAGCTAAACCGGAACCAGGTAAATTCTTTAAGATTACTTGTTTCCAATTGGTCACTGAAATGCGTTACGTTCAAACAAAAACTACTGTGAATTAGCAACATCAGGAGTAGAAAATATTATTATTATTATTGTTCCCTTGGGTTCCTAGTGGAACATAGGGCTTCAACTGCACGTCTCCACTTCCTTCTGTCTTGTGCTGTACTCTTCACTTGCATCCATGTTATTCCATACTGTTTCATCTCCTCCTCACACGATAACCTCCATGTCACCCTTGGACGTCCACTCGCCGCTTCTCTTCCGGGTTCCTCACGAGCACCGGCATAACGCGCGATGTCACCCAGCGGCCTCCTCAGCAAGTCTGCAATCCATCTCCAATTTCTCCTGCATATTTGCTGGGCGATTGGTTCCTGTTTCGTTTGTTACCATAGCTTCTTGTTTGTGATTCTTTCCGGCCATCTAATCTTCAGTATGGAGCGAAGACAGTTGTTGATAAAGGTCTGCAACCTGTTGAAAATATTCTTGGTGACCCGCCAAGTTTCTGATCCGTAAAGCAAAATTGACTTCACGTTTGTATTGAAAATCCGAATTTTGTTGTTGATGTTGAGTGACGAAGATTTCCAGATTGTTTTCAGGTTGATGAATGTGTTTCTCACCTTCTCGATTCTCGCTCGATTTGACATCCTCGTCCGTTCCTCGTGTAGTTGAGAATATGCTCCTTAGATAAGTGAATGAAGTAACCTCTTTCAAATCCCTCCCGTTGGTGATGATTGGCACTGGATGTTGCTGTTGCTGGTTGGTTATTTTCATGACCTCCGTCTTGTCTATGTTCACCTGGAGTCCTGTCTTCTCTGGCTGCTTCTTCGACCAGTCTGTCGGTTTTCGCTTGCAAGTCTTCCATATTGTGCGACATCAAACACAAATCATCCGCAAAATCCAGGTCTTCTAGATTCTTCACGTCGGTCCAGGATATCCCTGTCTTCTCGTTTCCCACTGTCTGACGCATAATCCAGTCCTCCACAATTAGGAATATCATTGGTGATAATAAGCACCCTTGTCTGACTCCTGAGCTTACTTCAAAAGCCTTGCTGAATTTTCCGTTGTGGATCACTAGACATGTGCCGTTGTCGTACAGCTGTTGAATAATTTTGATGGATATTTGGGGTATGCCATAGTACTTGATTAGTTTCCAAATTATTTCGTGGTCAACGCTGTCGAAGGTCTTCTCGAAGTCTATAAAGTTGGGGTAGAGATTTGATTGCCATTCCGTGAATTGTTCGATAATGATGCTTAGGTTTGAAATTTGGTCAGAGCATGATTTGCCTTTCCTGAATCCAGCTTGTTCTGGATGGTGGAGTTCTGTATCCAGTGCGTCCTTTATTCTCTCCAGGATGATGCGACTCAGGATTTTACTTGGCGTCGACAGGAGCATGATTCCTCGTCAGTTCTTGCAGAGTCCCAGGTCGCCCTTCTTTGGTAGTTTCACGAGTTAACCTTTCCTCCAGTCAGTAGGCACCTTTCCCTCTTTCCAGATCTTTTGCAATAATGGAGTCAGGATATCTGCTGTCGTTTCTGGGTCCGCTTTCAGTGCTTCTGGGGGTATTCCATCTGGTCCAGCTGCTTTTCCAGCTTTCAGAAGCTTGATTGCATTCAAGACTTCAGCTTTCCTTGGAGGATTGGTGTCAACCTGCAGTTGTGTGCGTGCTGTTGTTAGTATTTCTGGGCGGGTTGTAGGTGGTGGTCGGTTCAAGAGTCCTTTGAAGTGGTCCGCCCATTGTTTAATCTGTCTTTCTTCTTTGGTAATTGGGTTCCATTGGTTGTCTTTTATAGGTTTCACTTGTGTCGATCTCTTCCCGGATAGAGACTTGGTTATCTGATATAGTGTCCTCAGGTCCCTTTTGCCTGCTGCCTTCTAAGCTTCGTTGGCCAGGTTGTCGTAGAATTGTCTTTTGTCCTTCCTGGCACTCTTCTTCACTTCTTTGTCCAGTGCTGTGTAAGTTGAGTTCAGCGTCTCTTTCTCTTGTCCATCTTTGCATTGAATCATTTTCTATTTCACCATTCTCCTCTCCTGTATTAGCTTCCAAGTGTCCGTTGAGAGCCATTCCTTGTCTTGTTTCTCCTTTCTTCCTAAAACTGTTGAGCACGTTTCGTTGAAAATTACCTTCAGAGAGTTCCAGTGGTCTTCAACGGATGATTCCTCAGTGGTGCCACGTAGTGTTTCCTGCTTTGCTCTGACATTTGCAGTGAAAGTGTCCTTTGTGATTGTGTCTTTCAGTTTTTGAGTGTTGAACTTGCATTGTGGCCTATCCCCAGCTATCCTCGAGGCTTTTGCTTCACCTTGAATGTCCCTTGTACTAGATAGTGGTCTGAACCCACATCTGCTCCTCTCCTCGATCTTGTGTTCAGTAGGCTCCGTCTCCACTTCCTTCAGATTGAAATGAAGTCTATCTGGTTTCCGGTGTGTCCATGTGGTGAAATCCATGTCGCCTTGTGTATGTCCCTGTGTTCGAACACACTGCCACCAATCATCAAATCATTGAATGCGCAGAAGTCTGAGAAGAGTTCACCATTTTCGTTCATTTCACCGAGGGCCTCACGACCCATGGTGAGTTCTCTTCCTGTGTTTTCTCCTCCCAGTTTCGCATTCATATCACCCACCAGGATTTTGATATCGCTCTTTGGGACTTTGTCCATTACTGTTAGTAGTTGACTGTAGAAATCCTCCTTCTTGTCTTGTTCTGAGACGTTTGTAGGCGCGTAGCATTGAATGATTGTAAACTTCCTTCTTTTTCAGTTGAACCTGGCTGTGGTTATCCTGGAGGAGATTGGTTCCAGTAGAAAATATAGCGCATGCCAATTGGTGTGTGAATGAATCTGAATAAAATGATCCCTACAAAGTTACAGTTGATAACACCTGATGACTGTAGGCAATCCCCTTTATGACAAATACACATAATCATCACACAGACTCTGAGGACGGAAATGGTTTCTGAACAGAATGTTTCGCTTCATCATTCGTGAAAGAAATTCAATACGTGTACACAACTGATCTTGATAGGAGCAACACATTATGACAACATTGTGCACTGACACAAACTAGTATTGTGAAGAAGTGATATTCGCTGTATGCCTATGATCTGAGAGAGAGAGGGTTAATGATCTGGCAAGTTTTTCGTTAGTTTGCGAATGATTTCGTATTTTCATGAAGATTATCATTATTAAATGGACTTTTTATATTTTCAAATCAATCCGTTATTTGTATCGAAGATTGCTTTCGAAGTAAGTTTCCAATTTTCCAGCTGCAATACCATTTAATTACTGCATTGTGGCTCCAAAATAATCACCGAAAGAGTAGGCCAGTGGAATTTACATTACAGTGCCTTCCACACGGTGTGAGAACTGTGACATGAATTTATTATTAACGAAGTTAATTTGGGTGAAAACAGCTGTACTGCTGGTAAACGTTTCAGTAAACAAGCATCACCATGCAATTACAAATATACACCTGATAACATGAAAACACCAAGGATGAACTTTTGTGCTCATCTTTCAAAATATACATAGATAATTTTATCATATTGAAAATAAGTCAAAATGTTCTCTCATCCCAATGAATGTAGTATAAACGTCTGTTACATCAAAATGTGTTGACTAAATATATATCACAATATTACGGATAGTCGAGATACACTCACGAGAAAATGTTTCAACCCACGTGACACAAACAAATTGATGAATGCTGACATGAATAAATGGAAAGAGTAAATGAAATTAACTAGGCTGATGCAACAGACATAGGCATCAGAGTGTGAATTTTCAATATGTTGAATATGAGGATAGAGATAAGGTGTGAAATAACATTCGGAACATGCTGAGTAAATTCGAACTGTGCCTTTCTAAATAGTTCAGGTAGGCGTAAGTCTCAGTGGCCATGAGGGAACACATGATCTCTCAGTAGGTTGAAATGCAGATGATGTGTGGAAGTCAGTTCGGTGGAGACCGGAATTCAAATGAACCAGCCATATAATGTGAGCACAAACCAGTGTTGCACTGCACAGTCAGCATACTGTCAGACATGGTTGTAATCACTACTAGGTTTTCGTGTCCTTCTCAAACCCACACGTCACCTCGTGCAGTCGAGAAAAGAAGTTTCTGACTTCTTTAATCTTCAATCACTCGTCCAATTTGTCAGCACTTAATCACGCCAATCACAAATAGATGCAATCATCACATAGACTCTGAGGATGGAAGTGGTTTCTGAACAGAATGTTTCGCTTCATCATTCGTGAATGAAATTCACTACGTGTACACAACTGATCTTGATAGGCGCAACACATTGTGAAAACATTGTGCACTGACACAAACTAGTATTGTGAAGAAGTGATATTCGCTGTATGCCTATGATCTGAGATAGAGAGAGAGAATGAACTGGCAAGTTTTTCGTTAGCTTTTGAATGTTTTCGTATTTTCATGAATTGTTTCTCGGATAATTCTATTCATTATATTTTCAAATATTTCCTTATTTCGAAACTCTAGAATGCGTTCGCTGTAAGTGAATATTTCTGATATGATTCAACATCATTAAAACATGTATTTGTTTGATCAAAATTTATCACCACCAGTATACCTATGAGATGACACTATAATGCCTACCACATGATTTGTGAACAAGCATTTGAAAAATAGGTTATTTTGCAATGTGATGGTTGATGACAACCGATAGACTACTGGTGAAATTTTCAGTAAACAAGTATCACCATGCAATTACAAATATACACCTGATAACACGAAAACACAAAGAATAAACTTCTGTGCTCATCTTTCAACATAAACATAGATAATTTTGTCATATTGTAAATAAGTCAAAATGTGCTTTCATCTCAATGAATGTAGTATCAACGTCTGTTCTAACAAGACAATCACAAATAGATCCGATCATCAGATAGACCCTGAGGATGGTACAGGTTTCTGAAGAGAATGTTTCGCTTCATCATTCGTGAATGAAATTCACTACGTGTACACAACTGATCTGGATAGGCACAACAATTTATGATAACATTGTGCACTGACACAAACTAGTATTGTGAAGAAGTGATATTCGCTGTATGCCTATGATCTGAGATAGAGAGAGAGAATGAACTGGCAAGTTTTTCGTTAGCTTGTGAATGATTTCTTTTTCCATGAACTTTTTCCACAATTATTTGATTCGAATTTTTATATTTTTTATCATATTTCAGTCGGCATCAATTCTACTGATTGTAAATTTAGTTTTTCAAAATTTATCATATTTTCATATATATCATTCCGATTTCAGAATGCATTATATCAATTATATGAATGTAATTTAACACAAGATTTCCTGCCACATCTTGTGTAAGAAAGGATCAGACTAATTTGACAATAAAAATGTTAATATTGAAAACAAAATTTAAGATACTGCTGAAAGATTCAGTAATCAGGTATCACCAGGCAATTACAAATATACACCTGATAATGTGAAAACACCAAGGATGAACCTCTGTGCACACTCTTCAACATAAACATAGATAATTTTATCATACTGAAAATAAGTCAAAATGTGCTCTCATCCCAATGAATGTAGTATCAACGTCTGTTACATCAAAATGTGTTGACTAAATAAATATATCATAATATTACGGATAGTCGAGATACACTCACGAGAAAATGTTTCAACCCACGTGACACAAACAAATTGATGAATGCTGACATGAATAAATGGAAAGAGTAAATGAAATTAACTAGGCTGATGCAACAGACATAGGCATCAGAGTGTGAATTTTCAATATGTCGAATATGAGGATAGAGATAAGGTGTGAAATAACATTCGGAACATGCTGAGTAAATTCGAACTGTGCCCTTCTAAATAGTTCGGGTAGGCGTAAGTCTCAGTGGCCATGAGGGAACACATGATCTCTCAGTAGGTTGTAATGCAGCCGATTTGTGGAAGTCAGTTCGGTGGAGACCGGAATTCAAATGAACCAGCCATATAATGTGAGCACAAACCAGTGTTGCACTGCACAGTCAGCATACTGTCAGACATGGTTGTAATCACTACTAGGTTTTCGTGTCCTTCTCAAACCCACACGTCACCTCGTGCAGTCGAGAAAAGAAGTTTCTGACTTCTTTAATCTTCAATCACTCGTCCAATTTGTCAGCACTTAATCACGCCAATCACAAATAGATGCAATCATCACATAGACTCTGAGGATGGAAGTGGTTTCTGAACAGAATGTTTCGCTTCATCATTCGTGAATGAAATTCACTACGTGTACACAACTGATCTTGATAGGCGCAACACATTGTGAAAACATTGTGCACTGACACAAACTAGTATTGTGAAGAAGTGATATTCGCTGTATTCATATGATCTGAGATAGAGAGAGAGAATGAACTGGCAAGTTTTTCGTTAGCTTGTGAATGATTTCTTTTTCCATGAACTTTTTCCACAATTATTTGATTCGAATTTTTATATTTTTTATCATATTTCAGTCGGCATCAATTCTACTGATTGTAAATTTAGTTTTTCAAAATTTATCATATTTTCATATATATCATTCCGATTTCAGAATGCATTATATCAATTATATGAATGTAATTTAACACAAGATTTCCTGCCACATCTTGTGTAAGAAAGGATCAGACTAATTTGACAATAAAAATGTTAATATTGAAAACAAAATTTAAGATACTGCTGAAAGATTCAGTAATCAGGTATCACCAGGCAATTACAAATATACACCTGATAATGTGAAAACACCAAGGATGAACCTCTGTGCACACTCTTCAACATAAACATAGATAATTTTATCATACTGAAAATAAGTCAAAATGTGCTCTCATCCCAATGAATGTAGTATCAACGTCTGTTACATCAAAATGTGTTGACTAAATAAATATATCATAATATTACGGATAGTCGAGATACACTCACGAGAAAATGTTTCAACCCACGTGACACAAACAAATTGATGAATGCTGACATGAATAAATGGAAAGAGTAAATGAAATTAACTAGGCTGATGCAACAGACATAGGCATCAGAGTGTGAATTTTCAATATGTCGAATATGAGGATAGAGATAAGGTGTGAAATAACATTCGGAACATGCTGAGTAAATTCGAACTGTGCCCTTCTAAATAGTTCGGGTAGGCGTAAGTCTCAGTGGCCATGAGGGAACACATGATCTCTCAGTAGGTTGTAATGCAGCCGATTTGTGGAAGTCAGTTCGGTGGAGACGGGAATTCAAATGAACCAGCCACATAGTGTGAGCACAAACCAGTGTTGCACTGCACAGTCAGCATACTGTCAGACATGGTTGTAATCACTACTAGGTTTTCGTGTCCTTCTCAAACCCAGACGTCACGTCGTGCAGTCGAGAGTAGAAGTTTCTGTCTTCTTTCGTCTTCAATCTCTCGTCCATCATGACAGTAGACAATCACGCAATTGACAAATACTAGTAGTCATCACAATGTGTCTGAGGATGGAAATGGTTTCCGAACAGAATGTTTCGCTTCACCATTCGTGAATGAAATTCACTACGTGTACACAACTGATCTTGATAGGCGCAACACATTGTGAAAACATTGTGCACTGACACAAACTAGTATTGTGAAGAAGTGATATTCGCTGTATGCCTATGGTCTGAGAGAGAGAGGATGAACTGGCAGCTTTTTCATTATCTTGGGAATGATTTGGTATATTCATGAATGCCTTTTGTAATAAGTTAATTAAATGAAATTTCTTTCTTTCCTCTTATCCATATACCTAGATTGCAAGAAGAGTAAATTTTGAAGTTATAATTATGAACTTTTGATTGTATTTGATTTCGTTTTCACAATATTCGCTGACAAGCGAAATCTCTAGGATTTCATGTTATATTACCTGTCACATGGTGTGTGAGAAACGATATTACTAGTTTTTTTAACAAAGATATTTTGTGTAACAAACGATAAATTGCTGGTGAAATTTACAGTTTACAAGTATCACCAGGCAATTACAAATATACACCTGATAACAGGATCACACTAAGGATGAACTTTTGTGCTCATCTTTCAACATATACATAGATAATTTTATCAGATTGAAAAATAAGTCAAAATGTGCTTTCATCCCAATGAATGTAGTATCAACTTTTGTTCTATCAAGCCATTCTCAAATAGATACGATCATCACATGGACTCTGAGGATGGAAGTGGTTTTTGAATATAATGTTTCGCTTCATCATTCGTGAATGAAATTCACTACGTGTACACAACTGATCTGGATACGCACACCATATTATGATAACATTGTGCACTGACACAAACTAGTATTGTGAAGAAGTGATATTGTCTGTGTGCCTATGATCTGAGAGAGAGAGGATGAACTGGCAAGTTTTTCATTAGCTTGTGAATAATTTCGTATTTTCATTATTTCTTTCCAATATAATTCAATTCATTCATTTTTTCTCCATAATTGATTTGACAGAATGTATTAAACGTGAGTTGTTATTTGAAATGGCTTTAGTGTTTCTATATCTGTGAATTGTGTGCTCACATTTTTTTTCGACAAGTAGCATCATTAGCAGTTTAAGCTACAGTGCCTGCCACATTGTGCTTGAGAAAGGATCTTAATAATTTTTTTACAAAGTTATTGTGTATAACAACCGATAAATTGCTGGTGAAATTTTCAGTAAACAAATATCACCTTGCAATCACAAATACACACCTGATAACATGAAAACACCAAGGATGAACTTTTGTGCTCATCTTTCAACATATACATAGATAATTTTGTCATATTGAAAATAAGTCAAAATGTGCTTTCATCCCAATGAATGTAGTATCAACGTCTGTTCCATCAAAATGTGTTGACTAAATATATATCACAATATTATGGATAGTCGAGATACACTCACGAGAAAATGTTTCAACCCACGTGACACAAACAAATTGATGAATGCTGACATGAATAAATGGAAAGAGTAAATGAAATTAACTAGGCTGATGCAACAGACATAGGCATCAGAGTGTGAATTTTCAATATGTTGAATATGAGGATAGAGATTATTGTTCTTTATCTGACGCAGTCTGTTTCTAACAAATTTGAATAATCCCTAATTTTAAGTTATTTTTATTCATTCGTTTTTGATAATCTTTAGAATGTTTCTTTATCTTTTTAATGCTTTTTCTTTGATAGTTTTTTTCTGTTGTTTTGAATTTTTGTGATTTTGAATTTCAAATGTACATTAATTTTTTTGTGATTTCGTTTAATCCTTACCCTCACACACCGTTGACTCTGATTTACTTTACTAAATTATTACATTTCTCTTGCATCCGTATGAGTTTTTGTTACCTCGAATTTGTAGTCCTTTTCCTAGCTTGTTTATCTTCTTCGATATTTATCATATTCATGTGGACTAATCAACACCCATTTCTTGTTTCTTTTGTAGAAGTCGCTTAGCACTTGCTTCGTATTATCTTCGCGTTGTGACTACTGATTCACTCAGTCGCTTGCATGATGTCCAACGAGAAATGTACACTTTACTTCCATTACAAAACAAATTAATATAAACCATGTAGTTGTAGTTTCTACTTTCTGAAATGTTTGGTATAATATTTTTCAAATTTAACTAATAAATAACACTATTTCACAATCCATCTTTATTATTTCATCTTGCTGCATTTAATAATAATGATAATAATAGTCCGCTTTATTCCAAAACAGTACTTGTGACACAGAATGGAATTCTCAGCATTTTTACTACAGTATTGCATCCAGTTAGTACATTATCAATAAATAGAATTCTACATAGATTGAGGAAACCACAGTTCATTATTACAACAACACATTGGCATGTCAGCAGCAAAGGTAAAGCTGAAACAGTGTTTGAGGTGTTAGAAAAGTGGGAGCTGTCTTATTAACTAGCGAGAGCGAGAGAAGGAGACAAAGCACCACATAACGGAAAAAGAAGGGAGAGAGAAAACGAAAAGAAAGAAAGAAAATGTTGTACCTATTAATGATATGAGTTGGAAAGACGAGATCTAGTTGTACTACTGACTATTTAATGAATTATAGATGTCACACCTAATGCTTTCTTTATCGCACAGAACACGAGCTAAGTAGGGTATGGTTGAGTTTTTGTACTTGCTGATGCGAGCATATAGTTTTCTATATGGACTTCTGGTTTTGCCTGATGAGATGCAAGGGGAGAGTTGTGAGTGAAGAGGGTGGTGTGAATTAGATAAAATGGATTTGGCCCATTTTTCACATGAGTCCATGTGCCTGTCAACCAGAATGTTAACAAGCTGGTTAAGTGGCACGTTGCTTACCCTGCTGACAACCTTTAACATCCTGCGTAATATGTTATATTCTTTGTCTTTGTGTGAATGATTTGGGTCTGTTTATATACAGCTTCACATTGAATAGTGTCCAAAGTTTAGTAATAGTCTCTGCGTTATGTGATTGTATATGTAAAACACTTTTAATAGGCGACAAAATGCGTATTCTAAATGGTATTCTTCCTGTTAACGTGACGATTGTGATGGAAACTCTCGACTAGACAAAGTAATTTTGAGACCGAACAGTAGAAATCTGCCTGCATTTAAGAAATATTCCAGTCAGTATTTGTTGATGGTGCTATTGCTTTGCGTACGCAGATAACAGACCTCATATTGTCGACGTCTTTTGGTAATTCATTTGAATAAGAAGACAGTCTTGTGTTCGAATTTGCAAGAATCTTACTTACTTGCTTCGGCCAACGTTAACGGGAAATTATAAATCAGAAAGGGATTAGCTTGTTACTTGATGTAGTCTGCTTAGCATCAAAATTCATAAGCAAACACAACAAAGACACTAAAGATTTTCAATCGGAGTGTCGAAAATCTCCACGATCACATCACTAATGACATCAGAACGGTTCCCAACTTGTTGTATAAAGAAAACTGTTTGAAGTGCAGTTGAGTAAATTTTTGCTATGTAGGAAAAAAATATTAATTGGCATCCTTTATTCGCGGACTCATCCTTCATCATTTTTAAAAGGCACGATGCAGTGTGACGAACAAGCTTCAATGACACAGAAAATCAACTATGCTCAGTTAATTAGATTTCTTTGAGCTACTATTCACATGAGAAATTCTTTACCACACGGCACCTTCTACTGTCGTCAGGAAATTGGTTTACAGGGGTGAAACGAGATTTCTGCCACAAACTTTGTTTGTTGTCCATACCGTCTTATTATTGTCACACCTTTCAACTGTTCATTATTATTATTGGTAGCATTATGACCAAATGCACAATTCAAGCTGTCTCTCACTAAATCTGTCCCTATTCAATTACAACTGGATTTCAAAACACATACCATGCCGTAGCTCACACACTGATTATAGCTAAGCGTATTCATCGCAATCACTGAGAATTATATTGTCAACCCAAAATTGTCCCAAATTGCGCTTTTACACAAATCTAATTCCCTTGACTCTATATTCAATTCATTGGTAGGACGAAGTGCACAACTTCCAGGTAACAGAGTTTAATAGGTAAACCATGGACATGCAGAGTATAATTACTTTTTTACCCCCACCCATCATTCCATCTGGCTCCATGTATTTGTATACACATATTTATCTTTTGAGTTTTATGCTACTTTAATAAGTGCAATCAATAATAATCTTCTCCAAAACGTCTTTTTTACAAGTAATTGTCTAGTGGACTGGCCGTTTATGAGTTTACGAGTACAGAGTAATAATTAAGAGAATTATTGAGAGCTGCTTGGCTTTTGTTGTTCTCTGACTAGTGTCAGTTCATGATATTCTCTGCATTCATTGCTAATAAAGAGAATACAAAATTGTACTGGGAACATTTATTTCACGATACAAATTCAAAAATAAGATAAAATGCACTGCGGTTCAATTATATCACTTAGATTAACAAGTTATCATCAGAGAAAGAACTTTAATATATCAAGATTCGCGAACTGAGTAGCATTCATTATAATGGGAATAATAATATTATTAGCGTTGAAACGAGTTACGATAATGCTACTGATAAAAGATAGTTTCAAAATGAATCAGGAATATTAATAAAAGTTATGACAAAGTGATAATAAATCTATTATCAATAATAATATCAGTTAATAAGTGAAGCGTATTTACACTGTAGATTCAGAGTGACGATCATTTCCTATTGTACATAGGGAACCTTTTTAAAATCCCTCATTTCACAAGCCCGTGCAATTGCACGTATATTCATGTTTCGTCCTCTGCTGACCACGGTGAATGACTTGACAGTGTCGATATCATGTTCGTAGTCCTCAAGGTGCTTTTTCACTGAACATTTTGGCACTTTGACTTCATCCGTCCTCACATGCTTTGGAAAATACCCCCATCATGCTAGCAGACAATCGCCTTTCAGTACGACAGATGTATTTGCTTCTAGAAACACACTCAAACTGACATACGCAGTTGGAAATGTCACGGATTGGCGATTGGTTTTTACCAGATTGTTGAAGCACTCACACTTGGTGATGTTAAGGAAGCCGAGTTTTCGAGCATTATAAGTTCTCTTGATAGCTTCGTCGAATCTTCGTTTAATTATCTCGTGCACATCATGTCGTTTGAATGGCAAATAGATATAGACAGATTTCTTCGGAACTGGTTAGACGGTTTCGCAGGGGCTAATTTCATTAGAGTATTTACTGATGATTTTCTCAAGATATCCATTCTTAGATAAATTATCCTACAGAGCCTTTATTTCATACTCTATTGAACAGTGCTCTGACTAAAATGTTTGTATACTGGATTGGAACAAAACTCGTCAAATGTGTGTATTGTCCCGTCCATGAAGACTTTCTAAATATGGACTTTTCGGTTGTTCCATCAGTCGGTTTCATTAGAGAAACATTTAGTAATTTAATAGTATCATTTTCTTCGTGTTCTGTTGTGAAGTTGAATGGAAGGAGTTGAATTCAAACAACATCTCTTGATCTATCGATCTGCTTCCACAAACGATAAAAATATCATCAGCATATCTTAGGTATAATTCCATTTGTTGCATATATTGTTGCTAATTACCGGCCTCTAGAATTGATAAGAAAAAATCAGAAAAAATTGATATCTGGAGGCTACCAATGGCAAAATGACTAGCTTGATCGAATAGAAACACGTCGAATTATCTCCCGCCAACTTATATTTCAAATTCATTCAACCATCCGTCACCACTGAGCAGTTAGATTTCAACAAAGATTTTTCAGATAAACCTGGTATGAAAATGAAGCTTGAATGATCATTGCAGGTAGAGGAAATTTCCATGTCGGTTAAAGACTTACAAAAGAGAATATTACCTAATCACGACGTTGAGAGAATTGGTGACATCAGTGCACATTGTCATAGGTTTGTTAGAGGCGATTTACTCCGTATTCTACAGGCGATGTCAAACCAATCTACTACGAAACCATCTAGATCTCTATTCAGCACCATTGTACACAATGTTGATAGTTAGTTAGATATTGCAAGATTTTCGTTAGATGGATAGTTACACAGATAGACAGATATATAAATAGATAAATAGTTATATCAAAAGACAGATATATAGATAGAAAGATACATACATAGATGGATAGATAGATAGATAGATATATAGATAGACAGAAAGATACATAGACAGATAGAAAATAGATAGAAAGATAGATGGAGAAGGAACTGGGGGATCTCACTTTCCTAAAACTCTTTAAGCTGAAGACTAAACCAACCGATGCTGAAATGGAACATGCTAAGGATCTAGAGAACGCTATGGACTATCTGTCGAGCGAAGTTGTCAAGAGAGTCGCTTCTAAACAGAATGCCATAGTGTACAACATACCTGATAATGAGCCCATAAAGTCGGTTCAGCACTCCTTGTTAAGAGCTGCAAACCTCTTAAGTACACCCTGTCAGTGTATTCAACTAAACAAAAAAGTGTCAAACCGCACATGTCCCATACTTTTCAGGTTTGACAGCTGTATAATACTCGAACGATTTAGGAAATATGGGGATACTCTGGCCTCCACTACGAAATTCAAAAATGTTAAAATAGTCTCGGACAAAACCCCCAACCAACGACAAGCAGCTAAAAATACCTTGGATACGAACACGACTATACCACAAATCATGAATAGCATCAGTGCCGAAGTATCGAAGGACACTGAAGCACAAAGTGACACTTGCATTGTACTAGGTGAACAAACGACACACGAAGGTGAAGGGAAACCCAAAAGGGGCAGTAACACTGGAATGGGTCTCGAAGTTCGTGAGAACACTCCTAGGAAAGCTAGTGACCCCGCACATGAGGTAGACATAGATGCTTCTGTGACAGATAACTTACAAATATCGGCAGATAACACTGTACCCAGGGCCAGACAAGATAATCTCACTGTAAAAGCCGAAAAGAAGTCCTCTAAAACCAAGGTCTCTCCACAGGCGTCCACATATCTCCCTTGTGACAAGCCCAACAAGCAACATGCAAGCCTAGAAAACCATGCACGCATTACGACAGGTCCCATAAAGGAGACGGAACACGAGAGAGGAAGTGCTCTTTGTCGAACTAAGAGTAGTAGACAAACTGTGGATGACAGACTATACGAGGTGAAAGCTAACAGCAAAAATAGCTCTATCTTCACAAAATCACACGCTAGGAGACACGCAAAGGGAGTCGGGCTGATTAAACAGCAGAGTGAGACTCACAATTTCCGTAATAGCCTAGGTTATAATATGCATATAGGCTCATACAGCCAGAATAAATAATGAAAACACATGGGCTACTAGACGGGACAACACTGGGTACAATATGAATGGAAATGCATACTCGAACCCTCGTAGTAGTTACGTAGAGCCCCATTGGCATAACGGGTATAGGTTGAATCACGGTCCTTCTATGTACATCCACGAAATGAGTCGACAAATGTTCAACTGCGAAAGGCTAAGCACGCACTTCCCTCAAAACAACCTAAAAACAGGTTATTTTGGCCCTGTAAATAACAATCTGAATAGTGAAACAGACTATCTAATGCCGAGAAATGATTCCAGATACCCAACGTTATGAGGCTAGAAACCAATATATGCAACAGGATTATTTTCGGTTGCGGCAAACAATAGCCCCTCTTGCAGCACAGTTTGTTCAGGGAATAGTAGACACGCTGACAATGTCTCATCTGAGATTCCCTCCGAACATAGGCAACCAGGAGTTACGGAGAGTAACAAGAAAACCCACTAATTACCCTCCCAACAAAACTGGTTTTCTGAAAATTATGCTCTCAAATGCTCGATCTCTCCTTAACAAAATAACTTCCCTTCGCAGCCTGGTATACATGGAACGGCCGACACTGATCCTGGTAACTGAAACTTGGCTAACTAATAACATATCTGACACAAAGCTGATAAGTGATAACTATGCCATCCACAGAATTGATAGAATGGACAAAAGAGGAGGCGGGTGTCTAATATATGCTTCTAAATCCACTGACTCCAATACTTTTACAAACATAACTATTGACAAACTCCCAGAATCGAAGTGGATAAGCATCCACACGAATGAATATAAAATTCTCGTGGGATTTATATACAGAGCCCCCAGCAGCCCTAAAACGACTGATACGGTTATCGTAGAAATACTAGAGCATGTACCTATTCTGGAATTCGACTACAAAATAATTTGTAGCGATTTTAACTTCCCCGGAGTGAACTGGGATACCTGCACTGGACCTAGAATCTATGACGGGCTCCTAGAAGCTATAGATGTAGGAGGATGGAAGCAGTGCGTACGCCTCCCAACACGACGTAACAATATTCTCGACTTAGTCCTCCGTAACAAAATAGAGTCGATCTCGATAGAGGTGGGGGATAAACTCGACAACAGTGATCACAACATACTGTACTGCACCCTACCTCTTCAACTAACAACTAAACACACACCTTAAATTTCCCCGGTTCACTATCAATATAGAGGCTATATAAATGCCAACTGGGAATTCCTACCAACGCTCTTGAGAAGCTCTGACTGGGATGAATACTTCACCAATAATAACTTAGAAGTAACACTTGATGCCTTCTACAAGACAGTCAGTTCGGTAAGAGACACAATCACACCCGTAAAATCTGCCCTAAAGACACCAACTATATTCATAGACGGCAGAACGCGATTACAACTGAGGAAACTGAGAGAAAAAATTTATTTAAATGAAGAATTTAGTGCATTACACCAGATACATGAAACATTTGAAAATCGTGAGAGACTTGAAATGAAAGGAAAAGGAAGTCCTATGGGGCACCTCTAAAACTCAGGAACTCTGCAATATCTTGCAAAAACGACTGACAAAGGGTAAAGACAATAATGGTGGCCACTTGGAGCATGGAGGTATAATTTATGATGATCCCCAGATCATTTGTGAACTCCTAAACCAGTGGTTCTCCAATAACAGCAAATCGCATCCGTCCTCAATCCTAGCCACAACCTGCAAAAATAACTACAAGTTAGGCGAAATCAACTTTAATACACAAAATATAGCATCAGCGGTAAAGACATTAAAAGCCAACGGTAGCTGTGCGATAGATGATATACCATCTATCATATACAAAACGGTTGCTCGGATATGATAGTACTATTACTTAGAATGTTAACCCTCTCACTTGTGCCTGGGACCTACCCTGAAACTTGGAAAAACACGTATATACTACCTTATGCATAAAGGGGGGGGGCAAAATTAGTGCCTGTAATTATAAGCCTATCGATATAACACCTGTCATATCACGGATCATGGAGAAAGTAATCAAATACCAAATGTCAGACTACTTTCTAAAACACAAACTTATCAACTAGTCACAACACGGGTTCCTCAAAAAAACATCTTGCGTCACTTGCCATATACACTTTTTCAACGAAGTCACCTATAGAAGAGATAGGAGAGAACTAGTAATTACCCTCTATTTCGATATCAGGAAAGCCTTCGACAGAGTCCCACATAGTCTGTTAGTCAGCAGGCTATGCTCATCAGGGATACGCAACCCCCTCCACAACTGGATAAAATCATTTCTCAGTGACAGAAATCAGACAACAAAAATTGGCTCGATGACCTCCAGGCCTAGGCCGGTTAGCAGTGGTGTCATCCAGGGGAGTGTATTGGCCCCCTTCTTTTCATTATATACATAAACAGTTTATGTGAGTGCTTTAGTATAGGCAAGCCAATACTGTATGCAGATGACTTAAAGGTGACATACACATGCACAAATACAGATATCGGTACAACTATGAACTATATACATGAAGAATTAACAAAAATGGATATATGGTGTGACACCTGGAGACTTGAGTTTAATGTCGAAAAGTGTGGCTGGCTCTGCATAGGCTGTCCGAACCTAGAACTCGACCTAGCAATTCAGGGCCACAAAATCCCTGGACTCAAATCTGTGCTAGACCTAGGACTGACATATTCACACAATCCATCATTTCCTGAGTATATCTCGAAACAAGTATCGAAATCACTCAGGCTTATTGTTTTCCTACTCAGAAACTTCAACAGAAGTGAATCCAGAATACTACTGTACAAGGTTTGTGTGCGCCCACTCCTAGACTATTGTTCATTCATATTTAGCAGTATACGCATAATAGACAAGATAAGAGTAGAAGTAGTACAGAGGTACTTCACGCTGAAAGTACTCGGTACCGAAAACGGCACAAACTACTCTACCAGATGGGAAATTCTAGGACTAGAAACATTATGGTTAAGACGACTGTGACTAAATCTGGTACTCTTTTACAAGCTTCTTAACCACATAGTGTATACACCTGCTAATTGTAGTCGGTTTTCAGAGGACACTGGACATAACCTTAGACACACTCAAGGTACAGTGGCTATAGAACAATGTAAAACAGCCGCTAGGCAAAAGTTTTTCTTGATTAGGTATGCCCAGATATGGAACAAACTACCTGAGGAAATGCGACAAGCAAGATCACTGTTGTCCCATGAAAAGCCACTTACTGACACACTAAGTGAGGTTGCAAGCGATGCTAGCGCCGATTTCCATGTAAGAGTTCCAGAAATCATAGGCCTATTAAGTGTATGAACTTAGTGAATACACCTGTTGTCTTTTTAGCCTTTATCTATAATTTCAGACAAAAATGAAAATAACACCCATACAAATAAGAGTCGATCGAATTATGTCTACCTGGTACAAAGTTTGAACCATAACCAACATACGAATGAAACATCCAATATCGTTTTTACGAGCAAGTATAAACCAATTTGATTTCTTTGTGCTCGCCTCTTGATTGTGAGGTAGAGGTTCCTGATCTTCGGTAAACGTCTGCGTAGCTCTTCCCGCCACTCGACTGCCGTAGCTTTGGTTGACTCCAAAAGGAGTAGTGCAGGGATTAATTATATGTGGTTTGTAGTATGAGGTGTGTTAAGACTGTTACTACTGTGAGTGGAGTTGATCCTTTCACCAGTTGATCCTTCGGTATCGTTGTCAGTAGAAAAGAGATAATAATAATAATAGATATAATTAGTGAAGGTATTCAGACTAACAGACAGAAAAAGAATAAGAAAACGTAACAACAGTCAGTCAACCGGTATATATATACCAGTAATAATGATAATAATAATAGGTGTAGTTAAAGCTGTCAGGAGAGTAAGACTGAAGAGAATGTGAAGAAGTAAAACGACCAGTTTAATTGTCTACCTTTGAATGGTATATGCGATTTTAAGGGGATAGGCAATTTGGATGAAGTCCTTGTGTCGCTGCAAGGTTGTCCAGCCTTCGCTTAAAGGCGTCCACAGATGGTGCCATAGCTACATCTGCCGGTTAGGAATTCCAGGGACGGCAACCCCGTAGGGAAAAGAAGTGGGAGCGCACCCGGGTCCTTGCTCTCTGATGAGCTATCCTTCTAGGATTTCCACGAAGGAGCCTATACCTACTCAATGACAGAACACCTTTGTTTGGGTGATTCTGATCATATGTTATTGTGTAGGCAGTAATTAAATCCCCCCTAAGACGACGGTAACTAAGTGTGAATAGGCCTAATTTCTTCAGCCTTTCATCATATGGTTTATTTCGGAGACCAACCACTCCTTTTGTTGCCCGTCGTTGGACTCTTTCCAAAAGGTTGGCGTCTCTTTTAAGCAGTGGGGGTGCAATGATATTATGCACTTCAAGATGCGGTCTGACGTATGTTTAATACAACCTTAGAAAGAGCTCAGGAGTGAGTGCACCTAATTGTCTATGTGTAAAGTGTATGACCGCATATGCCCTCGCTACATACCCCGTGTAATTAACGCTTGTGTCCATTTTTTCCGTTAGAACTAGACCTAAGTCACGTTCCGACGTTGAGCAGGACAAGCTTTCATTGCACAGGGTGTAACTTGCATTCTGCAGTCTACAGGTGCGTAACTTCACTACTTTGCACTTTTTCAGGTTGAAAGTCATTCCTCTGGTTGCCGCCCAGTCTTCCAGAAGCCTTAGATCTGCCTGCAGTCTATCTGAGTCCTCCGGACACTTTATCGCCCTCCATATCTTTACGTCATCAGCGTATAGAAGAGTCGGGCAGTTTAGACGGCATGATAAATCATTGATAAAAATCAAGAACATCAGTGGTCCCAGGATAGAACCCTGCGACACTCCTGATGACGAGCTGTGCCAAGATGATCGAACTCGATTGACCTTAGTGCAAAATTGCCTTTCAGTTAGGTAGTCCTTCAACCATGACAGAAGTGGTTTACCTAAACCTACTTGGCTTATTTTGTGTAGGAGAAGGTCATGGTGAACAGTGTCAAATGCCTTCTCAAAGTCTAGAAAGATCACATCGACTGGAACATTCATATCCCAGCATGATGTCCAGTCGTCCCAAGCTGATAATAAGTTAGTGACGCAGGATCGTCCTTTCCTGAAACCGTGTTGGGCTTCATGGAGTATTTTAGACCTATCCAGATATTCCCTGATGTGATCGTCAATAATACTTTCCAGTACTTTCGATAACACTGGGAGTAGAGCTACTGGTCTATAACTGGTGGGATTTTGCCTATCCCCACCCTTGAAGATCGTAGAAGGGATGCTTCTTTTCCATTCCCTTGGCAGTTTCTCCGATTCCATGGAGTGTTGGAACAAGTCGCTTAAGGGCCAACAGAGAGCTTCGGCGCACTGTTTCAGAACAGATGGCCTGATGCGGCGACTCATACCCGGGGACTTCCCAGGTATGAGCTTTCTCAGTACTATTGCAGGATTTATTTGAGGAGTAGCCATTAGGTCTTCCTCCTGTGAAATAGTCATTCCACCATTTTGGTCCGTAACGGTAATACCCACATTGCTGTTTAGCTGTTTGGCGAAGGCTAAACTAAATGTTTCAGCCATCTCCAGACTAGTGAGATATTGACCGTTTGGGCCTACTAAGGCGCACGCCCCCTGGTTGGTTAGTTTTCCTACCGACATGAATCGGTACAAGTTCTTGGGGTTTGCCAGGAGTTTTTTAGCAAGGTTAGCCTGGAATGACCTACTGTCCCTCCTAACTCTTGCATTGCACCGGTTCCTGACTTCCAGGTATGCATCATGGTCGATCTGACTCTTAGATGCGCGCCACGTAAGCTAAACCTTCCGCTTTGCTTGCAGAATACGCTGCGTGCCTCTCTTTAACCATGATGACTTCCTTTTGGACTATGTTGTGACTTAAGGGGTGGTATCCGAGATTACTGTATGAATACTCTTTTTTACCACCTCCCAGTGTTCATCCACAGACAGCTCATCCCATGCTAGGGGCCAGTCTGCGTCGGACAAGAGCCTCCGCATTTCAGCATAGTCTACCTTGCTGTAACACAGACACGGCTGCGTAGCGTCCCACTGCAGATGCTCACGGAGAACGAGGTCGAAACCTATGACTGCATGGTCACTACTTCCTAGAGGAGTCATGATCTGGACCTTTTCGACGAGTAGTTGGTCACTAGTTAGAATGTAGTCTAGTTTTGATGACTTTCCACTAGGGCCCCACCTAGTGTCGTCTCCAACGTTCTCAGTCAGTCCCGTGTTTCGAAGAGTTTGCAGTAGATTTCGGCCGAATTTTCCCCTAGCATACCACGAGCCAAGGTTCAGTGATGGGGCATTGAAATCTCCAGCTATGGTGATTTGGTCATAGCCCAAGTCTCGTGTCCCTGTGATAGTGCTGAGCAGTAGCTGATTGTGCTCTGCCCCACAGGTGGGAGATCGGTAGATGCCACCAAGTAAATGCTTGGTGTGGCCTACGGTGAAATGACAACATATGGAGTCTGGGAGTTCAATAAGTGGCGGGTCCGTTGCGCGCACACATTTAAGTTGCCTATCAAAGTATATGGCAACTCCCCCTCCTTCCTTATTATCCCTGTCTCTCCTGACCAAAACCATATCACC
The DNA here is from genome assembly GCA_944472155.2 of Trichobilharzia szidati. Classification (NCBI taxonomy): domain Eukaryota; kingdom Metazoa; phylum Platyhelminthes; class Trematoda; order Strigeidida; family Schistosomatidae; genus Trichobilharzia; species Trichobilharzia szidati. Next base: position 15,133,602 of record OX235271.1, read on the forward strand.
TATACTGATTTCATTATTGGCGATGGTGGGGGTTAGCCATGTTTCGGTGAGAATGATCATTTTCAGTTGTAGGTGTGCTTGGGGATTTCGGAGTTCACCTATTTTTCCTCTCAGCCCCCTCACATTGCTATATAGGCAGCTGACAGTGAGTCTTACAACCTCAGCGTGTTGTGTGGTAGTTGACGTGAAGCTGTCTGCTGGCAGGGGACTTAATGTTGGGACTAGTTGGCCAGTTCCGATGGAACCGGCCCGTTGTGGTTTTTTCCCTTGGATTTAGGCAGGACACTTGGGTGGCACAAACTGTCATTCTCAGAACTGCATCGCTCGAGTGTCGCTGAAGCTTGGGTACGTATTAAAACCTCAGTTTGCTGCCTCCTTATGGTTCGAGGTCTGCTTTCGCAGCATCGGATGTGTCATCCCAATTTCCTCTTGGTCTTGTATCACCGTTGAAGTGCTATGGCCAACTGCTCTGGGGAGTTGAATGTAACAATTAGCAGCTTTGGAAAGCTAATCAGTGTGAGATGAGCGGGGTGAGGTAGTCGGAAGATGGAGATTGCTGCAGAACTACAAAGGGCCATCTGAGGTGACAGCCATTTCCATCGCTGTACATAGTGCCAGTCTTTTTCACAGGCAGTTCCCGTTTCCATCCCCGGAACACCTTGTACCACCATAGAGGTAGAAGGCATCAGTTCCAGCCACTCCCTCACCATGCGCCTGTTAGCCCATGGTCTATCATGTCTCACGCTTACGCTAGAACTCTCGCCGATGGCTAGTACCTGAGCCAGTGATAGTATCCTTTCGTCCTCTTCGGCAGAGTCGAGTGTAACCCTTAGCGGGGGTGGCTTACCTTGAGGCTTGTGGACACCCCTGTACAGCCTGCACAATTTCACTGAACTAATGTTCAAACCTTCTTTATTGCACAGGTTGGACCACTGTTCCTGATCAAACAGGGCCCGCTGTTCAAGCAAGCTGTCCTTGCTCACAGGTACGTTAAAGAGGATAAGAGAACTAGACCGATTAACCTCAGACTTAGGTTTGGCCTTTGGCTTCTCGTATTCCTTTGCAACATCAGCAACTTTAGGCTTCATCGGGTTCTGGCCAACCTTTATTGTGTTGCCAAGCTTGCTTGTGGATGCAAGTGGCGCTTCTCTAATTCTTTCTTTGATGGTTTAGGTCCAACCTTGTGAATCTTCACCTTGTGAAAATTGGCATTTTCAGTCAGTAGGACTGGAGTGTCCTTCTTACTGTCTGTGCCAAGTTTTGGCAATGTGATGTTAGCAGGTGGGGAGCTACATAGGGCCGTGTTGGGACACAAGGACGGCGTGTTGTTTCTGCTATTCGCAGACACGCTCTGTGTGACTATGCCAGGGCGACAGAGTGGACAGATGTACCAAAACGACGAGCACGGGTTATTTCTCATAAACTCGTAGTATCATTTCGATACCTCTTTGTTGCAACGGTAGTGCATCCACCGTTTGCAAAAATTGGATTCGAATGCTGAGTCAGCTTTAGAAACAATGATATTGCACGCCTGGCATTCGTCTCCCTTACTTGTTGATGCCTTCTAGGTCTTATGACGTCTTGAGCGTTTCCTTTTCGGTTTGTTGTACTTCACACATTGGCTTTATTTTATATTTATTGCTGTTTATTCAGGAACATACCAATTGTACAGGCATGGATAAGTTATGATACAAATTACACATGCTTCAATGTATGTCGAATTTACAGGTTGTTTGTTCTTTCTAACATTAGAGTCAGTCGGAACAGTCTGCAAAATAGTCTGTCTGTGTAACACATAAAGAGATATAGAAATATTGTCTTCGCATTAACAAAAAGCCCGGACATCAGATGAATGTAATACAAATATCTGGGAAAAATAAAGCTTGAAGTCAATTCTCCTATATAACTTTCTTGTGAATAGCATCCTTGAGTTAATGTTCATTGATGTATAATGTTGAGATCATTGGTATATTTATTCCAATTTTTTCAGCAGTCTAATCGTAGTTTTATGATAGGAAAGAAATTTGATTGTGGATACGAAAACTAAATTAGGTCATGTTGGATTGTTTTACTGCATCTAATGGGGCCGGGGTCGATTCTAGAACTATCCATTTGAGCCATTTGTGCCAGCATGGCAGACTGTACATGTAAGTTGAGTAATACATTGAAAACTGTTTGAAAACCAGTTGCTTCTTTATTTCAGATCAAGAATACTCCTTGTACAGAATGTTGGCCAGCGTTTTCAAATGGTAGCATGGGATCGTTCATGGAATTTGAGTTTGAATTTACTTAAGTGGTCATTTCAGATTAAATGTTGGGTTCTTCGACCTCGACCAGGATATATATAGCAGTGCACGCTGAGTAGTGAGATCCCAGAAAGAGAAAGTGTGTGAATATGAAAAGAACATTAATATTATATATATATAAATGTTTATAAATGTATATCATTGTATAGTAAATATTACCTGCAATCTAGTTGTTTTTTCATGTGTTATTGTGAAGTCTTAGAGTTTATTTAGTGTCATAATATTTAGTAATGAGTCTAGGCGTCACAGTGTTCTAATATCGCATGCGCTTTAGAAATAAATGGTGCGGTGTGAATGGCATAGTCATTAGGATGAAGCAGTTTATATAGCAAGCGTTTGAAGGTTATGATAGAGTGACAGGTCCTTATTTCTAGGGGTAAACTGTTCCAGATCTTAGAGTACATGACTATGGAGAAGTTTGCACTGAGTGCTGTTTTACAGCTTTTCCTAGATACTGTGCACGTTTGATTACGCAGATTGTAGGAGCCTTCCGGTGAGACCTGTATCTCCTTGCTGTCTGAGAATGATATTTTATGCAAGACTTTAATGAAGAATGTTAGGTTAATGCTCAGTCGTCTCATCCAGAGTGGGTCGACACCTAGAGTTATACACCTTGATGTGTAGTCCTTTTCGCAGTCAAATCCTAGTAGTTTAGGCGTGAAGTATTGCTGGACACTTTCTATTTTAAGTTTGTCACTTACGCGAGTGCTGCTGAGAATAAATGGACAATATTCAAGTAGTGGTTTGACACAAGTTTTATATAGTATAATTTTCGCTTCGTAGTTGTGGAAATTCCTGAGTATGCATCCTAATAGCATCCCCGATTTACGCATCTGTGTCGCCACTTGCTCAGAAAATGTCAGGTCACTAGAACATCTGAGTCCTAGGTCAGCAACACTTCGGAGTTTAGACAAGTTTGACATTTTATTTTTATTTTGATTACAGCTTGATTCCACACCGTATTTTCAGTTCAAGTATGGAATTTTCAGCATGGATATCGGTAGCCCAAATTTACAGGCCAACCAAAGATACGGTTGTGCGCCGGCAGGGGATCGAGCCATGGACCATGTGCATGGTCGACGAGAGTCCTAACCACTGTGCCACCGACGCACCGAAACAGATCCAACCACATTTTGTAAGGTTGAATTTTAGATTCCATGTTGAGGACCATGCAGTTACTCTATCTTGTTCTTCCTGAACAGCTTTCTGAGAGTATCCTAAGTCACCACAGTGGAAGGTGTAAGCTACTTTAGGATCATCTGCAAAGATGAATAGTTTACCAAGTGAGAAACAGCTGCATATGTCGTTGACATGTAGAGTGAATAGAAGGGGGCCTAAGACGCTACCATGAACTACTCCAGAAGTGACTGGACTGGGCTTAGAATTTACAGACCCCAGTCTAACTACTTGGGACCTATTGTTAAGGAATGATTCAATCCATCCTAATAATGGGTTTCGTATTCCTAAGGAGTTCAGCTTATTTATTAGAAGCAAATGGTCAACGCGGTCAAAGGCTTTGGATATATGGAAGTAGATGACTAGTACTAGTTGTTGTTTGTCTCGGCTGCTAGTTATATAGTTAAAGAAGTCAAGGTGGCATGTCATGCATGATCTGGATTTTAGGAATCCATGTTGGTTGGGACTTGGAATATTGCAGCTGAGCATATGTTTGAGAATATCATCTTTAACTATTCTTTCAATGATTCTAGATACTATGGGGGTAATATTGATTGGCCTATAGTTTTTGACTTCAGTTTTAGACGATCCGCATTTGTGTTTGGGTATTATAAATGTGGTTTTCCATTTATCTGGATAGGTTTGGCTTTCTAGGGACATTGTAAAGATCTTAAATAATAAAACGGAAATGTCAGAACCACCGTGTTTATAAAGATACGATGGTATACCTGCAAAACCAGCACTGCCAGAGCTTTTAATAGTGTAAATAGCTTGGTTATTATTAGAATAAGTGAAATGAACTGTAGTGATTTGTTTCAGTGTTGAAGAAGAAGGGAGTTCTATTGTAGATTGTAAACCGAGAAGTGGACTTGTGGGCTTAAGGGAGTTAGCTGCGAACGTCTCGTTTAACAGTTCACACATGTCTGCATGGTTGCTGTATATTTGACCCTTGTTTGTAAGGAGAGAAATTTTATGGCTTTGGCGATTCATTCGTTTCTGTAGGATTTCTGTGAGAGCACCTACCCTGGTGGTGCTGACTAGTGCGATGCATTCTTCATTTCTCATACGCAAGTTATGAGCTTGCGAGGTGGAGCTAAAAGTACTAAGTATTAACCCTAGTGTACTAAAGTCGTGTCGCCTGAAGTAATTTGTTGACAGTCTTTTCAGTTTCCTACGATCTTTTGGCTTCATGAATGTCTATGTGGGGAAAACTTTAGTGTTTGAAGTCGGATGACAGCATCTAAGCATGTGTTGAGTTATGTAAAAGATGTCTAGAGCTTTCGAGAGGCTATCAGTATAGAAGTACTCTCTCCATTCTGAGAATCTTAACATTGATTTCACTAGAGTCCAGTCTGCCTTACTGTAGTTCCTGTAAGTTATTTGTTGTGAAGTAGGGGTAGGGGCTGCATTGCTACTTGGTGGAAGTGGCAGTGCACACAGCATTGTTTTGTTGTCGCTCCCTGGAAACTCACAACCTACAAGGGTTGATAGGGGACTTATATTGTGGCAGAAGATTAAGTCTAGTAAGCTATTACCTCTTGTAGGGGTAGTGACAGCTTGTTTCCAACCAAGAATATCCAGTGTGCCTAATAACTTATCAAATTTAGTCGGGCCTGTGGGTATATCCCAGTTGATTTCTGGTAAGTTAAAGTCTCCACATAGGATCTTATTATAGTAGTATAGGGTGGATAATTGTTCTAGAGTATTAATAAGTTGGGTCTCGTAATTGCTAAAGGTACCAGGTGCTCTGTAGGTGCATCCAAATAATACCACTGCGTTATTTAAGTGTAAGTTGACCCGTAAAGTGTCAGGCATGTTAAGTGTACTACTTTCTGGCCGTGATACAGTAAGTGCATTCAGAAAGTACATGAGACAACCCCCTCCCTTACCACCTTCCCTGTCACACCGAAAGTGTGTGTAGTTATCTAAGCTTATCTCTCCATCCAGTATGTTCGAATTACACCAGGATTCAGTGATGACAATTATAGGGGGGTTTGTATATTACTGTGAGTGCTCTGAGCATCGGTAGTTTATTTAGAACAGATCTAGCATTTATGAGGATCAGGTAAAGATGAGATTTGAAAGAGCATTTGAATATTTAAGTTCGTTAATCAGCCCCGAATATGGTTCAGCACCCAGTAATACTGTTTGACATGACGACACTATGTTAAGAGGAGTTTAGACATCTTGCTCACCTATGTCTATCGAGTTGGTGTGTGCTGTTTTCGGTGAAGAATTAGGCGTTGGAGTACTGGATTTGCTATAGGCTAAGGCACTTTTATTTTTAGTTATAATAATAATAATGTATTTCATATAAATTTACAAATTTACATGAAAATGCATGCCATTTTTACAGGCACGATCAAGTATGATATAATATCAAATCGTAGATTGTCTACAAGTTAATCGCATTTCAACTGTTAAATATTCGATACATATAATACACTCATTTTCTGAATTAGGCCGTATAGTTATTGAATTGTACAGTTGTCCTCCAGGTTGAGCGGGAAAATCGACTTCGTTCCGTTTTCATCCCGTGGTTGTAGGCATACGATAACCAACCGATATTGAGGTAAGTACACCTTTTACAAGGGATTGGAATCTGTTTTAGAAAAATTAAAGTGCTGAGGTGAATCATTAAATTGTAATGAAATAGGTAAGTGCAAGTATCATTAATAAATGCATTAATAAAGGAAACACCCTAGGGTAACAACATTCATTTGCAATGTATAATGCTACAGATGTATCACAAACTATCATGATATCCACTTTTGGTTTTAATACAATTATCCTCATGCCAGTTGTTTTTATTTTATACCTTTTTGTGCATTTAGTGCACAACCGTACCCTTCAGAGAGTAGGAGTATAATAAGTAATGAAGAGCTATAAGGTGTTAAGTTTAATGGAGTAAAATGAGGATCAAGTAAAGACGTTGTCAGAAAATAAATGAGATAAGACATTGTGGAGTGGTATGAAAAGATCTGACGATAGCCAGCAAGTTAATTTATAAGATGCCCCATAAATCTGAGCAGATCCCACATGGTCGCATCTCAACAATAGGCTGGGTGAATGGTATATATTTAAAGGTAGAAGCATGATCTGTCAAGGCGTTCATTGTTATCTTTTTCAAGATAAAGATTTAAGCCCTCATAAAAATCAGAAATATCTCGAGCCTTCAAATTTTTTAATGCTGTTCCTGCAGAATGGGGCGATTCACCTTAGTGTCCACCACCATATCTACTGATCAGCTAACTCCACCCTCCCACCTTTTTTGATGTTAGGCTCTGAGACTATGATTATTATGGTTACCGCAAATATATTGCTTGGTACCAGACATGTTCGTACCCCATATTCCATCTCCCTAGCTTTCTTAATGAGTGCTTCCAATAGGTCCCCGCGTACATCTTTATGAACATATTATATATGTATGCATGCGTCCTAATGAACAGATTACTTTATAAGAAGTCAAAAACCTTGAAGAATAACAAGAATAGGTTTCGTGAATAGTGGAGCAAGATTCAGCAGAACAATATAGTTAGGGTTCAATATAGGTAGTATGAACTGAAGGTAAGGTCGGTTGGCAGGACCAAGTGTACTAAATTATCATGACAGTTTTATATATAGTAAACATTTGACATTGCAAAGTAACCTGTCTACATATATTATAAAAAGATATTAGCAGAACCAACAAAATTTCAGCATTTGGTTAACAATACTACAGAAAGTTAGTGAGTCTTACAGGTAGCCGTAAAGTAAATCAATCTATATACAATAGGAGTGTAATCATTGCTATAATTCGTATTATCAAAGAATACATTAGGCTCAAAAACTGAATGTTATAAGGGAAATAAGAGTGATAAACTAAGAGAACATTTGCTGCGTAAGTAATCATTTTAAGTATTTTAATGATAATCTAATTTCAAGTATTGAACATGCATAATTACTAAGTATTATTAGGTTAGTCTAGGAACTAGTGTACTGTCTGTAGTTAAATATTGAAATGTCATGGTTTCACCACTCTACCAGCAGTTGAGATCATTTAGAAGGGCTAGGGTGGACATGTTAATATGTTTTTCTAGGCTCCTTTTGAAACTGTCAGGCCTTTCACAGGATCTAATCTCAGAGGGTAGTTGGTTCCAAAGTTTGCAATATTTAATGGTGAAGAAGTTAGCTCTAGTGGTGAGCTTATGGGTGTTAACCTTGAGAAGGCAGTTATGGTTGCGTAGTCCATACGATTTAGGATTAGCCCAGGTTATAGACGAGTTACTGTTACAATGCTTTCTTATAACTTTGAATAAGAGAAATAAATTGCACTTCACTCTCCTTAACCATAAGAAAAAAAAAAAAAATCGAATACATCTGTCAAGGTATTCTATTTGCTGATCATAACCTAATATGCGTTTCGTGAGGAATCTTTGGACACTTTCAACTTTTTTTCTGTCTGCTGATTTAAAGCTACTGTATAAGTGGGCACAGTATTCAAGTTTGGGGCGAATGCATATCTTATATATGGCTAATCTGGCTTCTGGAGTGTAAAAGTTGCGTAGCACAAAGCCTGTTAGACGTTTACAATCAGACACCACCTTATTTGCATGTTCAGTAAAGGTAAGATCTGAGTATGTTACCCCGAGATCTGTGACTGTGTTCGTGTTTGAGACAAGGTCACCGTACATGTATAGACACATGCTAGGTTTCCAACGTCCGAAGTATGTTATCCCAGATTTAGCTGAGTTGAACATTAACTGCCACTTTTCACTCCAATTACATAGACTATTTAGGTCTTCTTGGATTTTACTAACAATATTCATATCATTATAGTCGAAATCATAGACAACTTTGAGGTCGTCTGCAAAGAGGTATGGTTTGCCATACTTGATCATAGAAACAATATCATTTACGAATACAATGAATAGGGTAGGGCCAAGAACACTACCTTGTATTACGCCGCTGGTTATCGGTTTGGATGTTGATAAGTGATGGTTGACTTTAACTAACTGTTCTCTTCCTGTAAGAAAAGAAGTTATCCACTCAAGTAGCCTTCCACTTATTCCATAAGATAGGAGTTTCAATATGAGTCTCTTATGTGGGACCTTGTCAAAAGCTTTCCTAACGTCTAGAAATAATGTTGCTGCTGAACGACCTTTGTCTACACACTCAGTAATGTGGTCGAAATAATCTAATTGGCAAGTAATGCACGATCTTCTATTTAGGAAACCGTATTGGAAGGCGGATATTAAGTCATTCGAGAGCAAACACTGAACAATTTGCTTCTTTATAATCTTTTCCATCACACGTGAAACTACGGAAGTAATGTTGATGGGGCGGTAATTATCTGTGTCCGCTATAGGCCCGGTTTTGTGAATAGGTACAACGTAAGATTTCTTCCAGCTATTTGGATATGTTCCACTCCTTATCGAAGTTGAAAATATCTTGAGAAGAAGTAGATTCATGTCATTTCCACCCTTTTTTAAGAGGACAGAAGACATTCCATCTGGGCCGGGAGTATTAGTAAGCTTAAGAGTTGTGGTAGCTTTATCGATTTCTTGGGCGTTAAAGACTACATCGCTTAAACACTTTTCTGTTTTACGAGGGAAATCTATATCCTGGTCGTTTTCTAGAGTGTACAATTTGGCAAAGTGCGTGCTGAACACCTCACATATATCCTCATCACTTTCGTGAGTAATGCCACCTAGGTGTATTATTTTTGGATATGTTGATTTGCAGTTAGTTAACCTACTTTTGAAGAGTTTGGCTATTACTCCAGTGTTATGTGGCGACTGAATTGCCCGCGTCTCTTTATTTCTTAGACTTAGATTTTTTAACTCATGGATTCTAATGAGGATTGTTTTGATAGCTATTAACGACGATAAGTCGTGATGTCTGTAGTAACTTAATGAATGCTTCCGCATACTTCTTCTTAATGATATTGGAATAAAATCACCTTGAGGAATTTTGAATTTAATCAGTTTCACAGGCGCTATGACATCATTAACCGACTGTATATTGTCATAGAAGTTTTTAAGGACTTCCTCTAAGGAGTCATTGGTAAAGTAGGAATCCCAATTAGAGTATCTAATCAAGTCCTGATACAAGTCCCAGTCAACCTGCGTGTATAGTCTTATAGGTGTCGGAATAACTTTGTTTCTGTGTATAGTTTCTGGAGAAATATTAAACGGACATGCAACTATTTTATGATCACTACCTGGGAATTCATGTCCCACATGAATTGTAGATGGTGCTACGTTGATCGTGAATATAAGATCAAGGATGTTATCGGACCTAGTGGGTACATTTATGTGTTGCGTCCATCCTCCTGTAATGATGGAATTAAGAAGATTATCATACCTCGAGGGTCCACGAAGTGTACGCCATGATATATCAGGCAAATTGAAATCACCTGCAATTATATTATAACTGAAGGGAAGATTGGATGCAACACTAAATACGTTGCTGAGTACGTTATCGTATTCGCGGTTGGATGATGGCGGTCGGTAGACACAACCTATAAGGATAGGTTTACTTCTGAGAACTTTTATTTCGACCCACACCGAATCATTAAGTTGTGACAGAATAGGGTGACTAAAATGCGTTGCACAAATGGGTTGTTTAACGTATATGAGTGTTCCACCCCCACGACCTGTTTCCCTATCCCCTCGAAAAAGATTGTACTTATCAATTGATAAGCTATCATCCGTAATATCACTTGAGCACCAGGCTTCAGTGATCATGATCAGCGACGGATTACATATAGAGGCTAACGTACATAATGCTAAATGTTTGTTAAGAACTGATCTAGCGTTTATGAGGATGACTGATAGACTTTGACCAAGTGGTTTTAGTGTATGGGCAATATCATAATAAAATGCTCTATGGTTATCAGCTGAATATGTGCAGTCGTTATTGGATTCATTAATTGCAACATTTTGATAACTAGAGACGTTTTCTTTAGTTTGATACTTAGGGATGGGTTGTGAGATGTCACTCGTGAGTGGTTGGTCGTTTAGATATTGCGTGGTATGGGAGATACTAGTATGATAATCTAAGGTATTACTATTGGTATTAGGTGTGTATAAAGTGTTTGCTATCTGTCGGGGAAGAAGCAGTTTCCCTGTTGTAAGGTGTTTGCTATACCAGCAAGGAATTGGTCTGACATCATATGTGCTATGTGCATGATCCCAGGCGTTTCTGCAAGTTGTCGCTGGAGAAAATTTTGGTCATATGGGTTGGCTAGAGTCATGTAGTCTGCATAGTTATAACCGAAATGGGTGGTCGGTGTGTTGTTGTGTGCATATAACTTAGATCCTTGTGTCTGGTTAGAGAACTTCCTAGGCCATGATGAGCATTGTGTTGAAATTGGCATGTGACTCCTACTGAATGCATGAGAATTATGACAGGGCGCTATACGTGTTTTTGGACTAACGTCTGTATTCTCAAACTGGTGTTTCCTGTACATCATGGTTGGGAGTGCATTCGTGAGGGGCTGAGCAACTTCGTGTTTTCGAAGTGTTTGGTGAGAAATGTGACGATTATTTTTTCTTATCACAGGACTAGTAGTGGAAGTCGGAAATGAGTAAGCTCCTACGGCATGTGAATTACGTCTAACTTCAGGAACATGACTAAGTTTAGATGATTGTCCACTAGTAGAATGAGCCAGTGACCCATTCGAAGCTTTCGTAATTATGGGCTTTAGTGTTCTGGGTCTAACGTTCGGTTTAGCCTTTTCCGTATTATTCGGCTTGTGTAATTTGGGCTGCTGGTGATCATTAGGATTTCCCAATAAACTGGATTTCTGTTGAATAGTATCAACAGTTCTTTTGGTGTTCCTAACGGAAATAGGACGCTTATCATATCGCCTTGTATTTACGCCTACCTGGGTGGCCACATGTGATTGCTGCTTCACAGTTGCCGGGCTAAGAGGTTGTGCGGTATATGACTTCCCGAGAGATTCAGAGTGTACAACTGAATTCAGCTTAGACTTTTTCGAGGGTTTGGCATAAGTGCCAGTGTGCAAGGGTTGCACGTCAATACTGTGATCTGTTAACATTTCTATGTCTGAAATTTCCGTATTTAGAGCTAAGTCTTCAACAGTTGCTTGACTACTCTTAGTTTGTGTATGCGATATTGTCTGGTGCTCTTGGTCATAAGGCAATACAACGAGGGAAGTATTAACTTCGGTTGTCTTATTGGGGTTGTTCTCATTCAATTTACCTGCGCGGCACCGTCTTTGGCAAGAAGTTAAATCAGGTACAATCCTGATTTTGGTGTAGGGTGTTGAGGAGCTAAGAGTTTTGCCAGACTCCAAAAATTTCTTAGCTAGATCAACAGACTTAAATTTGAACAGTACAGGACATGGGTGGTTTGCGGATTTCTTACGAAGACGCAGAACCTGGCAGTCAGATACTGAAATGTTGCATGCCTGTAGACAGATTGCTTTAAGTTTGACAATAGGTACATTGTCTGGTATATTATATCCTAAAACATTGTATGAGGACATGACCCTCTTTACAGCCTCTGCAGTCAAAAAGTCTAGCAGGTGCTCAGATTTGAGGAGTGAATCTAAGGAAATCTCTTGTGATGGATCACAAAGTTGGAGGAAAGGAGTAATACTTTCAAACTTATCCTGCAGGTCTGTTATGGATTTCTGAAGGATCTTTAGATCACTAGTATTACTCGCTACGTTATCAATTAGTTCTTCCGTTAAGTTTGGTACTAAAACTCTCGGTGTATCGATTGATCTTAGTGCAAATCCATCGTCAGGACTGATGTTTTTAGTGTCCTGCTGACTATTTGATGCTAGTCTCTTAACAGTACTAACTCGTTTAATAACTTTGACCATTATGCAGGTAAAGATTATAAAATTTTCTCAAAAATTGACAAAAGTGTGTGAAATACTGTTATATTATCTAAATAGATAAAAACAACAATAAACAGGTATGAAGTACAAACAAAAATAGACCACTATCAAACGGGCAAAGTTCTACAATAGAGTCCCAAGGAACAAACGCACAAGTGACCTTGAACCAACTAATCAGAAAAAGAGATGATTTTTGCAAAAAATTTTACGTATTTTTACATAAATAAGCATGAAAAAAATCAAACAGGGTATTTTTCTCTAATTTGAGATAAAAAATGTTCCAATTATTAAGAGGAGTTTCAGTTTTTAAATTAAACCAATTTCTATACATATATTCATTCAAATGACTGAAAATAACTTCGTTTTGTGATCCGTTGATAGCTCAGATTCTATTTTTCAGTCTTCCCCAGAAACCTTCGATGGAATTATTATGAGTATGACAGGGTCGACGGAATCATTCGAATGGTTCACTCTATGATGATGTACCCAAACGTTATTCGCTCTGGCACCCAGTAATTGGACAGAAACTAGATATTCAGGCAAAGTTAAACTTTCGACACCAATAACGACCAATCATCAAAGACAGTTTCAACTTTTCAAAGAAAGTTCCTAGAAGACAATTAATTCAGTGTCGCTTACCAGTATGCACAATTATTCGCGCTAGAATATAGGTGAGCTTCCTCAACCAATGACTAGCATGCGTTCAGGGTCATTGGAACATTCACAAGGTCATTGGAACATTTACAACCTTGGGACTCTATTGTTGAACTTCGCCATCAAACGAGTTAACTCTGATAATTATAAACCACAAAACTGAGGACTTCTCTATAGTTCTTTTGTGACAGATTGCTCTTTATTAACACGAATCTCACTGGATCCAAACAGTATTCTGGAGGTGATAAATTTGGATATTTAGCTACCGGAGGGGCAAGCAATATCAGCTATAATTATGTAGTAGTCAAATATAGACCACGATATTCCAGAATGCGAAAAATTATTTCCACGTTATATAGTGAGATTGTAACGTCCTACACGAAGCGCGCGGCTAAATAAATAAATTTATTCTCATAGTACAGTACATGAGGGACGCCAGTTTACAGGTATCATCAAATTGTTACAGAAATAGAACCATATAATTCAATCACAATTTACAGGCAGTAGTATGATATGCTTTACATGTTCGCTGGAGATTATACATACACTTGATAAACGTTAATCCCAGTAGTATAAAACAACCTTTTCACTTATGTACAATCATTTCTGTGCAAAGTTGGAAAAATCTGCTAGATTGTCAGTGAGTGCAACACGACAGGAATTACAGAAGTATTGTCTTCGCATTAAGCCAGAAAAGTGGGTAGGGATCTTTATTTGACCTAAACTTGTGCATGTATCAAGTGTGCTTAATGGATGCGGGTGAACTAGACTGTTCCTATATTCACGCAAGGGGGAGCCAGCACTAGCGGCTTAGGAGTGTTAACATACCTACCAGCTGTTTTTTCAACGCTGATAGGGACGCAGGGGATAAAAAATGATTGGGACCTTGTGATGACCATGGTGTATTATTCCACCTATTGTTTGATACTAGTTGTGTCCTTATATGGGTTTCATGTGTAGTGCTTTGTGGGTTAGTTCCCAGCAGACTTGTACCATATATCCGATCAAAATTTATTTGTGTGCCATACTGTGGATGCCCTGAGTTGTTGGTGATCGAGTTCTTACTATTGCCACTTGTACTATTGAGGGTGGCATTGTTGTGGCGTTGGTTATCAGTGTGGGCCATGGTGCTATTTCGCACGTTGTGGTTGCCAATACTATTGACCGTGGGGATTGTGGGCTTATTAATACTACCATTGTTGTTGTTGTTGGCATGGTTTGAAGTCATATTCTCCTTCTGTTACCAATGGACTTATGGACAGGAGAGGATAGGGCCGAATTTCGGGGGATTTTGACTTTTTTCCGGGATTATTTGGTGACATGTCTATATCTACGGTGATAAGTGGTATAGTTTTGTTGGCTATTTGATTACAATTTAGTGGCCTTTCGGTTGGTGTCGCTCTCTGAGGGAATAATTCTGTGTGGTTTGAGAGGGGTGGTGCGGTGGATTCTACAGTATCTCTCAAAGGGTTGGTTATAATTGCTGCTTGCAATGTCCTATTGTTTATTCCACAATTTGACTCAGTGAGATAATTATATACGCGCCTTTCGATGACTGTCTTGTCCACCACAACCTTTATTAGTTTGTAATTTCTGGCTTGCGATAGGATGTGTTGGGAGTGGATGAATTTTCTGACCTCTGCCGGTGTTCGAACTGAAAACGAATAGGACAACACTTTTCATATTAATAATAATAATTTTATTTCTGGAACAGAAACCAGCCATTTTTACAGGCATGAACAAATGTACACTAATTAGATTTTATAGAATATATATGATTTGTTAATCTAGAAATAGATTGAATACTGGTAAATTTGAGAGAAATCTTTAAAAATAAATGTACAAATAAGGCCATAGGTGATTTTCGAGATATGCTTTCAACTGAACAATTCATGAGATATAGCATCAAATCAAAACTGTTATTGAAAAAAACACGGTATGTCAATTTCACGCGGGAATTATAAACGATTACGTTAATTGTGGAAGTTAAGTAGCATTTTTGTACAGGTGCTGACGTGAAATATAAGAGATGCGGAATGAACAGTAATTGTAAGTAAATGATTCATAGAGTGTTTGAAAGTCCATAAAACTTCAAATTCACCGGTGAGTACACCATAATTCCAGTTGTATATGAGACCAACTTTGAACTTGTCAGCAGATTTCATTATTGAGGTGGTTCCGTTATTCACCAGGTGGGCTGGCAATATTCCGAATTAGTTGAGGATAGCGGCACTGTTTCAGTGCCTTCGTTTAAGGCAGTACCTTTGAAAAGAGAAGAGGA
Source organism: Trichobilharzia szidati (assembly GCA_944472155.2). NCBI lineage: Eukaryota > Metazoa > Platyhelminthes > Trematoda > Strigeidida > Schistosomatidae > Trichobilharzia > Trichobilharzia szidati. The sequence goes on from OX235271.1 coordinate 15,148,873, forward strand.
CACAAGAAAACCGCCAGAGTTGTGCAGAAGTATATAATAGGTGTTAATAATTCAAAACATATATAAAAACATGGGGTTCATCATTTTTTTGTTGTTTTTTTTCATTTAAAAAATACTATTTCCCCCTGAGATTTTCTAGTGATGGAATTCTAGTCTTTCTTGCGAAAAGAAGAAAAAGGTTTAAGTGAAGAAAGATGATAATTTTACCTACTTATATAGGTTGAATATGAGTTAGACACAAAAATCAAAGTGCGTGAACTATGTAGAAGAAAAGCGAGGGCTTAATAATAACTACTGTTTTTCTGAAGTATACATTTAGGTGTCCTTCTGAAGTAGGGGACTCATACCATGTACTTGCATTCGAGGAGTTTGTTATTTAAACTTCAGCTTTAGGCAAATTTTCAACTTCTGTTGTCTTTTTTTATTAATTTTATTCTCTTATTTTGCAGAAGCCATTCGAACTCAGGAGCCTTAGCAATAGAGTGCTGTCCCACAGATAAGGGTGGTTCTCATATGTCCCCACCATCATATCCGCTGACTAGCAATCACCACCCTCCCACCTTTTTTGTGAAAGGCCCTGGCAAAATGCTTCATTTTTTGTAATATATATGTTTTAATTTCTGTTATAATATGCCACAAACTTGTCTTTTTTTAAAAAAAATATTCATTTGTCAACTCATTCGAAGTCACGGTATGAGTGACTACTTTTAGAAGACCGTCATGTATGTTTCATCTGTTACAGCATTTTGGAGAGGAACAATAATAAAAGTATAAGGAAAATAGACTATCAGAGTCTACATTTTAGATATAAACAAATGTAATTTCGGAAAACAGTGCATAATCATGCAGCATTAAACATATAAGTAGTAGTAATTTATAATATTTTGTTCCGAAAGATTTGACTAAACAAGATTATACTTATAGAACAGTAAGATAGGATTCATTACTATTTAGGACTCACCGTATAGTTGATTATTTAGACTACCAACATTCGGGCCTTAATTTGCGTATAGGCAGACAGTGCTAACATGTAGCATTAGGCAGTCTCCAGAGACATTTTAATACCAGTCGTTTTCAGTTGATTTGCATCTGGAACTTGAGACTGAACTCTTAGCATGCTGAAATACTCATAATACCATGTTATCAGGGATATATGCAAAAAAATGTTTAAAAATATTTGAATGAAGAAATAATTAAAATTTAAGACTGATTGAGAATAGGTGACTGGGGTTGTGAAAACAATCATAGTGAAAGTAGAGTCAAACATAGAGATCACAGATTTCGGGAGCTAACAGTGAGGGTCAGAGGAGTGCCGTATTAGATCACTGATTTTTAGTCTGTCACATACGCCTTCTAACCCGGTGTTGATAAAATATTTGTTCAGCAGAGATGAGAAGGTTTTTGGGGTAGGACTGTTTCTAATTTCAGTTGGAAGACGGTTCCAAATGCAGCGGTATCTGACATTGAAAGAATTTGATCTGTACTTTGTATGACAGCGGGGCACTTCAAAAGATGAAGATTTATTTCTAAGGTTATATTTCTTAGGTGAACTAAAAGTAAAGTCATTGTGGGGGAAATATATAAGCCCTTTAGCGATCCTAAATGTAGTTTTTAGGTTAAACTTCAGTCGTCTGACCCATAAGGGTTCCAAGTCAAATATGTTACATCTGTCGTAGTAGGAAATGCAAAGATTTTCACCTACTAGACGTTTGGTAAACGCCCCTTGTAGGCTTTCCAATTTGCACCTGTCTTTTACGGAAACACTGTCCATGACAGGAGGACAAAATTCAAGTAAGGGCCTTATGCATAACTTGTACAGCATAATTTTGGATTCACACGCTTTAAAGTTTCGGAATAAAAACCCAAAAAGCCTTTTAACCTTTGATACTTGTAATTTAACGTATTCCGTTAGGCTAAATTCTGGAATGTATTTTAGACCCAAGTCTGTTGTAAGCAGCAGACGAGGAATATGATTGTTGTGTAGGGAGATGGAAAGTTCGGATGAAATGCCTTTGGAGCATAGCACACCACATTTTTCAACGTTAAACTTCATTTTCCACGTGTTACACCACAATTGAACCCTATCAATATCATCCTGAATCCTATCAAATACACATGACACTTCATTTCTGAGTGAGTGGTATACTATTTTGATGTCATCAGCAAATAGGAAAGGTCTGCCATGTCTAATAACGTCGCAAATATCATTGAAATATAACAGGAATAACAATGGACCTAGAACACTACCTTGTATGACTCCACTTGTTATCCGGACGGGGTTGGATATGTGGGAACCTAACCTGACCATTTGCATCCGATTGCTTAGGAATGTACTGAGCCAGCTTAACAAAGAACCTTGGATCCCGTAAGACTGGACTTTTGATATTAACAGTCGGTGGCTTACTGTGTCAAAAGCTTTACTAAGATCTAAGTATACAATAACTGTGATCATACTGGAATCTTTCAGTTGTGAGATGTGATCAAAAAATTGTAAATGGCATGTAGTGCAAGAACGTGACTTCATGAAACCATGTTGATAAGGAGTGATAAGTTTCTCTTGAGAGAGGAAGTCAAAAATGGCACTTTTCACGATCTTTTCCAGAACCCTTGAAATAACAGAAGTCAGGTTAATGGGTCTGTAACTCATGACACTTGAACGGGAGCCTGACTTATACCTAGGGGTAATGTGCGTGGTTTTCCATGCATCTGGATATGTTCCAGTTGATAGAGAGATAGAGAACAATTTAAGAAAGAGAATAGGGATGTCTTCACCACCGTATTTTAAAAAAGTTGAGGGAATCATATCAGGACCAGGGTTGTTTGAACTTTTAAGGGACGTGATTGCTTTCTTAATATTATCCAAAGAAAAGCTAATAGTTTCTAAAGTTTTTTGTGAACGTACATGGAATAGAGGTTGTGGCGACGTGTTGTCATCATAGGCATATGACCGTGAGAAGTAGGAGTTTAGAAGCTCACAAATTATTTTAGGGTCAGTAGCAGTTTCACCATTTTTTAAGATGAATTGTATATCTGTTTTACGAGAGTTTAGCCTTTTGCGATAAAGCTTACAGATTGCAGTGTATTTAGAGCTATCTTTAAGGGCTGCACTTTCTTGTCTGAGTAGAACTTTGTCGTTATTTTCTTTCAATCTGAGATAAATGTTCTGTATATTTACAAGACACGAGAAGTCATTTTCTTTGTAGTACTGTCGGTGCAGCTTTCGCAGCTTAGCCTTTACTTTTATAGGAATGAAATTCTTTATGTTTTGTCTTGGGCTCTCTTTACATTTAGGAACAAGTTTATCAAAGCATATAGTTACATTCTGGTAAAAGGCTATTAGGATAGTGTCTAGGTTGCTACTAGAAAAGAAAAGGTCCCAGTCTAAGCTTCTAATGAAGGAGTTAAATACATCCCACCTAGCTTTTCCGAAGCACATGAATGTCTTGCGCAGAGTAAAGCATTTTGATGAGCGAAGCTTGGTATCGAGGGCGCAGACTATTGTGTTGTGGTCACTACCAGGAAATGGTTGGCTGATGTCTATGATGGATAAGGCAATGTCTTTCAAAAAAACCAAGTCCAGTATATTGTGGTTTCGGGTAGGCCTTAGAATACTTTGTGTCCACTCACATAACTCAACCGCATCTAAGAATTCGCTGTAGCGGGGAGAAGCACTGATGGGCTCCCATGAAACTTCAGGCATGTTAAAATCCCCTCCGATCACTTTATAAGTAAAGTTTAATTTCGAAGTGTCATGAAAGGCTGCAGTTATTTCACTTAGCAGTTCACTGTCATGGTTGGGTGGGCGATAGATGCAACCTAATAACAGAGTTTGCTGTTCATTTATGTAGAGTGTCACTCATAATATTATTATTATTGTTCCCTTGGGTTCCTAGTGGAACATAGGGCTTCAACTGCACGTCTCCACTTGCTTCTGTCTTCTGTTGTTCTTTTCACTTGCGTCCATGTTATTCCATACTGTTTCATCTCCTCCTCACACGATCTCCTCCATGTCACTCTTGGACGTCCCACTCGCCGCTTCCCTTTCGGGTTCCACTCGAGGGCTTGACGCGCGATGTCACTCAACGGCCTCCTCAGCGAGTGTCCAATCCATCTCCACTTCCTCCTGCATATTTGTTGGGCGATTGGTTCCTGTTTCGTTTGTCCCCATAGCTTCTTGTTTGTGATTCTTTCCGGCCATCTAATCTTCAGTATGGAGCGAAGACAGTTGTTGATAAAGGTCTGCAACCTGTTGAAAATATTCTTGGTGACCCGCCAAGTTTCTGATCCGTAAAGCAAAATTGACTTCACGTTTGTATTGAAAATCCGAATTTTGTTGTTGATGGTGAGTGACGAAGATTTCCAGATTGGTTTCAGGTTGATGAATGTGTTTCTCACCTTCTCGATTCTCGATTTGACATCCTCGTCCGTTCCTCGTGTAGTTGAGAATATGCTCCTTAGATAAGTGAATGAAGTAACCTCTTTCAAATCCCTCCCGTTGGTGGTGATTGGCACTGGATGTTGCTGTTGCTGGTTGGTTATTTTCATAACCTCCGTCTTGTCTATGTTCACCTGGAGTCCTGTCTTCTCTGGCTGCTTCTTCGACCAGTCTGTCGGTTTTCGCTTGTAAGTCTTCGATTTTGTGTGACATCAAACACAAATCATCCGCAAAATCCAGGTCTTCTAGATTCTTCACGTCGGTCCAGGATATCCCTGTCTTCTCGTTTCTCACTGTCTGACGCATAATCCAGTCCACCACAATTAGGAATATCATTGGTGATAATAAGCACCCTTGTCTGACTCCTGTGTTTACTCCAAACGCTTCGCTGAGTTTTCCGTTGTGGATCACTTGACATGTGCCGTTGTCGTACAGTTGTTGAATAAGGTTGATGAATATTTTCGGTACGCCGTAGTACTCGAGTAGTTTCCAAATTACTTCGCGGTCAACGCTGTCGAAGGCCTTCTCAAAGTCTATGAAGTTGAGGTAGAGATTTGATTGCCATTCCATGCTTTGTTCGATGATAATGCGTAGAAATGCAATTTGGTCAGAACATGATTTGCCTTTCCTGAATCCAGCTTGTTCTGGTCGGAGTTCTGTATCCAGTGCGTCCTTTATTCTCTCCAGGATGATGCGACTCAGGATTTTACTTGGCGTCGACAGCAGCATGATTCCTCGCCAGTTCTTGCAGAGTCCTAGGTCGCCCTTCTTTGGTAGTTTCACCAGGTAACCTTTCCTCCAGTCAGTAGGCACCTTTCCCTCTTTCCAGATCTTTCGCAATAATGGAGTCAGCATATCTGCCGTCGTTTCTGGGTCCGCTTTCAGTGCTTCCGGGGGTATTCCATCTGGTTCAGCTGCTTTTCCAGCTTTCAGAAGCTTGATTGCATTCATGACTTCAGTTTTCGTTGGAGGATTGGTGTCAACTTGCAGTTGTGTACGTGCTGTTGTCGGTATTACTGGACGGGTTGTAGGTGGTGGTCGGTTCAAGAGTCCTTTGAAGTGGTCCGCCCATTGTTTAATCTGTCTTTCTTCTTTGGTAATTGGGTTCCCTTGGTTGTCTTTTATAGGTTTCACTTGTGTTGATCTCTTCCTGGATAGAGACTTGGTTATCTGATATAATGTCTCCAGGTCACTTTTGCCTGCTGCCTTCTCAGCTTCAGTAGCCAGGTTGTCGTAGAATTGTCTTTTGTCCTTCCTGGCACTCTTCTTCACTTCTTTGTCCAGTGCTGTGTAAGTTGAGTTCAGCGTCTCTTTCTCTTGTCCATCTTTGCATTGAATCATTTTCTATTTCACTTTTCTCCTCTCCTCTATTAGTTTCCAAGTGTCTGTTGAGAGCCATTCCTTGTCTTGTTTCTTCTTTCTTCCTAAAACCGTTGAGCACGTTTCGTTGAAAATTACCTTCAGAGAGTTCCAATGGTCTTCAACGGATGATTCCTCAGTGGTGCCACGTAGTGTTTCCTGCTTTGCTCTGACAGTTGCAGTGAAAATGTCCTGTGTGATTGTGTCCTTCAGTTTGTGAGTGTTGAACTTGCATTGTGGCCTATCCCCAGTTATCCTCGAGGCTTTTAGCTTCACCTTGAAAGTCCCTTGTACCAGATAGTGGTCTGAACCCACATCTGCTCCTCTCCTCGATCTTGTGTCCAGTAGGCTCCATCTCCACTTCCTTGAGATTGAAATGAAGTCTATCTGGTTTTTGGTGTGTCCATCTGGTGAAATCCATGTTGCCTTGTGTATATCCCTGTGTTTGAACACACTGCCACCAATCACCAAATCATTGAAGGCGCAGAAGTCTGAGAAGAGTTCACCATTTTCGTTCATTTCACCGAGGGCCTCACGACCCATGGTGAGTTCTCTTCCTGTATTGTCTCCTCCCAGTTTCGCATTCATGTCGCCCATCAGGATTTTGATATCGCTCTTTGGGACGTTGTCCATTAATGTTTGTAGTTGACTGTAGAAATCCTCCTTCTTCTCATGTTCTGAGGCGTTTGTAGGCGCGTAGCACTGAATGATTGTAACCTTTTTTCCTTTTGAGTTGAACCTGGCTGTCATTATCCTGGAGGAGATTGGTTCCCACTGCATGAGAGCTTTAGCCGCTGTTGGTGACATCATGATGGCTACTCCCTCGGTGTGCTCGTGATTGTCCTCTGGGTGACCGGAGTAGATTATTGTCTCTCCAGTTGATAGTTGGCTCCTTCCACATCCGTTCCATCTGCTCTCGCAGATTCCCAACACTTCTATTCTATATCTCCTCATTTCTGCGGCTACCTGAGCAGCCTTCCCAGCTTCGTACATTGTACGAACATTCCACGTCCCCATCCTTATTTTCGCTTTCATCGAAAGAAGGCACATCGGCTGACTGGCTTCCCGAAGGCTTTCACCAGCCCGCGTCATTTCACTTCCCCGATTCCAGCGAAAAATAAGGTCACTATTTGTAATTTTAGAATTTTGAATATATTTGTGCGTTGAAGTTTTAGTAGCAATTTGGTTAAGTTTTGGGGGTGGAGTTGCTAGCACCATGCCCCAACCCTCCCTCTTTATTCGGGCTGGGGACCGGCTAGAATACTAGTGACCTAGTAATCTAGGCGAGGTTGTCACCCATAATGTATCGCATATATTAAGGTTAGGGTCATCGTATTGCACAGCTCTGCAGTCAGATTTAACATAGATAATGCATCCTCCACCCCGCCCAACTGATCTGTTCTTCCTGAAAAATGGGTAGCCTTCGCAGTGAAAGAAATCATCATTTATTTCACTTGTGCACCAAGCTTCAGTTATCAGTAGTGCTGTAGGTTGGCTAATCAGTAGCAGGGATTGGATGTATGCCATCTTGTTTACAGCTGACCTGGCATTGATAAGAACTATGTTAGGATTAGCCGAGTCATATCTTAGGATTTTAGCTATGTCTTGAAGTAGCTGGTGGTGAGATTCAATCATAGTGTCCTCAGACGACAATGAAATGTCTATGCCTGTAGATGCCCTAGGAAAGCTAGAAGTGCAGAGGGGGTGAATTAAATTTTCGTTTTCATGTAAGTTTGGGCGTAAAGAAGATTTGCTGTCAGAAGAAAAGGAGACAGAGGGTTGTTGAAGGAGAAGAAGGGAATTACCAGAGTCATGTAAGGTGATCTCCAGGCAGTAGTTAGACATTGCTGTATCAGCTGTCATATCTATATTGGGGGGCGAAACCTGTGGAGAGTGGTGAGCATTTGTAGTATGTTTGAGGTCATGCTGTGAACCTGTATAAAAGATGGTAATGTCGTTTCAGCAAAACTGTTGATCGCTGGGTAGTCAGCCCTGTTGGGTGTAGGCATGTAAATAGGTGGAGGTGGCCTACCAAGCAAGCTCAACTTATTCGAATTGTTGCGAATTACGTCACCACTATTCGACTTCCTATAGTTAAGTGTATCAATGTTTTGGTTTGTATTGGTGCGAGGGTTTACTTTTTTGAACAGGTAGCTACGAGGTTCGGGTTCTGTTTTGCGGTTTTTGTACCTATTGGTTTTGTGGATATTTGTTTCTGGAGAGAGGTGTGGTATCGAGCTGTCAGCATGTGAATTAGTGTGTGACACTAGTCTCTTATTCTGCGTTGTCTTTGTAGACGAACTGGTAGCTGCATTCTTCAACTTCCTGGAATTAAGACTACTTGAATTGGTGAATACTGGGTGTGATGTACTGCAGTTTGTCACTGGGGTACAGGGATTGTTATCAGAGGAATCTAAATCTACGGTCGATTTCTTTCTTAGTGTTCGGCTATACACTGAACTACTTTTGAACCTTACATTTTCACGCAAGTTCGTTTCCGAATACGGTGTGCTTTGTATAGAAAGATCCACACCCTTTTGCTCTGCCTCAACAGAAGTGTGGGTGCCCAGGGGTGTTGTAGAGGAGCTGGGATTTACAGTTTTAGAATAAGTCATTCTTTGGATCGGTGTCTTGTCACGAGCTAATTTAATCGTATGGTAACGTGTATTTTTCAGTAGTGTTTGCCTACTGTAAAAGATGTCAGCATTAGAGGACGAGTCAAGTTTCAACACAAGTGGGCAAGATTTATTTTTATGAGACTTTCTAAGTCGATGACAGCTACACGAGACATTATTCATAGAGCACGCATTCAGAATAGTGCTTTTGACCTTGTTAATCTGTGCATTATCCGGTATATTATACACGATTATGTTCTTCTCGCGCACTACACGTTGATATACTTCAGTTGCAACGTAGTTTATCAGGTTTGCGGTTTGTGGTAACTTACTAGGTGAAGTACCATTACTGTCAGTTTCACTAGGTACTGCCAGTTTTGATATCTTAACTTCAAGCCCCCTAATAATGGAAAATAATTCTGCGATTTTATCTTCACAACAAGGTGTAGAACAAGAAACTGGATTAATGCTAGGAGTCAAGATGTTTGCCGTGTAATTCATTTCGCAAGACGTTTTGCAGGTGTCTGCGAGGCCTGGATCATTGCATGTAGTATCACTATGTATACCATCCATGATGTTGTTTAATACGCAAGCAGGTAAGGGGAGTTCAACGTCCGGAATTAACGTATCTACTGCAGCCGACCTGTGTTTAGTTGTTAAATCACTGGATGTAGTCTTCACACTTCCTGCAGGCCTATTCATTCTATTCGGTTTGTGTTTTTTACTGGGATTTGAAGCAGACAGTGGAGTTTGACGCTTAGTTTGAACCATTGGCATTTAGAAAAGAGTTAAACTTCTTAAATATAAGAGAATGAGCAAAGTGTCTGTAAGGACCTTTTTAGGGTGTTGAAGATTTAGATTGTTTAGTTCGGTACGCAATTAGCAGTTTACGTGGATAAAAATACTGAAATATAGTATGAAGACACGCTTAACAAATACTATAAATGCAAAGATGTGATAACAGAAGCACTTAAGTAGACACTAGCTATAATGGACAATTACAGCCGGAAAAGTTATCTTTAATGAAAAAATAGGACTAAATATTTAGTACTATCCTCGAGAGACCTATTGAAAAGCCGCCTATAGAGTAAAAAAGAACTGAGGAATAACACGCGAAAAAGTAACAAATCCTTCGAATTGCCACTTGTATATTTTCCAGTTGTTTGTAGAAGTCTTCCTCTCCTTCAGTTCTGCTCCTTGTGTGGGAGCGTAGCAGTTTTTTACTCTAAGTTGATCATAATCATCACTGTCAGGTGGCTTTATTGTATATCCCTCGATAAGTGTCGAGCTGTACACCGTTGGCATGGTGGTTTAACTACGAGATTTGTTTTCATATTCCTTTTAAACGAACTTTAGCTCTAAAAATGTCATTTTCTGGCGAACATATTATCGGTGACATTGTATACTTGCTGCGTTTTGCAATAACTGAACTTTCATCGGAAAAGATTGATTCTAATATTTGTGCAATGTAGTGGATCAAAGGATGCTGTAAGTTCAAAGTTGTCATCGAATTTCCACGAAATCATCCTAGTGTGTTTTAGCCTATTCATTGCGATTCGCTGATACCCAACGGATGAAGCAGGTGATGTCACTTAATCACAAATCGATATGCCACATAATCGCTCGTGTTGATCATGGAGGTGACTGGTTCCCACTGAATATGAGCCTCTTACTATTGTCACTTGTACTATTGAGGGTGGCATTGTTGTGGCGTTGGTTATCAGTGTGGGCCATGGTGCTATTTCGCACGTTGTGGTTGCCAATACTATTGACCGTGGGGATTGTGGGCTTATTAATACTACCATTGTTGTTGTTGTTGGCATGGTTTGAGGTCATATTCTCCTTCTGTTACCAATGGACTTATGGACAGGAGAGGATAGGGCCGAATTTCGGGGGATTTTGACTTTTTTCCGGGATTATTTGGTGACATGTCTATATCTACGGTGATAAGTGGTATAGTTTTGTTGGCTATTTGATTACAATTTAGTGGCCTTTCGGTTGGTGTCGCTCTCTGAGGGAATAATTCTGTGTGGTTTGAGAGGGGTGGTGCGGTGGATTCTACAGTATCTCTCAAAGGGTTGGTTATAATTGCTGCTTGCAATGTCCTATTGTTTATTCCACAATTTGACTCAGTGAGATAATTATATACGCGCCTTTCGATGACTGTCTTGTCCACCACAACCTTTATTAGTTTGTAATTTCTGGCTTGCGATAGGATGTGTTGGGAGTTGATGAATTTTCTGACCTCTGCCGGTGTTCGAACTGAAAACGAATAGGACAACACTTTTCATATTGACTCTTTCAGTTGGTGCAGTTGTAGTATCCTGTCCCCCTAGTATTGCCCGTGCCGTTTCAGTACTAGACTGTGGCAATGCAGGCATAGTATCAGGACAGACGAGTCCTACACGGGTCTGTAGGATGGGTTTGCGACTTGGGGTTGGTGTCCCTGGGTTTTTGCCTTCTCTGGCTGAAGCCCTTGTGACTACAGATTAAGGTGTTTTGGTGCCATTTCTAAGGTTACTTTCTACAGCCATATTAGCAATCACTAAAATTTATGCTATATAAGAATAAGAGTATCTACCTGCAAGAACAAAAATAAGACTGGAAAAGTACAAGACAAGGAAAAGAAAAGGTTTTCGACTTTACCCAGTACTTTCTGGATGATCGGCTTCACAGCAATCACGTGGTAGACCAACAAGTCTTGTTTATCTGAACTAGTGAGGAAGATGCTGCTACAAAAATAGCACCTGAAGCTTTGGCAGTAGTTCGAGACAGCTGGACTTACCACACAGAGATTCGATATGTAAGTAATGGTTGAATTTAATTCACCGGATAGGGAGATAGATTTCCCAAGCGGATAATTCACAAAATAGGTAACTTCCGGTTAGAGAGCAAAAGGCAGCCTGCCGACGGCGCGAGTGAGATAAACAAGTGATTGGCTCGTTTGTGATTAGCCAATTTGTTATTCAAGTTGCGGTAATTTCAAAAATCATTTAGCTGCTTGGTTAAGTTCGCAATTTCCAGGAGCGATTTGTCAAGTCTGGTGCATAATTGACAGCACGCACTATTACAGCTCATGATAGAAATGATATACCAGAGGATTTGTTTGCTGAACTCAATGAATTAATCCCATATCAAGATCTAAGGACTTCACAGGAGTGTCGAGAATGCAAGCAATGTTCCGAAGAGGTGATAACTTCATGCAACTTCAATCGTCGCTTGACTTAAATTGTTATAAAATACACAGCGGTCTGATTAATCACAATGAAAACGGCATGGTTGGTGCAGCACATAAGTATATACTTCAGTATATGTAGGTAGACCTACACAAAGTAAGTAAACATCTGATTCATAGGATTAAGTGATACATTTAATTACAACTTACAGTTCACAATATATTTAGGATAGTAGGCTATATGCCTGTGTTAATCCTTTCGATTTGTTACACACAGGAGGTTCAGTCTCGCCTTGAATGAATCAATGGATGGCGCTGATACGATGTGCTCCGGCAGGGAGTTCCAATGGTTCACAATTCGATGCGAAAAACGGATCTCCAGACGCAGACGATTCGACCGTGGTTTCTGAACCTTGAGGTGATGTCCTCGCAATTGGTTGGTGCTAGAAGGAAGAAATAAATTAGATAAATTAGCTCCAAAATCATTTCTTAGGATACGGTTTGCTAGCATTAGGTCACTCCGAAATCGTCTGTATGACAGTGGAAATAAACCAAGTCGACTTAACCTCTCCTCATATGAGATGGTTGAGAAACCCTTTATTAGCTTAGTTCCTACTCTTTGCACCCTTTCTAATAAGTCTATTTCGTATTTGAAACACGGGCTCGCTGCCTGGATCCCATATTCCAAATGAGGTCTGATATAAGTCGGACATAATATACGAAATATATCAGCGTCAAAGTTCGCAAAAGCCTTGCGTATGGCCAATAATATTCGGAAACCCTTAGTGGCTGCAGCTCTACAGTTTGTTGCTGTTTTCAAGTCATGCTGCACAACCACTCCCAAGTCCTTGTACTCAGTGACCACTGGGAGAGTAATGGCATTCACTGAGTAATTGTGCACGTGACTATGAGATACATGCATAACTACACTCTTGCTTAAGTTAATCTCCAAGGCCCAGTGCTTACACCAATCACGTAACAAGTTTGAATCTTCCTGCAAAGCAAGTTGATCACTGTCATCGTGTAAAACCCTCCATATCTTGGTGTCATCAGCAAACAGTAAGCAGGATGACTTAACTACCGATGGAATCTCATTAACATAAATCGGAAAAAGAAGTGGGCCTAGAATTGTACCCTGAGGAACGCCACTCTTAACCGATTCCCATGTTGACAAAATCCCGTTAACTCGTACTCTTTGTCTTCTGTCCTTTAGAAAGTCTTGAATCCAGTCGGCAACCACTTTATTGATTCCCATACTGCTTAACTTTACTAGAAGACGTGAATGAGAAACCCTGTCAAACGCCTTGCTAAGGTCGATGAATATGGTATCCACCGGTATATTAGCATCAGCTGTGCTTGCTCGGACAAAACATCTAACCAAAGGCAAGCAACCAAGAACTCCTTCGATACAAAGTTGAACACACCGAGAAATACACCTGGTATCAGTGCTAAAGTGTCGACGGACACAGAAGCACAGCAAGTCACCTGTATAGTGTTTGGAAAAAAATCGCGAGCAAAAGCGACTGGAAACTCAGTAAGAGCAGTGTCACTGGGTGCAATCTTAAAGTACATGAGAGCACATCTGGAAAACCTGCTGACATACATGAGGTTGATATTGACTCACAAACTATGGCTGACCAGAAACCACTGGCAGACCACACTCAATCTGGATCCAAGCCCGAGAGTCCCGCAGTAGAAACTGCAAGAAAGACGACAAAGCCTAGAGTCCCAGTCCAGACTTCGACATACCTCCCTCTCAATAAGTCTAATAAGCAGCATGTCAGTCTAAAAAATGACAACGCATGGGTAAAAAACCATATTCCCAAAACGTCATCCATCATGAGAGTAAGAATACCCCTTCCCGAACTAGGAGTAACATGCCTAGCAACGCACACAACTTGGGAATGCAACGTAGAATGGATCATCAGGATATATGGAGCACTGAACGGGACTCATATAGGCACCATATTAATGAATATTCTCGTCCAAACTCTCACACTATCTATGTTAAACCTCAGCAACATAATAAGTATAGGTCGACACTTGGTCCCCTCAATAACTTCACTCACACATGTGATCTGAGCCAATATGCATACGACTATGAAAGACCTATGAGGTACAACTACCAGGGTAATCTTAACGCAGGGTACCTAGGTCAAGCAAACTGTATATCACCAGTAAATGAACGCAGATGTCCACCCATGGATGCTGAAAGTCAAAACATGCAACAGGATTACTTTTGGATGCAGCAAACAATATCCCCACTCGCTGCACAATTCATCCAGGAAATAGTACACACACTGACTCTGTCTCACCTCAGAGCCCCTCCAAACATAACGTACGGATAGTAACAAGTAACCATGTTAACCTCTCCTCCAATAACTCTGGTTTACTAACGATTATGCTCCTGAATGCTAGATCTCTCCTCAATAAAATAATAACGCTTCGCTGCCTGGCATACATAGAACGGCCAACACTAACAATGGTGACTGAAACCTGGCTTACTACTGATATACCTGACTCAAAGCTAGTGATAGACAACCACGACATGTATAGGAAAGATAGAGTTGACAAAATTATATGGTTCTATTTCTGTAACAATTTGATGATGCCTGTAAACTGGCGTCCCTCATGTACTGTAATATGAGAATAAATTTATTTATTTATTTATTTAAAAGAGGAGGCGGCTGTTTAATATATGCCTCTAAATCCACTAACTCCAATACTTTCAATAACCCAACTACTGACAAACTCCCTGAATCTAAGTGGATAAGCATCCACACAAACGAAATTAAAATTCTCGTGGGATGTATATACAGACCCGCTAATAGCTCTGAAATGACTGATATAATTATTGGAGAAGTAATGGAGCATGTAGCTTCGCTGGACTTTGACTACAAAGTAGTCTGTGGCGATTTCAACTTACCTGGAGTAAACTGCGATACCTGTACAGGACCTAGAATCCATGACGAGTTACTACAAGCTATAGACGTAGGCGGATGGAAGCTGTGCGTACGCCTCCCTACAAGAAATGAAAACACTCTTGACTTAATCCTTTGTCATGAAATAGAGCCCATCTCGATAGATGTAGGAAATAAACTTCATAACAGTGATCACAACATATTGTACTGCACGCTACCCCTCCGACTAACAACTAAACACACACCTAAAAATTCCCGGTGCACTATCAATATAGGGACTATAAGAATGCCGATTAGGAATTCCTATCAGATCTGTTGAGAAGTTCTGACTGGGAAGAATACTTCATCAATAACTATTGGCTCAGCAAGAGACACAACCGCACCCCTAAAATCTGCTCTAAAGACACCAACTCCATTTATAGACTGCAAAACGCGACTAAAACTAAGGAAATTGAAAAGGAAATACCATGCATTTGAGGAATTTAATGCGTTAAACCAAATACATGAAACTCTTAAAATGCTTGAAGATAAACACAAAATGATGTCACAACTTGAAGAAAATAAAGCGCTTGTGGGTAACTCCAAAACTCAGGAACTTTGTCGGATATTGCAGAAACGTCTAAAAAGCAGTAAAGACAATACTGTAAGCAGCCTGGAACATAAGGGTATAATATACAATGATCCCCAGGTTATAAGTGAACTCCTCAGTGAGTGGTTTTGCAATGACGCCAGAGTGCACTCGACCCAAAATTTCCAAATGACCTGCAAAAGTAACCACAAATTACGCGAAATAGACTTTAATATACAAAATATTGCCTCAGTGATTAAGACATTGAAGTCTTATGGTAGTACTGGAACAGACGACATACCATCTGTCATGTACAAAAATGGTAGCACGGAAATGGTAGTCTTGTTACTTAGAATATTTACCCCCTCGTTGGAAACTGGAACTTATCCTGAAGTGTGGAAAACCACATACATATTACCTAAGCACAAAGCAGGGGCCAAAACCAGTGTATGCAACTATAGACCTACCAATATTACACCGGTAATATCCTGAATAATGGAGAAAGTGGTTAAAGACCAAGTGTCAGACAACTTACTAGAACATGAACCTATCAATCCATCACAAGACGGATTTCTCAAAAAGAGATCATGTGTGACTTGTCACATAGACTTTTTCAACGAAGTTACACGAAGTAGGGACAACAGAGAACTAGTAATTGTACTATATTTCGATATAACAAAAGCCTTCGGCAGAGTTCCCCATAATCTGCTAGTCAGCAGGTTATGCTCACTAGGGATATGTGATCCTCTCCTGAGCTGGATAAAATCATTTCTCTGTGGCCGAAGTCAGACAACGAAAGTTGGCTCGATAATCTCAAGGCCTAAACCAGTAAGTAGTGGTGTGATCCAGGGAAGTGTATTAGGCCCACTCTTATTCATAATATACATAAACAGTATCTGTGAATGCTTTAGTGTAGGTAAGCCAATACTATATGCAGATGACTTAAAAGTGACGTATAAATGCAAGAACACAGATCTTGGAATAACAGTAAACGCCATGCAGCAAGAATTAGAAAAACGTATAGATGGTGTGACGCCTGGCAACTCCAATTTAATGTCGAAAAATGTGGCTGGCTCTGCATAGGTTGCAACAATTTAGAACTTGACCCGACAATTCAAGGCCATGCACTTGAACGACTGGAATCTGTACTGGACCTAGGGCTGAAATATTCACATAACTTACCATTTTCTGAACATATCTCCAAACAAGTGTCAAAGTCACGCACACTTATCGGCTTTCTACTCAGGAACTTCTACAGAAATAAGTCTGGAATTCTGTTGTACAAGGTTTGTGTGCGTCCTTTATTTGATTACTGTTCATTCATGTATAGTAGTATACGCATAGAGGACAAATTGAAAGTCGAGGGAGTGCAGAGGTACTTCAAGTTAAAATTACTCGGAACTGAAAATAGTGCGAATAACTCCACTAGATGTGATACCCTAGGACTAGAAACACAATGGCTAAAACGCCTGAGACTAAACTCAACACTTACCCTAATGAGTGGAAAACTAGCTTCATAATTCCACACTATAAATCCGGTGATAAGGCAAACGTCCGCAATTACAGACCTATAAATATAACCCCAGTTGTCTCGCGAGTCATGGAGAAAGTTGTCAAAGATCAATTGTCAGACTATCTACTTAAGGAAGATCTAGTTACAAGGTCTCAACACGGATTTCTCAAAAATAGGTCTTGCGTTACTTGCCACTTCGACATTTTCAACTGCATCACTAGTAGTGGCGAAGCACGTAAGCTAGTTGTTGTTCTCTACTTCGATATATCTAGGGCATTTGACATGGTATCTCACAGTATTCTCTTTGAGAAGCTGTATTCATGTGGGATTCGCAATCCATTACTGAGCTGGTTAAAATCGTTTCTAAGCAATAGGGTACAAATAACCACGGTTGGACCTGTATTGTCTCATCCTAGGCAGATCACAAGTGGGGTTGTGCAAGGTAGTGTCCTAGGTCCACTTTTATTTACAGTATACATTAACAGCATTTGCAACTGCTTCACCTCAGGTAAATCATTCCTATATGCTGACGACCTCAAAGTCGTTTACTCCTGCTACGCTCATGAACTAAGCGATATGGTAAATAAAATACATCTTGCACTAAGTAGTCTCACAACATGGTGTACTGAATCCTTTCTAAAGTTCAACATTTATAAATGCGGCTGGATTTGTATGGGAAACAGTAACCTTGACCTGAATCTTGAAATAAATGGGCGTAAACTAGCCAAGCTCAACTCAGTCGTAGATCTCGGCATCAGATACTCCAGTAACTTAACGTTCTCTGAACAAACTGATTATGCCAGACGTAAGACACGAAGGCTCCTAGGATGCATAACTCGCAATTTCTTTTGTTGTGAAACTAGGGTTTTATTATATAAAGTATGTGTCCGACCTATTTTAGAATACTACCCGTTTATTCTTAGTGGACTCAGGCAAAATGACAAGCTTAAGTTAGAAGGAGTGAAACGGCAATTCATCTTAAGAACTCTTGGTTTAGAAAGTGGTCTCGAATACTATGAACGTTGTGACAGACTAAGTTTAGAACCACTCTGGAAAAGACGTGTTAAGCTAAACCTGATTTTTTACTACAAGCTAACTAATCTGCTCGTGCACTCCTCCGAGCCAATAATTAAACCTACCGCTGTCATCAGTCACAATCTTAGAAATCATCACAACCTAGCTGCTATAGAGCATTGTCAGACTTACATGCGGTATAATTTCTTCTTAAATAAGTTTTCAGTCATTTGGAATAGACTACCAGCTGATGTGTGCGATGCAAACACACTCGCAGTGTTCATCTCCTCAGTCACTAGACTGCTCAAAGATGACAATGCACTTCTGCGTCTGAATCCTACACCCACTTTTTCGCCCAACATAGATATTTTAAGTTCATCAAACATGTAGTTACAACAAACTACAATTATAAATTTTTATATTATTGGAAGTACATGATAGACATTTTTACACAGGACAATAATATTAATTTACACAATATAAAAGTGAGCATCACGGGAATAGCTAGTTAGTGCACCAAAATAACTATAATTACTAAACAGAATATAAATGTATATATACATATTAATCTCTCCCTAAGTACTCCACTTGCTTTCTTTTGCGTTGTTGCTGTTTGTCTTCTTTTGTCTCTCACCATTTCAGCTTCCATTTAACTTTTTGAATGAGAATGAAGAATGTGGATATTTGACCATTTACAATGACAAATGATCTGCAAACATTATTGGTCACATATCTTATAATTCCCTCGTGAATTGCGCATTGCCTTCACCAACGACGCAACCTGGATTACAGTTGTGAAATATACCTTTATACCAATAAAGAAGTATTGATTTATAATACTTCACGATTGTAACTTACAACGTAACTGATCATGTCCGCAAAATTAGCTTGCATTTCTTGAAAACACCCGTTTATAAGAAAATTTAAACTGTCATTATTATTAGTCTACACTGAGTACTATTCACTTGTGATGTTACGATGAAAATGCTGACAAAAGTATACAAGTGTATTACTTATTTTAAATTATTATCAAATTTGGATATAAATCAAGAATAAGACTCGATGCCGTACACACCGAAGTTATCTGAAGGAATTACTTCAAGCTTTATTTTTTCCCAAGTATTTGTAATCCATCCAAAACATACTTGGGTTTTTTTTGTTAATGAAAGGACAATATTTCTATATTTCTTGATGTGCTCCATTGAATGACTAGTTATCATATTGTTCCCATAGACAAAATGACTGCAACCTTATAATTTTACCCTGAACCAAATTTATGTACTTTAAATAATACTTATCCATGCCTGTACAATTGGTGTGTCCTACACAGGTAGGAAAAAATGTATTTTATTAAATTATTACTATTAAACATGTTTACTAATCGTATGTGTAATTTATCATATTGATGATGCCTGTAAACTGGCGTCCCTCATGTACAAAATGAGAATACACTATTATTATTATACGCATAGAGGACAAATTGAAAGTCGAGGGAGTGCAGAGGTACTTCACGTTAAAATTACTCGGAACCGAAAATTGTGCGAACTACTCCACTAGATGTGATATCCTAGGACTAGAAACACTATGGCTAAGGCGCCTGAGACTAAACTTAACACTTTACTATAAGCTTCTAAACCACTTAGTTTTTACCTCTACTAATGGCACTCGACTTTCAGATGAAAATGGCTACAAACTAAGACACACTAAGGGTACAGTAGCTATCGAACAATGTAAAACAGCCACCAGGCGAAAGTTTTACTTGATTAGGTATGCACAGATATGGAATAAACTGCCAATGGAAATGCGTCAAGCAAGTACATTGGCCTCCTTCAAAAAGGTGCTTAATGACAAACTACAAGAGTTTGCAAACGATAGTAGTTCTAGTTCCTATCTGAGAGCCTCCGAAATTATAGGTCCATTTAATATATAAGCTTAAATACTACACCTGTTGTTTTTTGCCTATATTTATCATTCTAGAAAAAACATTAACGGTTAAGATACGTACCCTCAAACAGACAAGAAATCTCGTTTGTAAAACTACTACCCAACACAATAAGTGGAATAAAATGGACATAAACCGACAGCATGAAAAAGGTATAACTCACCACAACATCACATGGACAGATGTACGCTCGTTGAGCACCATATATCCCTCACCAACTGCAACCTACCTTTCCTAATATAATGTGATGAACGTATGTCCATAGTGTTGCTGAGCAGTTAATATTCTCAACTCCTGTCGGAACAGCTGAAATTCATAAACCTCCCTCACCCTAAAAAAATACCCACAAGCAGTAGAAATCCATTAATTAATGCGTCTGAAGATTATATATTTACTCCCAACAATGACATAGCAGATCAAATGAGACAAACACATCACTGATTTCAAAATAATACATCAATGAACTATAATTCGAGGACTCTGCACACAGCAAAGTTATGCATGAAAATTGACTTCAAGCTACTACTGCCTGTAAATTGTGATTGAATTATATGGTTCTATTTCTGTAACAGTTTGATGATGCCTGTAAACTGGCGTCCCTCATGCACTGTGCTATGAGAATAAATTTATTTATTTATACGTGGGTGGAGTTCATCAGATCCACTGGACTTACCATGATTGAACCTTAGAAGCCACTTTAGGACAGTATCCTTTCCAATGTATAAGGGTGCTATTTTCAAGTTACCTTCTGGAAAAGTTACAAAGCTGGTATCAATATTATCAGAGAATACTTGACTGAAGTGCTTGGACAAAACCTCAGCCTTAGTCAAGTTATCCTCAGCCATGTTTGTCTGGTCATCTTCAAGCATAAGAGGTGGGATAGCATCACTCTTACGTGTTCTTCTCTTGATATATGAGAAGAGTCTTTTCGGGCAGCTTGGTGAACTTTGAACTAACTGGGTTTCGTAAAGTATCCTTGACTGGTGAATCAAAGTTTTACACTGGTTTCTGGTTTCACAGTATTTCAGCCGGAACTGCTGTAGCCCAGTAGAAACAAGGAGATTCCAGAACCTATTTCTTCGTCTTAGGAGTGTTATAGTTTGTCTATTTATCCATGGTGGCCGATTAGTTGGCCTTTTAGGAACCCTCCAGGGAATAAAATCAGTGATAATCCTCTCAAGTGTATTCTGAAATCTATCCCTTTCATCTTCAATGGATGAGACCATATTGACTGACCAGCCGGGAGTTGAAGCACGCTCCTTTATAGCGACTATGTCAGCATGCCAAACACTAGGGCTGGATTTGGGTTGAAAACTGACTAAATTGCCAGCCCTTAAGTTAAAATCTAACACCCCATGGTCACTGTTTGCTAGAGGTGGATGAATAACTAGACCATCCACGTCGTTGTCGCCGTCATGAGTAAGCACTAAGTCCAGCAAGGAAGATCCTTGGGTAGAACCGAATCTTGTACTACCTAAGACATGTTGTGTCAGGGCATTTTCCATGGTAGTCAAGAGTAACCGGCTGTCAAACTTATCAGCGGATCCTGGAGATGTGCCAGCTACCCAGTCTATATGAGGTGCATAAAAATCACCTAGAATAAGACAGCTACTGTGTTTACTCCATTGTTTGAGGTGATCTAAAATAAAGTCATCACACTGACAATAGGGACTTCTATACAGAACTCCAATGAGTAGAGTGCCAGTTGCAAAGCTGACTTCACAGCTAATTACCTCACTTGTCCCACTGTCATGCGCTTCAGATTTCACGGAACGAACATGTAGGGAGTTGTTGATGTACAGAGCAACCCCGCCACCTCTACGACCCTTAACCCTGTCGCTGAGCAAGCAACTAAATCCGCATAGCTCAGGTGTGTCATCTAATTTAGAAACCAGCCATGTTTCAGTAATGGCCACAATACCTGGGCTAAGGTCTTCCACTAATACACCTAGCTCATGAAATTTGTTCCCGATACTACGTATATTAGTGTACACTACCTTCAGGCTTCCTATGCGGTCTGGCTTATCCACACAGGTCTTGGAAGCATTCGTTTTCAACACCTGACTATTTGAAAACCCACCAGTTTAAGGTTAGTCTCACCATTTCTACGTCTTGTTTCTAGCTGGGACAAAAATTCTTTTCGTTTGAGTCTGGTTTCAAGAGATAAATCAGGTCTGACTGAAATTCCTGACCCGGCAAGGTTGTATCCATTATCCAGCGATTTGTCAATTGCGTGAAAGGCTGTTTGAAAAAGGGAGTGCTTTTTCAACTTATTCGACAAATCGCTGTTTTTGTCGTGTTATTCACTTCAAAAACATTTTTTAAACTTTAACTTGACTTTTGACTGTTAAGTTTTGATTTTAACCACTTATATAGTCTATATTGGGTAAATTGTCTTCACTGTTTCCAGTAGAAGTTTATTATATCAAAAGTACCACATAAATGTAATAGGGCGGAGTGTTACTTTTTGGTAGATGATGGAATACAGTGTAATAACTGTAAAAAATAGTATCATAAGATGTGTACTGGATTACGTCCAGCTGCATACAAACGTTGTAGTGCTCCAACATCCAACTGGATGTGCAGAATGTGTTGCTCCCCAAAGATGACTTTAATAAGGGAGGCTCACGAACTACTGTCTAAAGCCATGTAACTTCCTGATGATGGCGTGGCTAGTAAGAGTGATACGGACTGCCCATCTGAAGATGACGCAGTAAGTGCCATCATGAATGTTATCACACCGGTGGTTACTATCCCAGTTACCCCCAAAGTAAAACCTACTAGGCGTTCGAAGCTTCTTAGTAAGCGAAAAGGTAACAAAACGGAAGCTGTAAACAGCATCTCAGCACCAGAGAACACTGTAAGCGAAGTTCACCATGAAGGTGGTGCAGACACTGATCTTGACTGTACCATCAAAAACTGCAGCAGCCCTGAGAAGCAACTGCAGGCAGATGATAGGTTAGTAACAAAATTTGATATGATTGTATTATTATTACTCGTCTCCCCAAGTTAATGATGAATTCGTTGTGATAGTAGTACCCATTAGTTTTTTTATAGTCACTATGAACGTGAGCGTTATTATTAATGCTGTCAAAACTCCTATTATTTTTCTTAAAGCCATTGTCATTTCTGTTAAAGTCTTCATTCAAGCTTCGCAAACTGTTGCATAACTTGTCATTAAATAATTTTCTCGATTACTGCGCTGCAATTGCATAGTTACATAAAACTCTGATTTTTGTGGAATATCTTGTCAAAAAGTTTCAAAACCATTCCAATTATTTGCCTATGAAACACTGAATCTTTTGATATAATTTTGTATATCATTTATACCTATAACTATCTATTTGCCACTCTATGCTTGTTTAACACTAACTAATATCTATAATTGCATATATTGATGGATTTACAAGTTCAAATCAGCTCAAATCAGTGAGTCTATGATTTTGGTATGATTTTGGTTAACTGCAATTGACTGTGGTATTATTAATGTTGCGTCGCTTGTTACTCTTCGTGTTGTGAATTATTTTCCCGTAGTGGTGTTGTTCTGCTTAATTCATTCCCCGTTCTCCGGCTTTTAACGGAAGCAACCTACAAGGTCGCATCGCCCTGAATTACAATTTAACGTTACAATGCCCCATTCCCAGACTTCAGGCCAGCAAAACCACCCCGTAAACAAAGCTGCTACAGAGACTTCAGCACAACGAATCTCCTTGCGCCAAAAGAAGAAGTCTTTGTGGGGACATGGAATGTCCGCACTATGTACGAGATTGGCAAAGCTGCCCAGATAGCAAACGAAATGAAAAGATACGGAATTCAAGTACTGGGGATATGTGAAAGCAGATGGAATGGAAATGGAATCACCAAATTGTAAACGGGTGAGTCAGTGATCTACTCCGGTCACCCAGAAGATAACCACATGCACACCGAGGACGTGACTATCATGATGTCACCAACGGCAACGAAGGCTCTGATGCAATGGGAGGCGATCTCGCCCAGGATAATGACCTCCAGATTCAACTCCAAAGGAAGGAAAGTGTCAATTATATAATGCTATGCACCGACAAACAACGCAGACCTCGAAAAGAAAGAAGAATTTTACAGACAACTACAGGCAACAATGGAAAATACTGCAGTCGGCGACATTGAAATACTTATGGGAGATATGAACGCCAAACTGGGACCAGACAACACAGGAAGAGAACTCATCATGGGAAGAGAAGATCTCGGAGAAATGAATGAAAATGGAGAACTCTTCGCCGACTTCTGCGGCTACAATGAACTAGTGACTGGTGGCAGCGTATACAAACAACCCGCGCGCTTCGTGTAGGACGTTACAATCTCACTATATAACGTGGAAATAATTTTTCGCATTCTGGAATATCGTGGTCTATATTTGACTACTACATAATTATAGCTGATATTGCTTGCCCCTCCGGTAGCTAAATATCCAAATTTATCACCTCCAGAATACTGTTTGGATCCAGTGAGATTCGTGTTAATAAAGAGCAATCTGTCACAAAAGAACTATAGAGAAGTCCTCAGTTTTGTGGTTTATAATTATCAGAGTTAACTCGTTTGATAGTGGTCTATTTTTGTTTGTACTTCATACCTGTTTATTGTTGTTTTTATCTATTTAGATAATATAACAGTATTTCACACACTTTTGTCAATTTTTGAGAAAATTTTATAATCTTTACCTGCATAATGGTCAAAGTTATTAAACGAGTTAGTACTGTTAAGAGACTAGCATCAAATAGTCAGCAGGACACTAAAAACATCAGTCCTGACGATGGATTTGCACTAAGATCAATCGATACACCGAGAGTTTTAGTACCAAACTTAACGGAAGAACTAATTGATAACGTAGCGAGTAATACTAGTGATCTAAAGATCCTTCAGAAATCCATAACAGACCTGCAGGATAAGTTTGAAAGTATTACTCCTTTCCTCCAACTTTGTGATCCATCACAAGAGATTTCCTTAGATTCACTCCTCAAATCTGAGCACCTGCTAGACTTTTTGACTGCAGAGGCTGTAAAGAGGGTCATGTCCTCATACAATGTTTTAGGATATAATATACCAGACAATGTACCTATTGTCAAACTTAAAGCAATCTGTCTACAGGCATGCAACATTTCAGTATCTGACTGCCAGGTTCTGCGTCTTCGTAAGAAATCCGCAAACCACCCATGTCCTGTACTGTTCAAATTTAAGTCTGTTGATCTAGCTAAGAAATTTTTGGAGTCTGGCAAAACTCTTAGCTCCTCAACACCCTACACCAAAATCAGGATTGTACCTGATTTAACTTCTTGCCAAAGACGGTGCCGCGCAGGTAAATTGAATGAGAACAACCCCAATAAGACAACCGAAGTTAATACTTCCCTCGTTGTATTGCCTTATGACCAAGAGCACCAGACAATATCGCATACACAAACTAAGAGTAGTCAAGCAACTGTTGAAGACTTAGCTCTAAATACGGAAATTTCAGACATAGAAATGTTAACAGATCACAGTATTGACGTGCAACCCTTGCACACTGGCACTTATGCCAAACCCTCGAAAAAGTCTAAGCTGAATTCAGTTGTACACTCTGAATCTCTCGGGAAGTCATATACCGCACAACCTCTTAGCCCGGCAACTGTGAAGCAGCAATCACATGTGGCCACCCAGGTAGGCGTAAATACAAGGCGATATGATAAGCGTCCTATTTCCGTTAGGAACACCAAAAGAACTGTTGATACTATTCAACAGAAATCCAGTTTATTGGGAAATCCTAATGATCACCAGCAGCCCAAATTACACAAGCCGAATAATACGGAAAAGGCTAAACCGAACGTTAGACCCAGAACACTAAAGCCCATAATTACGAAAGCTTCGAATGGGTCACTGGCTCATTCTACTAGTGGACAATCATCTAAACTTAGTCATGTTCCTGAAGTTAGACGTAATTCACATGCCGTAGGAGCTTACTCATTTCCGACTTCCACTACTAGTCCTGTGATAAGAAAAAATAATCGTCACATTTCTCACCAAACACTTCGAAAACACGAAGTTGCTCAGCCCCTCACGAATGCACTCCCAACCATGATGTACAGGAAACACCAGTTTGAGAATACAGACGTTAGTCCAAAAACACGTATAGCGCCCTGTCATAATTCTCATGCATTCAGTAGGAGTCACATGCCAATTTCAACACAATGCTCATCATGGCCTAGGAAGTTCTCTAACCAGACACAAGGATCTAAGTTATATGCACACAACAACACGCCGACCACCCATTTCGGTTATAACTATGCAGACTACATGACTCTAGCCAACCCATATGACCAAAATTTTCTCCAGCGACAACTTGCAGAAACGCCTGGGATCATGCACATAGCACATATGATGTCAGACCAATTCCTTGCTGGTATAGCAAACACCTTACAACAGGGAAACTGATTCTTCCCCGACAGATAGCAAACACTTTATACACACCTAATACCAATAGTAATGCCTTAGATTATCATACTAGTATCTCCCATACCACGCAATATCTAAACGACCAACCACTCACGAGTGACACCTCACAACCCATCCCTAAGTATCAAACTAAAGAAAACGTCTCTAGTGATCAAAATGTTGCAATTAATGAATCCAATAACGACTGCACATATTCAGCTGATAACCATAGAGCATTTTATTATGATATTGCCCATACACTAAAACCACTTAGTCAAAGTCTATCAGTCATCCTCATAAACGCTAGATCAGTTCTTAACAAACATTTAGCATTATGTACGTTAGCCTCTATATGCAATCCGTCGCTGATCATGATCACTGAAGCCTGGTGCTCAAGTGATATTACGGATGATAGCTTATCAATTGATAAGTACAATCTTTTTCGAGGGGATAGGGAAACAGGTCGTGGGGGTGGAACACTCATATACGTTAAACAACCCATTTGTGCAACGCATTTTAGTCACCCTATTCTGTCACAACTTAATGATTCGGTGTGGGTCGAAATAAAAGTTCTCAGAAGTAAACCTATCCTTATAGGGTGTGTATACCGACCGCCATCATCCAACCGCGAATACGATAACGTACTCAGCAACGTATTTAGTGTTGCATCCAATCTTCCCTTCAGTTATAATATAATTGCAGGTGACTTCAATTTGCCTGATATATCATGGCGTACACTTTGTGGACCCTCGAGGTATGATAATCTTCTTAATTCCATCATTACAGGAGGATGGACGCAACACATAAATGTACCCACTAGGTCCGATAACATCCTTGATCTTATATTCACGATCAACGTAGCACCATCTACAATTCATGTGGGACATGAATTCCCAGGTAGTGATCACAAAATAGTTGCATGTTCGTTTAATATTTCTCCAGAAACTATACACAGAAACAAAGTTATTCCAATACCTATAAGACTATACACGCAGGTTGACTGGGACTTGTATCAGGACTTGATTAGATACTCTAATTGGGATTCCTACTTTACCAATGACTCCTTAGAGGAAGTCCTTAAAAACTTCTATGACAATATACAGTCGGTTAATGATGTCATAGCGCCTGTGAAACTGATTAAATTCAAAATTCCTCAAGGTGATTTTATTCCAATATCATTAAGAAGAAGTATGCGGAAGCATTCATTAAGTTACTACAGACATCACGACTTATCGTCGTTAATAGCTATCAAAACAATCCTCATTAGAATCCATGAGTTAAAAAATCTAAGTCTAAGAAATAAAGAGACGCGGGCAATTCAGTCGCCACATAACACTGGAGAAATAGCCAAACTCTTCAAAAGTAGGTTAACTAACTCCAAATCAACATATCCAAAAATAATACACCTAGGTGGCATTACTCACGAAAGTGATGAGGATATATGTGAGGTGTTCAGCACGCACTTTGCCAAATTGTACACTCTAGAAAACGACCAGGATATAGATTTCCCTCGTAAAACAGAAAAGTGTTTAAGCGATGTAGTCTTTAACGCCCAAGAAATCGATAAAGCTACCACAACTCTTAAGCTTACTAATACTCCCGGCCCAGATGGAATGTCTTCTGTCCTCTTAAAAAAGGGTGGAAATGACATGAATCTACTTCTTCTCAAGATATTTTCAACTTCGATAAGGAGTGGAACATATCCAAATAGCTGGAAGAAATCTTACGTTGTACCCATTCACAAAACCGGGCCTATAGCGGACATAGATAATTACTGCCCCATCAACATTACTTCCGTAGTTTCACGTGTGATGGAAAAGATTATAAAGAAGCAAATTGTTCAGTTTTTGCTCTCGAATGACTTAATATCCGCCTTCCAATACGGTTTCCTAAATAGAAGATCGTGCATTACTTGCCAATTAGATTATTTCGACCACATTACTGAGTGTGTAGACAAAGGTCGTTCAGCAGCAACATTATTTCTAGACGTTAGGAAAGCTTTTGACAAGGTCCCACATAAGAGACTCATATTGAAACTCCTATCTTATGGAATAAGTGGAAGGCTACTTGAGTGGATAACTTCTTTTCTTACAGGAAGAGAACAGTTAGTTAAAGTCAACCATCACTTATCAACATCCAAACCAATAACCAGCGGCGTGATACAAGGTAGTGTTCTTGGCCCTACCCTATTCATTGTATTCATAAATGATATTGTTTCTATGATCAAGTATGGCAAGCCATACCTCTTTGCAGACGACCTCAAAGTTGTCTATGATTTCGACTATAATGATATGAATATTGCTAGTAAAATCCAACAAGACCTAAATAGTCTATGTAATTGGAGTGAAAAGTGGCAGTTAATGTTCAATCCAGCTAAATCTGGGATAACATACTTCGGACGTTGGAAACCTAGCATGTGTCTATACATGTACGGTGACCTTGTCTCAAACACGAACACAGTCACAGATCTCGGGGTAACATACTCAGATCTTACCTTTACTGAACATGCAAATAAGGTGGTATCTGATTGTAAACGTATAACCGGCTTTGTGCTACGCAACTTTTACACCCCAGAAGCCAGATTAGCCATATATAAGATATGCATTCGCCCCAAACTTGAATACTGTGCCCACTTATACAGTAGCTTTAAATCAGCAGACAGAAAAAAAGTTGAAAGTGTCCAAAGATTCCTCACGAAACGCATATTAGGTTATGATCAGCAAATAGAATACCTTGACAGATGTATTCGACTGGACTTAGAACCCTTATGGTTAAGGAGAGTGAAGTGCAATTTATTTCTCTTATTCAAAGTTATAAGAAAGCACTGTAACAGTAACTCGTCTATAACCTGGGCTAATCCTAAATCGTATGGACTACGCAACCATAACTGCCTTCTCAAGGTTAACACCCATAAGCTCACCACTAGAGCTAACTTCTTCACCATTAAATATTGCAAACTTTGGAACCAACTACCCTCTGAGATTAGATCCTGTGAAAGGCCTGACAGTTTCAAAAGGAGCCTAGAAAAACATATTAACATGTCCACCCTAGCCCTTCTAAATGATCTCAACTGCTGGTAGAGTGGTGAAACCATGACATTTCAATATTTAACTACAGACAGTACACTAGTTCCTAGACTAACCTAATAATACTTAGTAATTATGCATGTTCAATACTTGAAATTAGATTATCATTAAAATACTTAAAATGATTACTTACGCAGCAAATGTTCTCTTAGTTTATCACTCTTATTTCCCTTATAACATTCAGTTTTTGAGCCTAATGTATTCTTTGATAATACGAATTATAACACTGATTGCACTCTTATTATACATAGATTGATTTACTTTACGGCCACCTGTAAGACTCACTAACTTTCTGTAGTATTGTTAACCAAATGCTGAAATTTTGTTGGTTCTGCTAATATCTTTTTATAATATATGTAGACAGGTTACTTTGCAATGTCAAATGTTTACTATATATAAAACTGTCATGATAATTTAGTACACTTGGTCCTGCCAACCGACCTTACCTTCAGTTCATACTACCTATATTGAACCCTAACTATATTGTTCTGCTGAATCTTGTTCCACTATTCACAAAACCTATTCTTGTTATTCTTCAAGGTTTTTGTCTTCTTATAAAGTAATCTGTTCATTAGGACGCATGCATACATATATAATATGTTCATAAAGATGTACGCGGGGACCTATTGGAAGCACTCATTAAGAAAGCTAGGGAGATGGAATATGGGGTACGAACATGTCTGGTACCAAGCAATATATTTGCGGTAACCATAATAATCATAGTCTCAGAGCCTAACATCAAAAAAGGTGGGAGGGTGGAGTTAGCTGATCAGTAGATATGGTGGTGGACACTAAGGTGAATCGCCCCATTCTGCAGGAACAGCATTAAAAAATTTGAAGGCTCGAGATATTTCTGATTTTTATGAGGGCTTAAATCTTTATCTTGAAAAAGATAACAATGAACGCCTTGACAGATCATGCTTCTACCTTTAAATATATACCATTCACCCAGCCTATTGTTGAGATGCGACCATGTGGGATCTGCTCAGATTTATGGGGCATCTTATAAATTAACTTGCTGTCTATCGTCAGATCTTTTCATACCACTCCACAATGTCTTATCTCATTTATTTTCTGACAACGTCTTTACTTGATCCTCATTTTACTCCATTAAACTTAACATCTTATAGCTCTCCATTACTTATTATACTCCTACTCTCTGAAGGGTACGGTTGTGCACTAAATGCACAAAAAGGTATAAAATAAAAACAACTGGCATGAGGATAATTGTATTAAAACCAAAAGTGGATATCATGATAGTTTGTGATATATCTGTAGCATTATACATTGCAAATGAATGTTGTTACCCTAGGGTGTTTCCTTTATTAATGCATTTATTAATGATACTTGCACTTACCTATTTCATTACAATTTAATGATTCACCTCAGCACTTTAATTTTTCTAAAACAGATTCCAATCCCTTGTAAAAGGTGTACTTATCTCAATATTGGTTGGTTATCGTATGCCTACAACCACGGGATGAAAACGGAACGAAGTCGATTTTCCCGCTCAACCTGGAGGACAACTGTACAATTCAATAACTATACGGCCTAATTCAGAAAATGAGTGTATTATATGTATCGAATATTTAACAGTTGAAATACGATTAACTTGTAGACAATCTACGATTTGATATTATATCATACTTGATCGTGCCTGTAAAAATGGCATGCATTTTCATGTAAATTTGTAAATTTATATGAAATACATTATTATTATTATATCCACAAGGCTACATGGGTGTCACCAGATGGGCGAACCAAAAACCAAATTGTCTTCATCTCAGTCTCAAGGAAGTGGAAGCGCAGTCTGCTGGACACAAAAGTAAGAAGAGGAGCAGACCTTGGCTCAGACCACTACCTCGTACAAGGGACAATCCAAATCAAATGAAAAGCTTTCAGAGAATCAGGAGCTGCAGATAGACCACAAGCCAAGATTAACACTCAAAAACTGTAGGACCAGGACACAAAGGACATTTTCACTGCAAGTATAAAAGACAAAGCTGAGACACAAATCAACACTGGCGAAGAGGTCAGCGTCGAAAAGCACTGGAACAACTTGAAGACAGTGTGGAGTCAAAACTGCATGGAAGTTCTGGGCAGAAACAAGAGACAGGACAAACAATGGCTCAATACGGACACTTGGAAACTAATAGAAGAGAGAGATGGTGAAACAAAAGATTATCCAGTGCACCGACGAGCAACAAAAACAGGATTTGAATGCAAGCTACAAGACACTGAACAAAAGAGTAAAGAAGAGTGCCAGAGAAGACAAAGGAAGTATTATGACACCATGGCAAGTGAAGCAGAGCAAGCTGCAAGGGAAGAAGACCTCGGAAATCTCTACCAAACAACTAGGTACCTATCGGGCAAACGTTTGACACAAATCAAGCCGGCGAAAGATGACAACAGAAAGTCATTCACCAAAGAAGTGGAGCAAAGAAAGCACTGAACTGAGCACTTCAAAGACTGCTAAATCGACCACTATTTACAACACGGCCTGCTTGAACATAGAACCACTAAAAATTTCAGCTTTGAACATTTTCAAAATTGCTTTGGTTTGCTATTTTAATTTTGTTTTAATTCTTCATTTATGTATAATAACCATATAATGTATATTTGAACATTTTTAAAATCATTACTACCTACCGCGTTGTCAGCCACAAAAATTGAGAAATAAGCATCACTGGGGATGGCAGAGTGCACTAAAATGTACACAAATGATTCAAATGACTGTTTCTGAACTTTTTAGCATTAATTGTAGATCCCTGTCTAACAAAATGGATTATCTTCAATCCCCATTGTATTCTTATGTTTATCGAAATGCTGGCGTTTTAGCAATATAAGAGACTTGGCTGCACCAGCATTATGATGATAATCTAGTTTCAATAAATGGATACAAAGTTTTTCGCCAAGATAGAAAAAGTTCTAAGAAAAAATATGGAGGAGGGGTAGCCACTTTTATAAACACAAGTTGGTCTACATCAAATCACGTTTGCTTCAACTATTCTAATGACAATATAGACTGCATAGCCGTCAGGTGTCGCCCAAAACACTTAAGCAAATATTCTTATATGTACATAACAAATATTTACATAACACTCAATTGTAACCTTTCTAATATAGTTATGTTTGCAGATGAATTTACTGAATTCGCTGCTCCTGCATTCGGAAATTCTTTGTCTATAGTCTGTGGTGATTTTAATTCATGTGATCACAGCTTTCTTACTTCACTTGGTCATGAGAATCCAGTGAATTTCAATACACGTCTGGACAAATCACTAGACCTGGTTTTTATAAATGAACATGATGTATATGAAACCTGAAGGAGAGCTCCTTTGCTAAACTCTGACCACTGCGTTATTCCTATTTTACCGAAAGTGTACGGCAAGTTACAACAAAAATTGTTTAGCCATTTAACAAAGAAGATACATGAACGTTCATATTCCCATGACAACATTCTAGCACTAAGAAGCATGTTGTATGATACCAACTGGGAACTATTTACTGACGATAAGTTGGATGCTACTGTCTCTAATATAACCGATTATCTGAAGTTTTGTTTGGATATTTGCTGTCCATATGAAACACTGTTTTCGAGATTTGACAGAATCTCTTCTTTTCAGCTGAAAAAACTTAGAAGACAAAAAGAGAAGTTGTATAAGAATTGTGATAATACTGGTGTCCGTAAAATAAACACCCTTACAAAATTGAAATAGAAAGGTTGAACGGACTATATAATGAAAAATTTTTATCATGCAAAAATCCTTCAAACATTTGGAAACTTTTCAATAAACTTACAAGTAAAAAACAAATGTCTGTTGATGCTTATTCTGATGTTAATGCTTTAAACAAATCATTTATCATGAAACAAATTAATATGGTTGTATCTGATATACCTAGTCAAGATAATGGTCATTTTCCGGGTTTTAAAGAAAAGGATGTACTATTATGTTTGAAATCTTTAAATCCAACACACAGCCTTGGTCCAGATGGTGTACCAAGCATTCTTCTTCAAAAGCGTGTAGATATCTTGTGTCATCCTATTACTCAAATCTTTAATGCATCAATTAACAGGGAAACGGTACCTGCTGACTGGAAAGAAATCAAGGTTGTACCTGTACAGAAATCATCTTCTGGAGCAGGTATAAAGTTTAGACCGGTCGCTATAACATCTCATTTTTTGAAAACTATGGAGAAACGTCTTTTGAATATTCTTTAACCTTCTTTAAAAGCTTTTAGTGACCCTAAGCAGTTTTCTTATAAGTGTGGAGGAAGTACATTAGATGCAGCATTGTACTACACCACAATATTGTTTCCTGCCTTGATAAGGGTGCTAAGTTCGTTCGAACAGCTTTTTTAGACTATACTGCAGCTTTCGACTCTGTTCCTAGGACACTTTTATTAGGAAAGATGATTTCAGCACAGACAGAGTCCTGGGCAACTAGATGGCTGTCTTCTTATTTTAAGGATAGGAAACAGCATACTGTTTTGGCTGGAAAACGCTCCACGTCGCAGCTAACTGAAAGTGGTGTGCCTCAAGGTGCAGTACTTTCTCCACTTCTTTTCTCTTTCTTTTTGCATGACCTTCCGAACTCACCCAAAGTTAACTTCATTATGTATGCTGATGATCTGACCGTCTCTGTCCATGTAGTTTCCACATCGGATTGTTCCCATATGAATGGCTTCTTAGCTGAAGTTGAGGATTGATCTGGCTCAAATGGTCTTAAACTAAATCCAACTAAATGTAATACTGTTGATTTCAGCTTGAGAAGTGAAAAAGACATGCATGGATTGATCCAATCTCATGATTGTTGTAATATTGATGGTACCATGATAGAGAGTAAGTCAAGTGTTTCTTATCTTGGCATAAGTTTCTCTTCAAACCTTTGCTGGTCGTCTCATATTCTTATAGTTTCTTAGAAGATTTTCCGTCTGACTTATTACATAAAGAAGTTGAGGCACTCAGGTATAACCCAACCTCTTCTCATACAATTTGTTAATTCATGTGTTTTGCCCATCATTCTTTATTGTTCCCCATTATTCTTCCCTGGGCTACTCAAGATAGACCAGATAATACTACGAAGGACATTGAAGGCTGTAAGTAGGGTCAATGCTGTCCCTTTGACTCAACTAACTGACACTGTTGTCAATAGGCATATGAATACTTGTAAACACTTAGCTAAAGTTATCTTGTCTGATAGTGAACATCCTCTTTATTCACAATTGTTCCCTTGTATCTCTTCGGGTAAGACCAGAGGAAATTTCATAAACATTTATGCTCGTACTACAAAATATAAAAATTCGACCGTACCATATTTGACACAAGTATTGTGTGGAGAGACAAATATCAGAAAAGAACTTTTACAACTTTTAAATCATTAACTAAACAATAAAATGTAATGGTGCATGTTAATGCATGTGTTATTTGTTATATTATTTATTTATTATTCAGTATGACCAAGCAATGGTGTGTTTTTGTTGGGGTTTTATTTCTTCCTATTAACTATCAATATTTTAACATTTTATACATTTACATAATTATAAACAGAGCTAAACCATTGCAATATGTAAAAGAAACGCTGAAAATTCCATGCTGTAAATTGTTATCGTTGTGGAATAAAGTGCTTATATTATTATTATAAATACCAACGACGGAGACAGAGCTACCAGTGAACACCAAAACGCCGACGAAATCAGAAGTCCTGAAGGCAATCAAGATACTAAGAGCTGGAAAAGCAGCAGGACCAGATGGAATCCCAGCAGAAGCGTTGAAAATGGACCCAGAGACAACAGCGGACTTGATGACGCCACTACTGGAGAAGGTGTGGAAAGAAGGCAAAGTACCTGAAGATTGGAAGAAAAGATACTTATTCAAACTACCAAAGAAAGGAGACTTAAGTCAATGCAAGAACTGGCGCGGAATTATGCTCCTGTCCATCTCAAGCAAAATACTAAGCTGCATTATTCTGGAGAGAATCAAACATGTCCTGGATGAAAGCTTCGACCGGAACAGGATGGATTCAGGAGAAACAAGTCATGCATTGATCAGATCGCCACATTACGGATCATCATTGAACAAAGCCTGGAATGGTAGTCACCTCTCTATATCAACTTCATCGACTTTGAAAAGGCCTTTGACAGCGTCGATCGAGAGGTGATTTGGAAACTACTTCGCTACTACGGGGTGCCACCGACAATTATACATCTCATCCAACAGCTGTACGACAATGCTGCATGCCAAGTAATCCACAACGGGAAACTAACGGAACCCTTCGAAGTGAGGACAGGAGTAAGACAAGGCTGCCTACTATCGCCAATGATTTTCCTGATTGCAGTAGATTGGATAATGCGACAAACAGCGGGCAATCAGGAAACAGGCATAAAAATGGCTCACACAAAAACTTGTAGGATCTAGACTTCGCCGATGATATATGTCTGATTTCCCACAAACTGGAAGATATGCAAGTGAAAAGCAACAAGTTGGCAAAAGAATCATCAAAGATAGGACTTCAGGTGAACATAGAGAAGACAGAGGTGATGAAGATTCCCGGGCAACACCACCAACAGCAACAACATCAACAGACAACAATCAGCATAAACGGGAGGAACCTGAAAGAAACTACCTCTATTACCTACCTGGGAAGCATCGTTTCAACTACAGGCCAACGGAACTGACGAGGATATCAAAGCAAGGATCGGGAAAGCAAGGCAAGCTTTCACTACTCTCAAGTCTGTGTGGAGGTCAACAGCACTCAGCATCAAAAATAAGATCCAGATTTTCAACTCCAATGTGAAGTCAGTGCTACTCACTATACGGATCAGAGACTTGGCGCGTCATAAATAGCATCTCAAACAAACTACAGACCTTCATTAACAGTTGTCTTCGCTCAATACTCAAGATCAGATGGCCGGCCAGAAAATATCAGCAACAGGGATCGCTGGGAGCGAACCAACCAGGAACCGATTGTGCAACAAATAGGCAGGAAGAAATGGAGATGGATTGGACATACTCTGAGGAAACCATCAAGTGACATCACTAGACAAGCCATTGCTCGAGTGGAACCCGAAAGGGAAGCGGCGAGTTGGTCGTCAGTGCAAGGGTGACTTGGAGGATGTCATGTGAAGAGGAGATGAAAGCGTGTGGGCAGACATGAAGCCAGGTGAAGACTCTAGCAGAGAACCGAACGCAATGGAGACGCACGGCTGAATCCCTATGTTCCTGTAGGA
The DNA here is from genome assembly GCA_944472155.2 of Trichobilharzia szidati. Lineage (NCBI taxonomy): Eukaryota > Metazoa > Platyhelminthes > Trematoda > Strigeidida > Schistosomatidae > Trichobilharzia > Trichobilharzia szidati. The sequence continues at coordinate 15,185,172 of OX235271.1, forward strand.
ATTAAAGGAAACAATAATAATAATGTTAAGAGTAAATACGGCGTCTGGAAAACTTTTTGTTTACGTGATTAGATGAACAGATAACAACGTACCCTGTTCTGTGGTTGCGAACCGTAGGCACTGTTTTTAATTAGTTCGATAACCGTAGTTGCAGTTAGTTACACATATCGAACAGTATAGGTACATTATTCACATCTTGATTTATTACGATAAGTAGAAATCGCAAGCAAACTATCTCAGGTAGATTTACTTTTCACCTTGTGACTATGAAGTCCGTTATTAGGTTCCTATTAAGACGATATATAACTCTAAACGCTTATAATCTCAATGTTTTCTTTTACAAGTGGGCGCAGTAACTTCATTGCGGTACGACATAGTCTTTTTATCAATAAGCCTCTCCGAATATCTAATTTTACTTAGCATTTCTGAGATCACAACTTACGCAAAGGCTAGAATTCAGTCTAATCAAGTAGAATATACAAACAAATAACGAGGAATACATTTATTAATGAATAAACATGTAATACAAAATCAACAACAGTGCAGATATCTTTTTCTTTATCGCCCAAATCCATGAAATTCCCGAAAGTAGATATTATCTGAAAAAGGACATAAGAATTATAAAGATGTAGAAATTGTTACCACTGTAAAGGCAATAATTAACTACTTACCACGTTTAAAATGACGAAATTATTCGTTAAACTGCATATAATTACGTCAGTTAAGATTTTTCAAGAAGAAAAAAAAAGGATATTGCATCTGCCTGTAAACATCAAATCTATGTCACAAAATAAGTATATACGGTGCGTATATAAGTTCTAAGTATTTCTGTAGATTTCCTTTAATGAAATACATGTGGAGGAGCATTGACAGCATTAGCAAAATACACAACAAAGTAAATGAGATAATTAACAAAACCAACTAACCCACCTCATCATATCCATGTATAATCCTTCGAAATGCATAAAAAATTCACTAAAAGTCGTTATAACATGTCACTTCAAGTAATTCGACATTTTCTGAACGGAAAAGTACGTATTTCAACAATTTGTAAACTGGCCGTAAATTACGGCAGGATAAGGACACCATCATTTGCTGTTTATGCTAAAACCGCCTTATTCCGTCAATTTTTAGCAGGAATATAAGTGCAAAAGTGTGTAAAACAACGAAAAATTACCAATTTTTGAGGTTTGTTTTCAATTAATAAAGCCAGTAGAGATCAGCTGATCAAATGATCTATGGCCGGATAAAGTCTACCAGAGGAAAAGCACGTCGTATTCAAGGAGAGCGTGTAGTAGTTGTTGCTGAATTATTATAACTTCTCTGCATGTTTAACCGGATACTAACTGCTGTGGTGAGGCTTTTGCAGATTATATTGCTAAAAACATTGTCGCAACTCTAAACAATAGGAACCCAAAACGAAACGACCTACAAATGCATAAATGACCTTGTCAAAAACCAATCAGAAGGCTAAAAAATGACAATAGTCGTCCCAGGCAGCACTAAGCGCTAGATAATAGGCAATAATACACATGCCCTGCGCTTAGGGGTCGCCTCAATATGTCCTATCTGGAGGCTGGTGTCATATATCCCCAAAACCTATTGCTGGAAAAAGCAGTCACCTGATCGGTTGCTCAAGGCCATTTGTGCGTTTGTAGGTCGTTCCGTTTTGGGTTCTTATTGTTTAGAGTTGCCTGTAACGCAACACTCAGTTGTTACGTTCATTTTCAATAAATTCAAACAATAATGCTGCCTAGGATTATGCCATATAAATTGATTCAGCTTATGCAGAGTGTACTTACGGTCAATGTTGCATTATCTTCCCCTGTATATATAGCTTGTGTTAGTCAAAAGTTTCAAACATGTTTACTCCATGTGTGCATTATCATTATATTGATGATGCCTGTCAACTGGAGTCCCTCATGTGCATAAAGTGAGAATATATTATTATGAGACGCATTCTGTTGTTATATGAGGGAATTGATTTCAAGCTTTATTTATTTTCCCAAGTATCCATCCAACGCAGACCTCGGTATTTTGTTAATGCGAAGTCAATACCTCTATATTTCTTGATGTGTTCCATTGAGTCACTAGTTATCCGATTTTTCCCGCAAACTAAAGATAAAAATGACAACAACCATGTTATTTAACCGTAAATCATGTAATTTTAATACGTAAATTAAATAATACTTATGCATGCCTATACAACTTGTGCGTTCTACATTTGTAGGAATAAATATGTACCTTATTATATTATCATTACTAACTGTACTTACTAATCGTATGTGTGTGCGTCGGTGGCACAGTGGTTAGGACTCTCGCCGACCATGCACATGGTTCGGGGTTCGATCCCCTGCCGGCGCACACCCGATATCTATGGTCGGCCTGAATTTGGGCTACCGATATCCAAGCTGAAAATTCCATACTTGTACTGAGAATACGGTGTGGGATATTATTATTATTAATATTATTAGATAGATAAGAAATACAGATAGATAGTTAGATAGATAGATGGAAAGATAGATAGATAGTTAAAAGATAGATAGATAGATTGATAGACCGATAGATATATAGACAGATTGTTTGATGCTTGGCTGTTGCTGACAGAGTTTCGGTCCCGCATTGTTTGCAACATTCTTCTAGATTCTCAGGTGCTTCTTACAGTTGTACAGTACGTAGTTTGTAACTCATAGTGAATTCGATGTGCATCGCTCCCTAATGGTTTTGTTGAGGTAATATTTCGCTTTTGCTACGTTATCACGGTTTGGTGGTACTTCTGGTTTTATCGCAAATAACTGTCGTTTCACTACCGTCAGGATGGTTCTGCACTATGACTGACTCGAGGAAGTTTCCGTCAGCTATACAGTAGAACACAAAGATTGGCTTTCAACGCTCAGACAATAACACGTCATTTTCAGTCGATACAGTAATTGTGTGTGTTTGTCTAAATGATAAACTTGAATCATAGAAGTAGATTATATGAAAGATACATCCACTGGTTGCAAGCAGAACTGATTTTGAAAAAGAGAAAATGTTTATTATTATGAATAAGTAACATATCACCACCACAAGGGAATAAAATCTTCTGAGTTCATGAACAACACATGTCCAATGTGTTTCATTCATATTGCTCACCTGTGAAAAAGATGGAGGCATATTTATACATAGTTGTGGATTGACACAATTTTCAATTATCAATTTGTAGCCATTTGGATATTTGATTTGTTTCAAGCGATGGTCGCAAAAAGCATCATGAACTGTTGGAAGTTAGAATTAATGAGATGGAATGGTCTACGAGCTTGACTGGTAACCGGAAAGTGTTGGGTTGGGACGAAGGGCGGTGTGTACCGCAAATTAGCACCAGCCTAGGATGAAACAGGCTGGTTGACACCGTTTCTTTAACTGATGTTAATCCGTGGTAAAACGCGATACAAATTTGAAAATTCAAGAGAGTAATAATCTACTGTTGACACTAGTGACTGACTAACTCGGGGATGCCATCGCCTGGAGTTGTAGCGAGTGGTTAGTCATGTCCGATGGGGTTCATCAAGTCAGGTGTGGGCATAGACGCTAACTGCTTGCATTGGCTGGTGGTGGCGCTATATATCATAAATTTCTAATGCGTGTAATTTAACCTTGAAGATTTCGTTGCTTTTCAAGATAACGTCTTGAGCGCAATCTTTAATGTAAAATGAACTCAGTTGAATTCTTGACAAATGATGATGTAATTGTATTTCCTGATAACTTTGTTTGAGGTAGTTTTCCATCTTTTTCATAAGTTATCATTGCTGTTGAATACTGCCTCAGATTTCATTGAGCAAAAACATCTTTCAGCATTGTGAGAAGGAAATTTTGTCATGTAAGTCACTCCTAGCAGTTCGGCAATCTATTCAGATAGAACACAGTCACTGGTTGACAAGGTTTTGATACCTAAATACAACTCGCTATCTGAGAAAGGGTCAACGCAGACAGAGGCATTGGAAGTTAGTGAAGGGAACACAGCTACAAACTCTAGATTCATTATCTCACACGACCCTTATATTGATCACCGCCCACAACTCGTCAAGAAATTTAACCAATAGACACAGAACCACCAGTGAATACTGATCGTCCGACGACATCAAAAGACTCGAACATTAGAAAGTAGTTATAAGAAGGCATGGAAAATCAGATGGAGTACTCGAGAAGCACTGGCTACTGACCTAGATACCTACTGGAAGTGCCGACGACGCTACTGTAGGTGTGGAAAGCAGGAAGGAATGATAACTGCTGAGTCGAAAAAAAGTGACTGAATAATTGGGAGGAAGTGTTATGCCATTGAACGTTTATGCAACGCAAACAAAATATGAATTCATATCATCTTGGAGAGACTGGAAGATGTTCTACTGAGAAAACTTCAACCTAAACATGCTGCATTCAGGCAAAGCAGGTCATGCACGGATCAAATTGCAACACTTCGCGTTGTCATCGAACACAGCATCCAATGAAGACTTCGAAAGAAGAAGACCATCAACATCATCCACTACGAAGTAATTTGAGTGTTGCTTGAACACTACAAATTGTGGTGCCACAAACTTATTCAAACTTCATTCACGGCACCAGCTATACGATACCGTCAGCATCCTACGCAATTCCCATATCAACACTCATTGAAGCGTTTGAAGTGCAGACAGGAGTAAGATAAGGCTAACAGCGATCGCTGATCATCTTCGTCGTCGTGAGTAACTGGATTGTGTAGCAGACTGTGAGGAATGTGAAGACCACCACACATCGAACTGAAGGAAAATTCAGGTTTCGCGGAAGATTTTTAACTCATTCCTATGGAAAATTCCCATTGTACCATAGAAAATTAAAACAAGTGATTCAGCGAAGAGACTGTTATCAACGAATTTATTATCAGGCTGTACAAACGTATATATATGGTTTTTAAGAATTTATATCCGGTGAGGCAATTGAATCATATGACTCATTCTCGGACAGACTCAGATATGTATGAATTCGTAGGAGACAGTTTGAGAGAAGCATCAGTAACATGATTTCAAGCAAACTTAATGAGGAAGTATAGTTAGCGATAACCAGCTAACGCTAACATTCGACAATCGTCATCACAGGGAGAAATCTAAAAGGAATAGTTACTCTTCTTAGGGGGGACAGGATTCTTTCAACCACAAGAGGGATAGAAAGCGATTTCAAAACGCGAATCAGAAAGGCGAGACAGAACTTCATTACTCAAAGTCTAGTTTGGAAATCTACTGCACTGTTCAGCATGGATGACATGATTTGAGATGTTAACATCATTGTGCAGCCAAATCCTCTGCGAGTGTCAGGAATTCTAATTGCCAGGTAAAGCATTTACTACAGCCTACTGCAGACGTTTATCAACAGCTGCCTTTGCCACCATCATATTACATATCAGATGACTGGTTAGGAAGGATCACCGATGAGGAGCTCTGTCATCCAACAAACTGATGAGAACCTATTGCTCGACAAATATTCTGAGGAAAATGGGGATGAATTAGATATACTCCGAGGAGACCACTGACTGGCATCACGCACACCAAACGGTCGAGTGGAATCTGAATTGGAAGAGACATGTTTACCTGGCTCCCTAGAGTAACGTTGAGAAGATTATATGAGGAGGGAATAAAACATTGTGGTAGTCAGTGTCGTCTCCAGGATTAGTTGAGAATGCTTGCAGAGGACGAGAACCGAGGCCAATGAGGAAGAACATATCTCAGGCTTTATATTCCCCTTAGAACATAAGCAATAAGTGAGTGGATTATAAGGATAATGATGATACTGATAATCACAAGGCAGCTAAATATTTATCTCACAACAAAATAAATGGTAGGTGAATCATCTCTGAATGACTTACCGAATTCATGATCAAGCTCTCGTCCCATAGCATCGAGAGCTGTATTCATAATATCCAGTACACTCAGCGCTAAACATATATGGATTCACTATTATATTGGTGAAATTTGAACTTACTGTGAAACCTTTCAATTCTGTGCTTCTCAACCTTTTCTACTTCAGAAATCAGTTCAACTAAACATGTGAAATAATGTCAAGCAGGATATCGCATAAATAGCTGGTGAATGTTTGAAAACGCATTGCCGTTTTCTTCGGTTTCTCATCTCAGAGATTGTTTCTTAATTCTATGAATCATGGTAACAATAAATGTCATGTTATGGTTGGAGGCACGCGTCAGGTAGAAATCTCTGTCTGGTATTCAGGTTCCTGCATGTTGTTATACCTGAAATTCACCACTCAGCCGTTTCAAAACTGCAATTTTGAAGGAAAAACTCTTTTCCCTACTGAGATTTGAACCCTGGATAACCCAACGCTACCTGCAGTTAACAACATCATCATTGACCTCGGTCGAGATCTCAATTATCCATCAATAATGGACACCCCACTGCATTTATTAGTCAGTATCCAAAGTCGCATAATGCATGATTGATTGAAATAATTGTACGAAAGAACAATGAATTCTTTCGATTAACATTTATTCAAAGGCAACGAAATGAGTTTACGAGATTTTCGTCAACTTTGTAATGCATGTCTCGCTGTAGCGTGTCCTATTGCGAAATAAGTAGTATTTCTAGTAGCTCACATTACTCAGAATATTCCTAGGGGCTTATATTCTTTTATTATAGCTTGACTCCACTCAGTATTTGTGATACATGTTTGGAATTTTCAGCATGTGACATCGGTAGCCCAAATTTAGCAGACCAACCATTGATATCAGAAGTGCGTCGGCCGGGAATCGAACCCCAGACCATGTGCATGGTCGGTGAGCGTCCTAATCGCTGTGCCACCAACGCCACTGGATGTGAGAAAGCCTCATGAAACCTGAAACTGCATTCATTCACTCATTAACCTGTAGTTGCAGCAGCATTTACGTGGGAAGAACTGAGAAGGTACATACAAAGCGGATTTCTTTACATGAGCGAAAATGATTCTCATTAGGTGTAAGACAGCGTAGTAGCCATCCGAATGGTAAAACGACAGTCACAGCGGATTACTACGATATACAGAATCAGCAGTGTTCCAAATATTAAAGACTAGTTTATGCGTACACAGGGATCCTGTGATTCACCATGAATTGACTTGGCGAATCGTTTCTTCTTCAATTACTGTCACACTGTTTGTACCGTCCTGTTATTCTGCCTAAATTTTGTTCACCTTTCTATCTTTTTTCACTACGCATTATGTTTGTTGCACGTCTGACATAAATAAACCATATCAATAGAGATTTTTACTGTGATCAATCTGACGATGGGCAAATGACTTTACTTCCAGGATTTATTTCGCGGGGATTCGGCTTGTTCCAAGCTTGAATCACGGATTGATATCAGTAGGAGAACCATTGAAAAGCAGCTAGAAGTGGCGGCCAGCTGGCTGTATATTCTTAGTTTGGGACTCGTTGACAGTGTGCACGCATTAACTCACCTGTCGATAGGCGGAACAAGGACCTACAGGTCATGGCACTCCCTTGTGACTCACTACAAGACGAAGTGGACTGGAGTTCTAGTGACAAGCCGAGACGAATGGTGTGCACCTGGTAGGGTGTGAGGATATACACTCATATACGACATTGGCTGCCTGCCACGATACACTTCCGAAGTGATAATTGTTGGAATTCAAGGCCCGTTGGATTGCGGCCTCTATTGGTTGAGTGGCTAACGAGCTTGTTCTCACCACCTGCATGTCTTTCGTTCAATCTCCAGTGGTGTTGTGACAGCAGACTGAACAATAGTTCCGAACGAGGAAGGAGCAGACGTTTCCATGCTCCTCTAGCTAATATGAAACCATGATCAAACTTGAAGCGAATCAAGTCCATGCAGAATCACTCTTGAATATTCTATGATAATTTCATCCTCTCGAAACTTTCTTCCAAATACGATGCAATAGCTTCTCAACATGTGTTATGTGGTTGAAGTTCTTTGTGTCCTGAAGATATGCACACAGGCCTTCTTCGTTCAAGTCTGAATAGTGATTTCAGTATTTGAAATAGCTTCACAGAAGAGGGTCGGAGGATTGCAAGCACACAATGTTTTGCTTACCAACAGTATCCCCAAATTTAGACTTTGGTACATTTTTCCGATCTGATTTTGTCAATAATATTATGGCAGCTGAGAAAAAATATGAAGATATTGATAGAAATTATTAGCAGGCACAGTGAATTAAAGAAGGTGAAGGGATTCAAATCAATGAGGTACAAGAAGAGTTTTATTTTGCGTGCTTGAGTCGTAAGTGGAGCAAATGCTTGTGGAGAACTTGAAATCTTGTCATTTCAGAAGCTGAGGCGTTGTTTTCACGGCGTGCTTTCGTTAGGATAAGGAGCAAGTTTGCTATGCGCATTTACACTAGGCGATGTTTAAGTTCACATCGGCAGGGTCTCGAACTCATTGCAAGGATTCAACCGTTGAACCTCTGACGCAAGTGGAAGCACGCGAAATATGTTTCATATGCACTTAGAGGGTACTATTTAGTAAGTAGATGGATGTGGGATACGTTTACATCACTACTTGACATCAGTTCGAGAACTAATGAAATCTCGTAGATAGTGAACAGCTGCTTTGTCGAAGAAAGATATGAGTTGCATATTATCAAATAATTGGACATAAAGTGTTTTCCAGCACTGTGCTCATGTTGTTAGAGCCAGCTGATGAGTCATTTTTTAGCAGTAAAACATGTATTCATCGGTGATTACTCGAACTTCGCGAACAATTTACCTTCAGTGTCACAAACATCCGAACAGTTACAGTTAACATTGCAGTTTACGCACGAGTGGAAGATGGAGAGAGCATAACTTTGAGTAAACATGGAGGATACGGAGGTGATGAAGATAAACAACCAATGGAACGAATGTATGTATAGATAGACCGGTGAGTTGGATGAACAACAGTACTTTGAAGTGCGTGGAAGTACTGATTTCTTGTCGGTTGGACAGTACAGATGCTCCCACATCAGTGACCACGACTTCGGACTGAATATAGCCAGTTTTATTCACCGCTGCATATCTGTCACAAGAAGATTTATGGTGACAAACGGAATTACAGATGTCACATTACACCATAAACAATAAATTGATCTTATTGCATATGGCAATAATATCTGATGATGTTGCTGGTCAGTTTCATGAAACCTTTTGTGAATTAGAAAGGAAACTGAGACTCACCAGTTACATTGGGTTGCATTTCTGACATTCGCAAACATTCCTGCTCAACTTTCTCTGGACAGAGAGAAATGAAATGAAACAAACTTGAATATAATTCAATCAAACAGGCAAAATGAAATTGCTGTTTTCCATGCACACATATCATCGATCATTCTCAGCACCCACATATACACTTTACAGGGGAAGCAGGTGCAAGTGCGGCTGATTATTCATCATGCCTGAGTAATTACTTACTCATTTAGTAAAAATAATATGACAGCAGAAATTCTGAGATATGCTACGAATAGACATCCACGTTGGATGAGTGTTTGTGTTGTAGTTGTGTTCACTCAGCTGGATAGTTTGGCTGAGGAGCTTTCATTTCCTTACTAAGCACCATCCTCAGTCACTCGACAGTCCTCTCACCAACCCACGAATGACTGCCACAAATCATCGCTTCTGCATGATTCAAAATATCAAAGTGGGAAATGTGTTTGAAGTTGAACATCTGTTGAAATATTTGTTTACCTCTTGATTTGATAAATTCCCTTTCAAAAATTTCTCCCCATTCTTCTACGGTAATGTTTTCACCTAATGGAGAATAGAGGTCAATGCTAATGTGAGTGCCATTTCAATATTTTCAAGTGAAAATGAAATCAATTGCTTTTAGAATTGAGTATATGTGGTAAGTTAAGGTTGTTTGTCAATATGAAGTGTTAATATCGTATGCGTGTGTGTGTGTGTATTTTAGACAAACAATTGCACAAGTGTCATTTAGTTCCGAGAGGGACATAGGGCTTCAGCCACATGTCTCCACCAAATTTTTCACCTGGTTGCATATCTACCGACATGCTTTCATCTCCTCTTCACATCACCTCCAATGTGACAGCCTCGCACTGACGACCAGCTAGTCGCTTCTCACTCCGCTTTTTTACTCAAGCAATGGCCTCGCGTGTGATGTCACTTGATGTTATTTTCATAGAGTACGACCAATCTGCCTCCATTTCCTCTTGAATATTTGTTGTCCAATTGGTTCCTGCTGGGTTTGTTTCGCTCCCAGAGATCCGTGTTGTTCATCTTTACTGGCCATCTGATCTTGAGTGAAGTACTGAGCGAAGACAACTGTTGATAAATGTCCGCAGTTTGCTCGAAGCATTTTTCATGATTCGACAAGTCTCTGACCTGTAAGGTAGCACCGACTTCACACTGGAGTTGAAAATGTGCATCTTGTTTTCCATGCTCAGTGCTGTCGGTCTCCATGTAGACAAGAGAGTAATGAAAGCTTGCCTGGCTTTTTCGATCCTCGCTGCTTAGATATCCTGATCAGTTCCGTCTGCCTGTAGTTGAATTGATGCTTCTCAGGTGGTGCAGGTAAAGGAGATTGCTTCTCTCAGATTTCTACAATGTATGCTGATTGTTGTCTGTTGTTGTTGCTGTTGCGGTTGACCAGGATCCCCGTCAACTATGTTCTCTCTATGTTCACCTGAATACTTATCTTTCTTTGATGCTTCTTTTATCATCAACTTGTTGCTTTTCACTTGCATATCTTCCAGTGTGGGGGAAATCAGAACACATACATCATCGAAGACCACACCCTCTACGTTTTTGTGCTGGTCCATCCTAGGACAGTTTCCTTGCTGCCTGCTGTCTTTCCATCACATTATCTATCAACCGCAGTCAGGAAAATCATGAGAGATCGTAGGCAGCCTACTTGTCATTTCTCGTCTTCAATTAAAAGTGTTCCTTGAGTTTCCGTTTGCGGATTACTTGGCATGCAGCACTGTCGTGGGCCAGGGATGAATAGACAGAAAGAGAAATTTTACTGGGGCATACTCAGTCATGCATTTCCGCTCTAATATTAATGGTATTTGTTTTTTTCCAGATAGTACTGTATTCGAAAATATTGGGACAAAACTAGGGAACATAAAAATTAGAATTGACCTACCTGCAGGTGACGTCTGATCTCCATTATGTTTCTCGTGTTGTGGTAGGTGGGCCGATATTCGATTCCTCTATCCGCCCTACCACTGTTCTACACAATCATATTATATCTTCCACAGATTGACAATCAACTCTGGTGGATATTCACAGAATCATAGATTCACCACTCTCCACCATGCATTCTACTTCAGTATCACATGCTCAATACTTATAGTCTATGTGGATATTATCATGCAGATCCCGACTCTGAAGATATTCATACTCCTGGAATTTCCTACACATAGTGAAAATACGTCAACGTGGACTACCTATTTCCACATTTGCTATTCGACATGCATCTGGATGATCAACTGGCGCTGCAGACGATGTTATTCGGTAGACGATGAACATGATTCATATGCCCATGTCGAATCATCAGCGTGTTCGACTACTTCGTTGTATTTACTCAAAGTAGATTTCAATACAAATCAACCCAACAACATCATCACGATTCAGCAGCCGCATACATAGTTTACTCAACTCTTTTGTAGAGACATTTGGAGAAATAGAATTCTCTGTCATCTCCAAAGAACAGGATCATGCCATCTATTTAGTCTAAATCAATCTACTCATCAAATACAGCTGAGGCATGACCAGTCTCAGATCATTAACAACATCATCAACAATTCCCAGCCTAATGATGACAGTAGGTGATATTCTAAAACACCATTGAACGTCATCTGCTTATATTCCGTTTGTCAATTAGTAAGATGTAAAATTGATTTGGTTGGGTGGTGACTAGCTTGAAAACCAGGATGCGAATTTCGTGCAATTTGAGATCATTCAGTTGAAAGTGTGTGTATTCTCGAGTTGGTGGTACTCATTATTTCAAACACCATGGTGTTATCCACCAAACCACTTGGGCAACTAGAGTCACGTCTTATGCAATGGGCATCAGTTATTGCTTGTTTTGTGTGAATTTCGATTTTCCCGTTGACTGATTGGACTGAAATATTCAATCTCTGTGGGAAGACTAACACCCACTGGCAAATGCAGGTACGTCTGACTGATGACTTCTGAATAACACGAAACAAGCACCATGAGTTCCACCCCTTGTGGATGCCCATCGAATTAATTCAACTTAATCCAAAGATTTCGCCACAGCGTCTCTACCAGGAGACGACATGTCAACAGTGGTCGAACGTTTCTGTCCAATCTGTCAACAGAAAAATCGAAATGGACTTAAAGTAGACATTTGACAACACGTAAATAAGAATTCGTGTTTCTGAAGAACATGCTGAATCTAACACTGTATTCTACTGATAATTTGCAGTGTTTGATTACTTCGTAAAATCTCTTCATGATGCATGGACTGCTAGAAAGGATCTGTACACGAGAGCAGGTTAGTCGACATAGTAATGCCGTTGTTGTTGTTATTTCAAAGATATTCGGTGTAAATGATAACAGCATTTGCGAAAATTCTGTTTCCATGTTCTGTTCTGTGTTTATTCGTGATCTTGACAATAAGTGCGACAGCTACTATGAATACATAGGTCGACAAAGAGATCGCCTCCTGTCACTTCTCTTCACAGCTCACTAGTTTTCTAAATGTCTATATTCACAAGTCACTGCCTTTTGCCACTTGGTGTTAAAATAAGTCAGAGTGTATGAGAAATAAAAATGTTTAAAGTGGAACTCAAAAAGGCTCTTGTAATCGCAGCAGTTTTCAAATAGTACGTTACTTGATGAGTAGACGTTTGGAAATGGCTGAGGGAAGACAAGATAACTACGAATTGAATTGATGTCACAAAACTTGATTGACAACATACACTTTGGGAAGTACCTCAAAACTATGCAATGCAATGGCGCAAATCTATAGCAAACTCAGGAATATCTGGACCCTGTGGAAGATTAGCGGTGAATGTCACAAAAATTCTGCGACTTACATTTGATGACAGACAATTTGGCGGAAGTAACAGGAAGCCAAGAAAAGACTTCAAATGAGCTTAGAGAAGACGAATATCATGAAGATAACCTAGCAGTCAATCAACCAACCAACCGACCAACCAGCAACAACAACAAACACCGATCAATGTCAGTGTGAGAAGTTTCAAATATATCAATGAAAATCACTCAGTCAGCCAGACAGTATGGTTTCAACTACAGGAACCACCATGGAGGAGGACTTTGAAACCAGTCAGTATCAGAAGGGCGAGACAGGCATTCATGATTCTGATAACAGTTTGAAAATCTTCTACACTCAGCCAACACAAAGAAAGAAATTCAGATCTTCCACACACATGTTAGGTCATTTCTTCTATATGCACTTCACCGAAAGCAGATGACTTCAGACTTTGATCAAAAGCAGAGGTTTCTGCTCCGATTTGAAGCTCAGATAGGAAACTTGAGCATTCTTAATCACATATCGTAGTAGTACTTAGCAGTACTTAAATAATGGAGGCACCTGTTGAGAATAATCATTGGCCAAGTATTCATTTGAGGAGGATATGCATGTCTCGTATGTTGAAAGATTGTCGGTGAACGTGTTCAGTTGAATGGGTACTAGGCCGTACAAGTGACATAACAGTGATAGTTGCAGTAGAAGTAATGGCAGCATGAGAAGCGAAATAAGGTGGAGTGACAAAATATGGTGAAATATAGTTGATTTGTTGCTTGATATGAGTGACTTTTAAATCTACACTGGAACACAAATCGACTTATGCCTGAATGCTCAAACCTACTCATCGCATAAAACTGCACGGAATACTTCAAAAATGATGACCATTCCTCTTTCATGCCAGAAATCTCCCTGACCTGGATCCGCTCAACAGTAGTGACTGTCGACCAACAAATCGTTTTTTATGATCATATACACTTTTATGAAATAAATTTGACGAAAGACATTCATGATGTTTTGTATTGGCAGCTGTGTACTATAAAACCGCTAATACGCCGGAGAATCACGACATCACTTATGCAAGTGAGTAAACAGAAATAACTGAAGTGTATAGGTATTTATTTATTCACACAGAATGTCTTGAAACAATTGAGATGTATGCTTTCTAGCTGACTTCAGTGAGAGTATCCATGTAAGTAAGCTCGGTGTACTGGACAGTTGCTGCGTCCATTTTACGACTCTTGAGCAGAACGCACCCACCGAGGTTCGTCCTGAGTACCTTCCGTTCACAAGACGCAGTAGTAGACCGTTCATCCGCTGACAACTAATCCAACGGTCCGTGAACTCCAACTGCTGTCAGTAGTGGCAGAGTTAGCTACTCATTTGTGATCTCGTGCATCAGGTGTTTTATTTTCTCTTCCTTCCATGCATTGATGTATGTCTCGCAAGTGAGACAACAATAAATCCCTGTCTCAGTGTGATGTATCGTTATCCGAATGAACGACTATCTTTCGGATGTCTGCGGTCATGAGTAACAGACACTGCTACTGGTGGAGGAGGTGAGTGAATGTCACCACTGGAAACACTTCCAGTGATTGGTGAGATTTGGCTGCTACCTTCCAGTAACGCTTATGTCTGATGTCTTCGAGGACATAGGAGAAAGGAGTTTCTCAAATATGTACAGTCAAAGTGAAAGCGAATCCAAGTTTATTCCACTTTCTTAGTGCAATTCGAAAAAGAAGGTAGATAGATCATTGAAAGACATCAGTTTTGAATAACCATACTCATGAAAGATTTAAATGAAGTAATCGAACATTCAATCACAGTCGAACATATTGAGAACTATTGATATGTATGCAAGGAAATGGCGCATATGATGTAAGACGCCAACGGAGACTATATAATATGCAATATATTCTGCTGAGAACTCTATGCACTTTAGAAAAATACTGTCAGAACACAGCTGCTATTATTATTATTATCTGCCTTGATGAGACTCACGAGGTAGTCGGGTTTCACTCAAGAGATGGTCTGATGTGCCATGTCACCCGACAGACTCGTTAGCCTGTATCTTATGAATCTTCACTTCTTCTAATTATCTGCTGGATTATAAGATCATGATTGGTTCGTTCCCAGAGTTTCTTGGTGCTAATCCTCGCTGTCTGGTCATTTGATCTTCACTGTGGAGTCAGCAAAGCAGCTGTTGATAACATCCAAAAATAGCCAGTGAGACATTCTTTTGATGGCACACCAAGTCTTTCAAGAATATAGAGCTGACTTTAAATTAGTCTGAGAAATCAGAATTTCGTTATTCATTCAGAGTGTGGCGGAGTTCTATAGTGATTTCAGAATGCTGACTGTCTGCCTAACCTCTCTGATTCTCACATTCCTTGACATCTTCACCTGTATTGCTTTCGGTTGAAACAACGCTTCATGGATGAGTGCAGAGAGTGACCGCCTTCAAATTCTTTCATATATAGTGATTGGTGCTTGTTCTTGTTGTTAGCGGCGTATCTTATTCACTTTTATCTTTTCTCAATGCTCACTGGAAGCCCTATCTTCGCTGACTAATTTTTCTGACAACTTAACGGTTTCAGCCTGCGAGTCTTCAAGGTTTTTTGTAAAATTCGACACAAGTCGTCCTCAAAAACCAGATCCCACGGAGTCTTCTGATCGGTCCAAAATATTCCTGTCTTCTCGCTGCTAACAGTCTCCGAAACGATCGAGTACACCACCGTCAGAAATACCACGGTTGGTTGTAAGGAACCATGTTTTACTTAGAGGCTTCACTGAGTTTTCAGTTGCCGATCACTTGACACTTGGCATCGGCATATAGCTGTTGAATATGACTGGTAAGGGTTTTTGACTTTACCCTGAATAGAGTTGAAGTAGTTTCCGAATGACTTCGAACGCTCTTTCAAACGCGATGAAGTAGTGACGCAGATTTGACCGTCATTTTATACTCTGTTCAATGACGATGCATAGAGTTTTCATTTCATCGGTTCGTAATTTACTTCTCCTCAATCGAGCCAATTGCAGGTGAAGTTGTGCATCCACAACATCTTTTATTCTCACCAGAATGATTTGTTTACATAATTCCATTAGTTGTTATCCTGCGATTTTATCAGTTGGTAATAATATTTTCCATATACCTGACGTCAGTGTCTGGTACTGCGTCATGTTCACTGCACATGTTGCGCGTGCATTCAATGAACCAACGCTCAGTGATCCAGCGCTCCTTTCAAGCAAGTGCAAAAAGGAATTCAATCGGAACATTCTGAATTCCAAGAAAATAAGTCATGCATCGATTAAATCGCAGCACTACTCATCATCATTTAAAAGAGCTAGGAATGGCAGTCAGCTCTCTACCTTAACTTCATGCACTTTGAAAATGCCTTCCACAGCGTCAGTCGACAGGCGATTCGGAGACTACCTCGCTACCACAGGGCAACGCCAACAATTATAAACCCCGTGCAACATTTGTACGACAGTGCTGTATGCCAAGTAATCCGCAAACGGAAACTGAAGGAACACTTGTAATTGAAGACGAGAAATGACAAGTAGGCTGCCTACGATCTCTCATGATTTTCCTGACTGCGGTTGATAGATAATGTGATGGAAAGACAGCAGGCAGCAAGGAAACTGTCCTAGGATGGACCAGCACAAAAACGTAGAGGATGTGGTCTTCGATGATGTATGTGTTCTGATTTCCCCCACACTGGAAGATATGCAAGTGAAAAGCAACAAGTTGATGATAAAAGAAGCATCAAAGAAAGATAAGTATTCAGGTGAACATAGAGAAAACATAGTTGACGGGGATCCTGGTCAACCGCAACAGCAACAACAACAGACAACAATCAGCATACATTGTAGAAATCTGAGAGAAGCAATCTCCTTTACCTGCACCACCTGGGAAGCATCAATTCAACTACAGGCAGACGGAACTGATCAGGATATCTAAGCAGCGAGGATCGAGAAAGCCAGGCAAGCTTTCATTACTCTCTTGTCTACATAGAGACCGACAGCATTCAGCATGGAAAACAAGATGCACTTTTTCAACTCCAGTGTGAAGTCGGTGCTACCTTACAGGTCAGAGACTTGTCGAATCATGAAAAATGCTTCGAGCAAACTGCGGACATTTATCAACAGTTGTCTCCGCTCAGTACTTCACTCAAGATCAGATGGCCAGAAAAGATGAACAACACGGATCTCTGGGAGCAAAACAAACCCAGCAGGAACCAATTGGACAACAAATATTCAAGAGGAAATGGAGGCACATTGGTCGTATTCTATGAAAATAACATCAAGTGACATCACACGCGAGGCCATTGCTTGAGTAAAAAAGCGGAGTGAGAAGCGACTAGCTGGTCGTCAGTGCGAGGCTGTCACATTGGAGGTGATGTGAAGAGGAGATGAAAGCATGTCGGTAGATATGCAACCAGGTGAAAAATTTGGTGGAGACATGTGGCTGAAGCCCTATGTCCCTCTCGGAACTAAATGACACTTGTGCAATTGTTTGTCTAAAATACACGCACACACGCATACGATATTAACACTTCATATTGACAAACAACCTTAACTTACCACATATACTCAATTCTAAAAGCAATTGATTTCATTTTCACTTGAAAATATTGAAATGGCACTCACATTAGCATTGACCTCTATTCTCCATTAGGTGAAAACATTACCGTAGAAGAATGGGGAGAAATTTTTGAAAGGGAATTTATCAAATCAAGAGGTAAACAAATATTTCAACAGATGTTCAACTTCAAACACATTTCCCACTTTGATATTTTGAATCATGCAGAAGCGATGATTTATGGCAGTCATTCGTGGGTTGGTGAGAGGACTGTCGAGTGACTGAGAATGGTGCTTAGTAAGGAAATGAAAGCTCCTCAGCCAAACTATCCAGCTCAGTGAACACAACTACAACAAAAAACACTCATCCAACGTGTATGTCTATTCCTAGCATATCTCCTAAATTCTGCTGTCATATTATTTTTACTAAATGAGTAAGTAATTACTCAGGCATGATGAATAATCAGCCGCACTTGCACCTGCTTCCCCTGTAAAGTGTATATGTGGGTGCTGAGAATGATCGATGATATGTGTGCATGGAAAACAGCAATTTCATTTTGCCTGTTTGATTGAATTATATTGAAGTTTGCTTCATTTCATTTCTCTCTGTCCAGAGAACGTTGAGCAGGAATGTTTGCGAATGTCAGAAATGCAACCCAATGTAACTGGTGAGTCTCAGTTTCCTTTCTAATTCACAAAAGGTTTCATGAAACTGACCAGCAACATCATCAGATATTATTGCCATATGCAATAAGATCAATTTATTGTTTATGGTGTAATGTGACATCTGTAATTCCGTTTGTCACCATAAATCTTCTTGTGACAGATATGCAGCGGTGAATAAAACTGGCTATATTCAGTCCGAAGTCGTGGTCACTGATGTGGGAGCATCTGTACTGTCCAACCGACAAGAAATCAGTACTTCCACGCACTTCAAAGTACTGTTGTTCATCCAACTCACCGGTCTATCTATACATACATTCGTTCCATTGGTTGTTTATCTTCATCACCTCCGTATCCTCCATGTTCACTCAAAGTTATGCTCTCTCCATCTTCCACTCCTGCGTAAACTGCAATGTTAACTGTAACTGTTCGGATGTTTGTGACACTGAAGGTAAATTGTTCACGAAGTTCGAGTAATCACCGATGAATACATGTTTTACTGCTCAACAATGACTCATCAGCTGGCTCTAACAACATGAGCACAGTGCTGGAAAACACTTCATGTCCAATTATTTGATAATATGCAACTCATATCTCTCTTCGACAAAGCAGCTGTTCACTATCTACGAGATTTCACTAGTTCTCGAACTGATGTCAAGTAGTGATGTAAACGTATCCCACATCCATCTACTTACTAAATAGTACCCTCTAAGTGCATATGAAACATATTTCGCGTGCTTCCACTTGCGTCAGAGGTTCAACGGTGGGATCTTTGCAATGAGTTCGAGACCCTGCCGATGTGAACTTAAACATCGCCTAGTGTAAATGCGCATAGCAAACTTGCTCCTGATCCTAACAAAAGCACGCCGTGAAAACAACGCCTCAGCTTCTGAAATGACAAGATTTCAAGTTCCCCGCAGACGAATGCTCCACTTACAACTCAAGCCACCAAAATAAAACTCTTCTTGTACCTCATTGATTTGAATCCCTTCACCTTCTTTAATTCACTGTGCCTGCTAATAATTTCTATCAATATCTTCATATTTTTTCTCAGCTGCCATAATATT
Source organism: Trichobilharzia szidati (assembly GCA_944472155.2). Classification (NCBI taxonomy): domain Eukaryota; kingdom Metazoa; phylum Platyhelminthes; class Trematoda; order Strigeidida; family Schistosomatidae; genus Trichobilharzia; species Trichobilharzia szidati. The sequence goes on from OX235271.1 coordinate 15,204,466, forward strand.
ATTGACGAAATCAGATCGGAAAAATGTACCAAAGTCTAAATTTGGGGATACTATTGGTAAGCAAAACATTGTGTGCTTGCAATCCTCCGACCTTCTTCTGTGAAGCTATTTCAAATACTGAAATCACTATTCAGACTTGAACGAAGAAGGCCTGTGTGCATATCTTCAGGACACAAAGAACTTCAACCACATAAAACATGTTGAGAAGCTATTGCATCGTATTTGGAAGGAAGTTTCGAGAGGATGAAATTATCATAGAATATTCAAGAGTGATTCTGCATGGACTTTTTTTGCTTCAAGTTTGATCATGGTTTCATATTAGCTGGAGGAGCATAGAAACGTCTGCTCCTTCCTAGTTCGGAACTATTATTCAGTCTGCTGTCACAACACCACTGGAGATTGAACGAAAGACATGCAGGCGGTGAGAACAAGTTCGTTAGCCACTCAACTAAAAGAGGCTGCAATCCAACGGGCCTTGAATTCCGACAATTATCACTTCGGAAGTGTATCGTGGCAGGCAGCCAATGTCGTAGATGAGTGTATATCCTCACACCCTACCAGGTGCACACCATTCGTCTCGGCTTGTCACTAGAACTCCAGTCCACTTCGTCTTGTAGTCAATCACTAGTGAGGGCCATGACCTGTAGGTCCTTGTCCCTCCTATCGGCAGGTGAGTTAATGCGTGCACACTGTCAGTGAGTCTTAAACTGAGAATATACAGCCAGCTGGCCGGTACTTCCAGCTGCTTTTCAATGGTTCTCCTACTGATATCAATCCATACTTCAAGCTGGGAACAAGTCGAATCCCTGCGAAATAAATCCTGGAAGTAAAGTCATTTGCCCATCGTCAGATTGATCACAGTAAAAATTCTCTATTGATATCGTTTATTTATGTCAGACGTGCAACAAACATAATGCTTGGTGAAAAAAGATAGAAAGATGAACAAAATTTAGGCAGAATAATAGGACGAAACAAACAGTGTGACAGTAATTGAAGAAGAAACGATTCGCCAAGATAATCCATGGTGAATCACAGGATCCCTGTGTACGCATAAACTAGTCTTTAATATTTGGAACACTGCTGATTCTGTATATCGTAGTAATCCTCTGTGACTGTCGTTTTATCATTCGGATGGCTACTACGCTGTCTTACACCTAATGAGAATCATTTTCGCTCATGTTAAGAAATCCGCTTTGTATGTACCTTCTCAGTTCTTCCCATGTAAATGCTGCTGCAACTACAGGTTAATGAGTGAATGAATGCAGTTTCAGGTTTCATGAGGCTTTCTCACATCTAGTGGCGTTGGTGGCACAGCGATTAGGACGCTCACTGACCATGCACATGGTCTGTGGTTCGATTCCCGGCCGACGCACTTCTGATATCAATGGTTGGTCTGCTAAATTTGGGCTACCGATGTCACATGCTGAAAATTCCAAACATGTATCACAAATACTGAGTTGATTCAAGCTATAATAAAAGAATATAAGCCTCTAGGAATATTCTGAGTAATGTGAGCTACTAGAAATACTACTTATTTCGCAATAGGACACGCTACAGCGATACATGCATTACAAAGTTGACGAAAATCTCGTAAACTCATTTCGTTGCCTTTGAATAAATGTTAATCGAAAGAATTCATTGTTCTTTCGTACAATTATTTCAATCAATCATGCATTATGCGACTTGTGATGTTGACTAATAAATGCAGTGGGGTGTCCATTGCTGTTGGATAATTGAGATCTCGACCGAGGTCAATGATGATGTTGTTAACTGCAGGTAGCGTTGGGTTATCGAGGGTTCAAATCTCAGTAGGGAAAAGAGTTTTTCCTCCAAAACTGCAGTTTTGAAACGGCTGAGTGGTGAATTTCAGGTATAACAACATGCAGGACACCTGAATATCAGACAGAGATTTCTACCTGACGCGTGCCTCCAACCAGAACATGACATTTATTGTTATCATGATTCATAGAATTAAGAAACAATCTCTGAGATGAGAAGTCGGAGAAAACGGCAATGCGCTTTTCAAACATTCACCAGCTTTTTTATGAGATACCTGCTCAATTATCATTCCTGCTTGACATTATTTCACATGTCTAGTTGAACTGATTTCTGAAGTAGAAAAGGTTGAGAAGCACAGAATTGAAAGGTTTCACAGTAAGTTCAAATTTCACCAATATAATAGTGAATCCATATATGTTTAGAGCTGAGTGTACTGGATATTATGAATACAGCTCTCGATGCTATGGGACGAGAGCTTGAACATGAATTCGGTAAGTGATTCAGAGATGATTCACCTACCATTTATTTTGTTGTGAGATAAATATTTAGCTGCCTTGTGATTATCAGTATCATCATTATCCTTATAATCCACTCACTTATTGCTTATGTTCTAAGGGGAATATAAAGCCTGAGATATGTTCTTCCTCATTGGCCTCGGTTCTCGTCCTCTGCAAGCATTCTCAACTAATCCTGGAGACGACACTGACTACCACAATGTTTTATTCCCTCCTCATATAATCTTCTCAGCGTTACTCTAGGGAGCCAGGTAAACATGTCTCTTCCAATTCAGATTCCACTCGACCGTTTGGTGTGCGTGATGCCAGTCAGTGGTGTCCTCGGAGTATATCTAATTCATCCCCATTTTCCTCAGAATATTTGTCGAGCAATAGGTTCTCATCAGTTTGTTGGATGACAGAGCTCCTCATCGCTGATCCCTCCTAACCAGTCATCTGATATGCAATACGATGGTGGCAAAGGCAGCTGTTGATAAACGTCTGCAGTAGGCTGTAGTAAATGCTTCACCTGGCAATTAGAATTCCTGACACTCGCAGAGGATTTGGCTGCACAATGATGTTAACATCTCAAATCATGTCATCCATGCTGAACAGTGCAGTAGATTTCCAAACTAGACTTTGAGTAATGAAGTTCTGTCTCGCCTTTCTGATTCGCGTTTTGAAATCGCTTTCTATCCCTCTTGTGGTTGAAAGAATCCTGCTTTCCCTAACGAGAGTAACTATTCCTTTTAGATTTCTCCTTGTGATGACGATTGTCGAATGTTAGCGTTAGCTGGTTATCGTTAACTATACTTCCTCATTAAATTTGCCTGAAATCATGTTACTGATGCTTCTCTCAAACTGTCTCCTACGAATACATACATATCTGAGTCTGTCCGAGAATGAGTCATATGATTCAATTGCCTCACCGGATATAAATTCGTAAAAACCATATATATACGATTGTACAGCCTGATAATAAATTCGTTGAAAAGAGTCTCTTCGCTGAATCACGTGTTTTAATTTTCTATGGTACAATGGGAATTTTCCATGAGAATGAGTCATAAATCTTCCGCGAAACCTGAATTCTCCTTCAGTTCGATGTGTGGTGGTCTTCACATTCCTCACAGTCTGCTACACAATCCAGTTACCCACGACGATGAAGATGATTAGCGATCGCTGTTAGCCTTATCTTACTCCTATCTGCACTTCAAACACTTCGAAGAGTGTTGATATGGGAATTGCGTAGGATGCTGACGGTATCGTATAGCTGGTGCCGTGAATGAAGTTTGAATAAGTTTGTGGCACCACAATTTGTAGTGTTCAAGCAACACTCAAATTACTTCGTAGTGGATGATGTTGATGGTCTTCTTCTTTCGAAGTCTTCATTGGATGCTGTGTTCGATGACAACGCGAAGTGTTGCAATTTGATCCGTGCATGACCTGCTTTGCCTGAATCCAGCATGTTTTGGTTGAAGTTTTCTCAGTAGAACATCTTCCGGTCTCTCCAAGATGATATGACTTCATATTTTGTTTGCGTTGCATAAAAGTTCAATGGCATTTCAGTTCCTCCCAATTATTCAGTCACTTTTCTTTCGATTCATGACGGGATAGCCTTTCTTCCACTCAGCAGTTATCATTCCTTCCTGCTTTCCACACCTACAGTAGCGTCGTCGGCACTTCCAGCAGGTATCTAGTCAGTAGCCAGTGCTTCTCGAGTACTCCATCTGATTTTCAATGCCAACTTATAACTACTTTCTAATGTTCAAGTCTTTTGATGTCGTCGGACGATCGGTATTCACTGGTGGTTCTGTGTCTATTGGCTAAATTTCTTGACGAGTTGTGGGCGGTGACCAATATAAGGGTCGTGTGAGATAATGAATCTAGAGTTCGTAGCTGGGTTCCTTCCACTAACTTCCAATGTCTCCGTCTGCGTTGATCTTTACCCAGATAGCGAGTTGTATTCAGGTATCAAAACCCTGCCAACCAATGACTGTGTTCTGCCTTAATAGATTGCCGAACTGCTAGGAGTGACTTACATGACAAAATTTCCTTCTCACAATGCTGAAAGATGTTTTTGCTCAATGAAATCTGAGGCAGTATTCAACAACAATGATAACTTATGAAAAAGATGGAAAACTACCTCAAACAAAGTTATCAGGAAATACAATTACATCATCATTTGTCAAGAATTCAACTGAGTTCATTTTACATTAAAGATTGCGCTCAAGACGTTATCTTGAAAAGCAACGAAATCTTCAAGGTTAAATTACACGCATTAGAAATTTATGATATATAGCGCCACCACCAGCCGATGCAAGCAGTTAGCATCTATCCCCTCACCTGACTTGATGAACCCCATCGGACATGACTAACCACTCGCTACAACTCTGGGCGATGGCATCCCCGAGTTAGTCAGTCACTAGTGTCAACAGTAGATTATTACTTTCTTGAATTTTCGAATTTGTATCACGTTTTACCACGGATTAACATCAGTTAAAGAAACGGTGTCAACCAGCCTGTTTCATCCTAGGCTGGTGCTAATTTGCGGTACACACCGCCCTTCGTCCCTTTCCGGTTACCAGTCAAGCTCGTAGACCATTCCAACTCATAAATTCTACCTTCCAACAGTTCATGATGCCTTTTGCGACCATCGCTTGAAACAAATCAAATATCCGAATGGCTACAAATTGATAATTGAAAATTGTGTCAATCCACAACTATGTCTAAATATGCCTCCATCTTTTTCACAGGTGAGCAATATGGATGAAACACAGTGGACATGTGGTGTTCATGAACTCAGAAAATTTTATTCCGTGGTGGTGGTGGTGTGTTACTTATTCATATCAATAAATATTTTCTCTATTTCAAAATCAGTTCTGCTTGCAACCAGTGGATGTATCTTTCATATAATCTACTTGTATGATTCAAGTTTATCATTTAGACAAACACACACAATCACTGTATCGACTGAAAATGACGTGTTATTGTCTGAGCGTTGAAAGCCAATCTTTGTGTTCTACTGTATAGCTGACCGAAACTTCCTCTAGTAAGTCACAGTGCAGAACCATCCTGACGGTAGTGAAACGACAGTTATTTGCGATAAAACCAGAAGTACCACCAAACCGTGATAACGTAGCAAGAGCGAAATATTACCTCAACGAAACCGTTAGGGAGCGATACACATCGAATTCACTATGAGTTACAAACTAAGTACTGTACAACTGTTAGTAGTACCTGAGAATCTAGAAGAACGCTGCCAACAATGCGGGATCGAAACTCTGTCAGCAACAGCCACGCACCAAACACTCTCAGCAGACACTCCAAAGTCAAAATTCACAGAGTGAACCTTGATCTCATTTAAACAAAATATCAATCCTAGAAGAATAGATTGTTAATATGATCACACAGTCGCAATGAGAAGCAGTAAAGGTACAGATAAACACGGACAAAGACAAAAAATGAGAATCAAGTCAACGGATGACAGGCAAAGGTCAAGGCAATGAATGAATGATACACAGTCAGAGAGAAAAACCGATAATAAATAGGAAGTTAGCTGGAATGTCTGAAAAAATATCAATAATGTGATTAGATCAGTTGAGAGATGGGTTTCTCAAACAATCACTTCATTACATTCACTACTAACATCAAGTGAAATCATTAAATATTCTCATTGATGCTATTTAAACGAGACACAGGCAAACATTATTGGTTTGTCTATAGAATAACTACCTCCTTAGTTCAAAAAAGGCCACACAAAGTCCGCAAGAAGCCTTATTTCATTTCATTTGAACTATGACGATATTGATGATGACGATAGTGCTCGCTTGGTCGGCAATAGAAGAAGAATAGACGCCTTCAACATTACTTTTCATGTCCCATGAAACAATTTGGAAGTATTCAAGTATTGGTTTGTAGGGATTTGGTTGATTGGTTACAGGATTTCATCATGAGCTGACATTGGTTAGAGAACCATTGGAAAACCTGAGAGTACTGGACGGCTGTTTCGTTCCAGTTTGGGACTCTTCATCAGTACACACCCACCGGGGTTTGAACCCAGGACCTTCTGGTTACAAGGCAAGCGCGTATACCATTAAGCCACTGGGACCCGATCCAACGGTCTATGAATTCTAACTTCTGCCAATCCACGATATAGCGCAACCGCTAGCGAACCCCGGTGGGTGCGTACTGATGAAGAGTCCCAAACTGGAACGAAACAGCTGTCCAGTACTCCCAGGTTTTCCAATCGTTCTCTAACCAATGTCAGCTCATGATGAAATCCTGTAACCAATTGAGAAGTAATTAGTACCCATTATTCTACACTTAGGCAAATCTATAGTAATTCCACAGAATAATCCAAGCGCAAATTATTTTCTAGCATAGCCTTTCTTATTGTCTGGGTAAATCCTAAAGAAAGCCCCTCACCCTTTCTTACTCTTTATTTCTTCCGTACATGAAAGACTTTTATTTATCTATTCACTTCGTGTGTAGTACTCCGTAACTTTTAATTTTATAGGAGTTCGACCTAATTTATTTATTTATTTATTTACTGAATTGTAAACATTATCGTAATATCATCTTCATTAGTCTTACCACTATCTGGCATGCTTACCACCTCTAATTTGTTAACACTGACCTTATTGTCACTATTATTATTGTTGCTTTTATTATAGTGAGCCTGGTTATCACTGTCATCATTCCCTCGGGTTCCTGGTGGAACATAAGGATTTAACAGCAGATATCTATCTTGTCTTGTCCTCTGCAGTCGTCTTTAGCTATCCCCAAGTTTGACTATCAGTTTTCAGAGACATCGCTGAGATGTGTGTCGTGGATGGCTTGAAATGTTGAATTGTCATATAGCCAGTCGTTGAATGATGCTAATAATGATTTTCGGCACTCCACAGTGTAATAATCATTTCATCATGTCGCTCTCAATTAGGTCAACACCGATAGACAGCTCACAAATCCCCACAATTGAGGAAATGTCAGCTCTTTGGTGGTTTGAGTCACAAGACAAGAAGCACACTATATTGGTGAAGCATTAGTGGAAGGTAAGACAGAGGTGATGAAAATTCCTGGGCAATACCACCAACAGCAACAACAACAACAACAGACAACAATCAGCATAAATGGGAGGAACCTGAAAGAAACAACCTCCTTTACTTACCTGGGAAGCATCGTTTCAACTACAGGCGAACGGAACTGACGAGGATATCAAAGCAAGGATCGGAAAAGCAGACTTGAGAGTAGTGAAAGCTTGTCTTGTGTGGAGGTCAACAACACTCAGCATCAAAAATAAGATCCGGATTTTCAACTCCAATGTGAAGTCAGTGCTACTCACTATAAGGATCAGAGACTTGCATTGCGCGTCATAAAGAGCATCTCACACAAACTACAGACCTTCATTAACAGTTGTCTTCGCTCAATACTCAAGATCAGATGGCAGGAAAAAGATCAGCAACATGGATCTTTGGGAACGAACCAACCAGGAACCGATTGTGAAACAAATAGGCAGGAGGAAATGGAGATGGATTGGACATACTCTTAGGAAACCATCAAGTGACATCACTAGACAAGCCATTGTTCGAGTGGAACCCGAAAAGGGAAGCAGCGAGTTGGTCGTCAGTGCAAGAGTGGGTGACTTGCAGGAGGTCATGTGAAGAGGAGATGAAAACGTGTGGGCAGACTTGGAGCCAGGTGAAGACCCTAGCAGAGAACAGAACGCAATGGAGACATGCGGCTGAAGCCCTATGTTCCTGTAGGAATTAAAGGATACAATAATAATAATAATTAGTGGAAGGTAAAGACACTGTGAAAGATTTGGCCAATACTAATCGCTGAGCTCAAATTCATAATACTCAAAATATTAGCAGTAGTACTGTAACAGCAGAAGGCAAGACACAGAAGTAAAAGTATATATATGTAAAGATATATAGTATTCTGACCTTAACACAGTATTGAACTATGGGAATGGTTTTCAGACGTTAACACCAATAAGTACAGTGATTCTTACTGTGAGAATAATATTCCGTTGGAACCCATTGTCTGCATCACACTACCACCGTACTTATAGTTATAAGAATAATGATGACAATATTCTAATAAAGATTGACTAAGCTGTCGATTTTATGAAGTAATGAATGACAAACACAGTGATATAGAGATAACCAACAAACGACTCTTGAAATCACTGACTGCGAGGACACTTCTTCTATGCTAAAGAGAATGTTCTTTAGTTCAATCAAAAGTCGACAGTCTCTCCTCCTTTGTTAGCTCCATCTGTGTTCATCAGTTCATGCATAGCTACCAAATCGAATACATTGGAGGAACAGAAAAAAGAGCCAATCTTAGATTTTCTAGACACACCAAAACAACTAAGAGGAAGTTAATCTGCGATCAACACAGTGGATATCATATAGACATCCTGCCCACCTTTAAGATACGAATCAGGCAAGCTAATTGTTATAATGGAGTGTGTTAAGCATTAGTGGTTGTCATCTAATTTGACTATAGTGCGCATTTAGACACAACACTAGAACCATGTGATTACTTTACAATACTCTTCACGTTGACGTAGACATAAAAGCCAGATTCAACTGCGACAAAAGGACAACATTTCGTTATTCAAAATACAAGGTAAACATGGTTTGCAAGTCATCGGAAACTTAAATCATTTAATTATTACATGGAGGTTCATCATGAGCTGACATCAGTTAGAGAACCACTGGAAAACCAGCTGGGAGTACTGGACAGCTGTTTCGTCCTAGTTTGGGACTCTTCATCAGTACGCGATATGTGATCAGTTGTATGACCTTGAGTTCAAGCCATAAACAAAGCGATCAAAACTGTCCAATCAGCTCATCATGTCGGTGCCTGCTACGATGAGAACTTCACAGCTAATAGCGATAGATTGTCCCTTCTCTTATGCCAACACAAGTGTTATGATTTATGTCACCAGTTGTAATGAACTCACCGCTAATTTGTTATGGACCTGTCGTCAATTGGTGTGATGTCTTCTACAGCTGATATGAACAAGTGAACTAATGCGAGGGTACAACAATGCTGACGCGATGATCAAATCAACTGATATGCTAATATGCCTATTCGTCAGTGGTACCCTCCACTCGACTGAGCCAAGTAAATATCAAAATTCAAAGACTGGCTATTAGGATGCAATCTTCTGAGAAATAAAACCTCATAGTTATACATTCTCTAACCCCAATAAAATCGCCTCACAGTGGTGGTAAAAGATTGTTCCAATTGATACGTGGTCTGGCTAAGGTAGACGAAAGATATATATTCAGAATGGTTGGCAATTTGACCAAGATCGAGGTGAAAAGAAAATGATAGAATTTCACAATTATCCGATTACACAATGAATCACATGATAAGTCGTTGGGTGATTACTGTTTAAAGCTGATTCCTAGCAACTAGATTTTACAAGTACATAGAGACCATGTATCTGAAACGGTTGAAACTTAACTTGAATATGTTCTTAAGAAGCTGTAGTAAATTTCCTCCTTTATCCTGATAACTCTTCTCTTAGCCTTCATTGATTACGTCATCTTATCCACTGTTACTGAATTATATCATCATCCTAATGTGTTGGCAGATAACCAATGCATTTAATCTGAATAGAAATCCATCATCGTCATCCATTGCAAAACACTTATTAATGTCAGGTCACAAAATCAATATTCATTAATGCCTGTCTCACAATTATTTCACATAACTCTAATTCAAGGTTAGGATTGAAGGTGACAGAAGCACTATGGATTAATCACATACAGCCTAAACTGTGTGTACACAAACAGTAGACTTCAACCTTCGCTATCATGGACTACTACACCTATCTAAATATGACGGGTCATTAGTTTATACTTTTGTGTTTTTATTTAACTGAGTAATTGTCATGATCTTTATTTTATTATTGTTAACCATGTTAGTTGTAAAGCGGTTGTGAAGAAACTAGGAAATGATATCATCTCGCGAAATTTGTCTTCTAAATGCCTTATTCAAAGATAACCAATGGTTTGCACTTTTATTTTCGTCTTATCTGACGCACACGTCATTAGCCACGTGTGTTTATGTGTATAGCGTGGGCTTGGGAAACAGGTAGCTGCCGTATTCAGTGATGGAGTAGCCTAGCTATTGATATTCAGTATCACCACGTCTATACCCGTGTGAGCATCAGCGTCCCCATTCAACTCAACTTAAAGCAAAATATGAACAGTGGCGATATCATAGCACATCTACTAAGCATCAAGCGTCATATTCATCTGAAACCCTACTTAATGAGCTGAACGCACACTGTTCAAATGTTTGCATGTCTTTTTATTTGTTTACTCATGATTTTCTCACAACACATGTAATCTCATAATTTACGTTTGCACTTATCTCGTTACAAACCTTGCTCCACATTCTTTGTGTTTGATTCGAGAATCTTAGATCACAACTTATTTACTTGTATATGTATTCAGTACAACGATGATCTTTATTTTCTAACTTGACATTTTGATTCAGCTATCTGCAATTGTCGTTCCTAATTCTTGTTCCACACGTTATCCCCCATGGGTTAAAGGTTTTCAAAACTGTATTGAAAAATCTATTCACTTTCTCATATGACTGACAATACAACCTAATTCTGTTCACGAGTCCTTTGCGCTACTGAAATTTCAAACTAGAAGATTTGAAATTTTGCTGTTCTAACCACTGTTCGTAACGGCTATAAGCGTGACACGATATGCAGTAAACTAGACAAACTCTTTATCTGCACATATACAAGATGATGAAATGGATATCGCCCTCAGGCAATATGCGGGAGATGAACTGCCAGAAGGCCTCACAACGCCCTTTGTGGAATTCGTTACTCAAGTTAGTGAACGTAGATTACAGAAAAAGCAGATACACCCTATGAAGGGACTCGAAAGGAAACCACAGTCTACTAACTTTCCGGCAGGTCCTAAAATGAACGTCCAAAATTGTAGGTTGTTGAATTAAATAAGGTGCAACTCGAAGTAACTTCTCTTGGCCTTAGATTTCGCAACGGACGGAAACGAGTTAGTCACTCAGATATTGATATCGAATTTGAAAACTTATTTAGTCAGACAAGGCATCTAGTTCCATCATCCACCATCCAGTCTAGTGGATTTTTGTTTTCAGTAGAGCACATCAAATACGACAGTAAACGTTACTTGACAAAGGAGCACAGAGATGAACTGTAACGGCAGAAGACCGGGGCCAGGGAACAGATCGTTTATTGAGAAAATCCTGAGATATTTATATATTTTTATGTACATTATTATTTGTCCTTATCAGCAGAGAAGCAACGTCCTCTGATTGGTTTTTTATTGATGAAGGTGAATCGTATTTGCACACGCCAAGTCTTCCGTGATTGGTTGTTGAGCTCCTCAAGGTTAGGCATTGTTCTTGTTTTTTTCTCATGACCCCGACTCGGGACGTCAACATTGACTTAAATATTTGCTTACAATGTCGGCTTGCAGACAGCCTTCACCACAGATTTAAAGAAACTGACAAATGACTGATAATCACAAGACATGATAAAGGATTGTGACTAGTCCTATTCGAACGGAAGTGACTATATTACTAACATGAATGATTTGTTGAAAGACCAACAGCAGTTTCAAAAACTTGCGGAGAATAAAGATTTGAATAACCAAATAGAGAATGAATTAACCAGACGTTCGAAGAGACCAAGGCAGGGACAGATATTGCCTGAAAGTGCATATGAGGATCTCAGATCAACGGGCACATACATGTTAAGAGAATACGGGTCCCATTTTGGAAGATTTCTTTACAAGTAAACTAGAAAATATGGATCTTTGAACAACCTTATCAGAAAATATGCAGTTTATTGCCACTATATGGATGATACCTTTACTCTTTGTGATAATGATTCAGATAGGAACAAAATAATAACTCAATTCACGTGTTAAAATGAATTCCAAAATATAATTTCCGTCCTAGATGTCCTCTTTACAAGTAAACCATATGGCAGTATCAAGGGAAATTTGAGTAGGAAAACACATGGACAGGACAATATACACATTTCCACAGCTTCGTTACTCTCCATTAGAAATCAGATTAATTAAAGATCCTCAGCCACCGGTTTAGAGCTATATCTTCAGAAGACGTAAATGAAGGTGAACTAAGGACTGTATACAACACACTGATTTAAAAATGCTATCCAGAGAAATTCTTCGGGGAACATATGACTAGGAAAATTCAAAAAGACTATTCACAATCCCGAAAAATGAGGCTCTTATACATGCGACTGCAATTCAATGGCGATAAACCTTGCGACATGGAGGAGATTGTGAGAAGAGGAGATGAAAGATTATGGGCAATCCTGCACCAAGCTTAAAGAGGCAGCAACAAATATAACACAGTGAAGACATGTTGTTGAAGCCCTATATTCCACTTGGAAGCAAAGGAAATAACACACAATAATAAATTATAATACCTGGCGAAATAATAACAAAGAAGTTCAGAAATTCAGTTTAAAGAACTTTTAATGCTGATAAACTACAAGTCTTATTTTCCACACTACCGATGGTGGCAATTCCTCAATTGAAAGATGAAGTATCTAGACTAGCTAGCCACTTCTAATTGTATCTACTAATTCAACTGCCCCTCGAGTGGAGCAAGTTATATTGGTGGTCACACTGGGAACTTAATTTTTCATGCTCGCTCGGGAAAATCTACCAGTGTGGCTACATAAAGGTGCTGTAAAAGCAATCAACACTTTGATAGTAAACCACCTCGTCCAAACCGGCCAAAAAGCAAGCACCGACGAATCTTTCTCCATCATCTGTCGGGTGCAAAACGAAGTGCAAAAACATTCATCCATTGCTTACTCCAAACAGCAGAGGCTATCGTCAATCACCAAAAACAGCCGGTGCTCTGTGCGCAGAAGAAACAAGTCCAATAGCCAATACTACTACCCTGGACAGCTCTCAGTTTGTTTTCCTTCACGTTCCCAGTGGAACATAGGGCTTCAAGCTGAAGGCTTGACGTTTTTGTCGCGGTGTTTATTTTTTACAGGATGGGGTCGCTAGTCTTATTCCCAACCTTTCCTCTTTAGCAGCTTTATTTCTGGTTTAACGAGGCAAAGGAGTGCGTCGGCCGCGGATCGAACCCCGGACCATGTGCATGGTCGGCGAGCGTCCTAACCGCTGTGCCACCGACGCAGTGGAGACTATAAATTCATGAATTCAAATTATTACTTTTTATAACTTGTCTGGCTCATATTCAGTGCATTTTATATTGATGCTTTCGATTTGTATCCATTGATATTGCAATTTCTGTTGATTCGGTGTTATGTAAACGACATTAATGTTGTTAATAACACTGAATCATTGATTCAGTATCACGTATATACAACTGAAGAACCTGATGAAGAAGGAGTTAACGCAAAGAGTATTCTTTATTCAGTAACCATTACCTTGAAAATCGTGTTGATCAGTTTTAGTCAGTTAAAGATAAGAACAACTGATTCGCTAAATTTAGGCCTTCGCATCAATACTCAATCGAGGGCCTACATCTAGCGTGATGTGTCTGACTAGTCTTTTGTTTGATGCAGACTGATTTCTATCAGTCATGTTTGCAATGTAGCCACCATGCCACTAGGTAGCTTGTCATCGCGGTGTACTTTGTATTGTTGAAATTAAATGGTTGGATGCAATCAGCAGGAAGCCTGAGACCTACGCTTCTTGCTGGTTGACACTCACTAGTCAGCAACTTATGTCCATTCTGAGAATTAAACCCGCGTCTTCCAATGGGTACTGCAGTCAAAGACATTCCCGCTGATGCTATTCAACACAAATCCTTCGATTTTCAGCCAGGAACTATGAAGAAATGAGACGTGCAAGTACTTCTAAAGTCGAATCCAGCTGATGTTTTGATAGATATTTTCCATAATTTGAAAAAAATTCAAACAAGCCTTCACAATGAAATTACTGAGTGGATTCATGTGATACTCTGTCAGACTTGCCGGAGTAAATACGAAATTTATCTTCCTAAAAGATTATACCAGACGTCATGAGTATCAGAAATGGTTTTGTGAAGGCTTCAGCATCATTCTAGTTCACCTATTACACCTTTCAAACGCCCACTGTCCAGTTTTGCAAAGGAAATGTCAGCTGGAATTGGTTCCAGTGGGGACCCCATTATCACAGGAACAATTTGTCCACATAATTCCTTATTAAATGAAAACTGAGAATTCATTGCAAATCGCAAGCCAAGCTTTTTCATAAGACATATAGGAATGGCAGAATCGACGTCTCGTCTAATAAGTTCTTCACATATCGAGTCGATTGTTCCCGTGAATGGTAAATTAGTGAATAAGGAAGATACGTCAAACGAAGATGTGAATTCATAGTTAACCCTTCAATACTTTATCCTTTCAACAAATCCAAAAGTGTCTTTCACGCTGTGTTTCACTAATTCAGTATGTATGTGCTTAAACAATTTAACCAACCATTCAGCTATAGGATATTATGACTGGGTGGTTTAACATCTCCAGTATTGGTTGAACCAATTTTATGCTATTTTGCCAGCCCATATAATCTTGGTGTGAAGATGCTGGTGGGTTTTGAAGATATATACAGACTTTGTTTCACTATTGTTATTGATCCAGCTAACTGTTAATCGTTCTTTACAATAGCATCAAGGAAAGACGAGAATTTTGGGATTTTGAGATGGTCATTACGACTGAAATTCATCTTAGCGTAGTGGTCTCTTTTTGTCAGGATTCCCACTCCTGCACCCTTGGCAACTTTTTGTTTTGCTATGATATCGGTTTTTGAGAGAATGTCCATGGCTTCTCTGTGTCGTTTAGTCAAAATATTATCCAAGTTGCGTCCACTATTAATATAAATATACATATATATATATATATTATGTATATTCAGTGATAACATCGATGTAGAGAATCACTGAGTTATTGAATTGCGTCAAAGAGGACGTAGATCATGCATACGGTGAGTTTATCGAGTCGATTGAAATGTGTTTTTCACTGACAAAGGTGTTTTTTGATATATATATATATATATATATATATGTCAGAAGACAGCACACTGAAATTCGAACAACATTGAAGGGAGTAGTAATCACAGGAGAGTTTATTTACGGATCCACGTTTACTATGAATACAGACAACTACCAGTGGTGCATGTGTGTTCGTGTGTGACTAGAGTGATACAAAATCTGTGCTTCCATCTGTTCTTCGTTGAGTTGTTTTTGGTTGAGCAGATAGGGAGGGTAAGTTGTAACCTTTGATGTGGTAAGCATCACAACATGCTGAATTCATATTATCTCCCCATTCCACTTGTCAATTGAATTAACTTGATAATAAACATTTGTGGCTGCATTACTAATGATGACATTGTTAACTGCGTTTCTTTTCACAGCTACTGTTCAAGAGAAGCTTCTTAAGATATTCTCAAAGGATGACGTGTCAGGCATTGACACTGATGAAAGTTGAAGACATTTTTGTTATTTTCTTATTATATACAATAAGATCATTTCACCAGTCAGAAATCTTTTATCTTGACTAGTTAACCTTTGCGTTCATGACTGCCATGGAAGAGAGACTAGTTAGAACACGTGACGTCAATAACTGCCGGTCTATTTTGAAGAAATTGATTGTAATCCCCTTCAGCAACTTCATAGGCGCATCGAGATTAGCGAAATGCCTTCGAAAAAGCTTTCTTCAGATTAGTTGTGAAAAGAATTTGAGTGACTGATAACACTACAGCAGCGTCTTCATTCACTCCAAGGGGCAGAGCTAATTGACTTTCTTCCCCATCACTTAGATGAATTCTTACAAATCGTATTGAAGTTATCGGATTTGACCGATAAAATTTAGTCATACGAGACTTTCTCTATGACTACTATCAGGTCGAAGAACTTTGTGAGTATTAGTCATTTATTGGTGTGTTGAGGGATAGACGAGGTGTTGTCATCAGTCCGTATTATCTCTGTACTTCACATAGGGATACATTTTACTGACACCTAGTCAGTAGTTCGTCCTGAATGTCGGGGAATTAGGGAAAGTTAATCGATAAAGTATATTGGCACGTGGATTCAGATTGACCAACACTTCCTTTAGACCTGGTTCATAAACTATAATCGCACAAGTATCCACAATTACTGGTTTGTTTTCCTGTTTGTTTGCGTGCTGACAACAGTGAATGACTTGAAAGCAGCTACAAGATGCTTTGATTTTGAACCTTTAAGTACCTTGACTTCAGCTTTGTTCAGCTAACTTGGCGAATGTTTCATCATGCGTGTAGAAAATCGCGCATATGTATTTACTTCCACAAACACACTCATCAAGTTGATTTACGTAGTTTCAAGTGTCAAGGACTGGCGACTGGCCTCTCTCAGGTTGTGGAAGCATCTGCTTATTTGTGTTATGGACTACAAGTTTTGCAGCATAATAAGTTCTCTTGAAAGCTTTGTCCTACATATTCTCATGCAGTGTGGTGGTTCAATGGTGGCATATTCGACAACCAATCAGGTGGTTCGGGCGCGACTCTCAACCTACGCGTGCACTCCTGAACTTTGCGTTGCTGACAGCAGCCCCAAAAACGATGGAAGGCCGAGTGGAAGGCCAGCGACTTTGGTTGGTTGCATCAACAACATCACCACTGCTGAAATTTCAACGCGTGAGGCCCTTTGCACTCCACTCGAAATTGAAGAAAGACGGAAAATAAACATTTGGACAAGGAAAAATTCTGTTTTTCTGAGTGGCAGTTCGACGAAATGAAACTGCATTCATATGCAGTCACAGTCAAATTCTGTTTACAATAAGTGAATTGAACAATATCACACAGAGGGTACTTGTTCAACCATCACATTGTAGTCTCTAGAATATCGGTGAGGTAGGTTGATCAACACATATCCGAAATTTGTCAAATAGATGGACCAAGCTAGCACACCTTCCGTAGATCATAAAGTCATTGATTCAGCGATTCTGTCCGTCTTAGGTGCGGATCAACCACTCAGAGTTGATCACTAAGATCGTAGGTCAACTGTTCCTGTTTTGTTTGTTCCCATATATATATATATATATATATATCAGACTCTGTATATATATATATATATATAAATATATAGAGTCTGATATATATATGGGAACAAACAAAACAGGAACCAATCGCCCAACAAATATGCAGGAGAAAGTGGAAATGGATTGGACACTCGCTGAGGAGGCCGTTGGGTGACATCGCGCGTCAGGCCATAGCTCGAGTGGAACCCGAAGGGGAAGCGGCGAGTGGGACGTCCAAGGGTGACGTGGAGGAGATGGTGTGATGAGGAACTGAAACAGTATGGATTAACATGGATGCAAGTGAAAAGTACAGCACAAAACAGAAGCAAGTGGAGGCGTGCAGTTGAAGCCCTATTTTCCACTAGGAACCCAAGGGAACAATAATAATAATAAATGTTAAAATGACTAGAGAATTCGATGTGCAGTTAGTTATATTGGTTGAGACAGAAAGCGAATCGAATCAATCAGTTAGAATTAAGTAAACAACAAAATGACGAATTAACCAACTAACTAACTAACTAGCTATATATATATATATATCAGACTCAATAAGGTTTTGATTACTCACGCTATTCCACATGAAGATATTCAGCTGAGCGACCATTCAAATCTGTCCATGATGAATGCGAGCATGTCTATGGTGAATATGTTATGAAGCAGTATTGACAGAATTCATAACAACGTCAAGAGTGATATGCCTATGCATTGAATATCACAATGGAAATTCACCGTAATTCGTCAGCAACAATTTTCTCACTGGAACTTGTTTTCATTGAGGCTTGAGCAAGTTCTATTTACCAGATTGCTCTAGGATTTTATCCGTCAAGCTCACACGTGACTTATCAAATATTCTACATGGCCTATTTCTGTCTTTGAAACTCTTTCTAACTAGTAGGTTATTCCAGATTTTACTTCGCTTCGATATGCGTTCCGGATGCAGCTGGTTCATTCAATTATCTCTCTTATTGCGTACCTTAGCAAGCTTATTCAATACCTCTTATGTACTGATTGATATTAACAATGAATATGACAATTCATCACTGCTGTCACTATCCTCTTTCGTGGAAATAATTCTACATAAGTGGTATTGTACAGATAAAGATAATCAGTTCGACATAATAGAAGCTTGTTTACTGAACTACTTGCTTTGCTTCTTATTGGTTCAAAGCAGGCGACAGCTTGATCATGAACTGTGTGTTTGTCAGTGTGAAGGGAATGTGTCACACAGTTTCAAATTGTCCGTTAACAGCCTAAATTCACGCTATTACCAAGTGAGTTTTCAAAGTTGAACTTCGCATAGAAGTGCAGTATTTTAAGCCGCTACTTCACCCTTTATAGCCCGCAAATGTAGAAAAGAGACTTCAGAGGAACTATAATGAACCACCAAGTACGAAAGAAAATCAATTCTGAATTGGCACTAATAGCTAGTGTGATGTGTCTAGTCCTCTCTTTGGTGCAGACTGAATTCTATCAGTCAGGGTGTAATGTGGCCACCATTCTAGGTAGCTCGCCATCACGTCGCACATTGATTTGATGATATCACATGATTGGATGTGAGCCACCTAGAATGGTGGCCACATTACAACCTGACTGATAGAATTCAGTCTGCACCAAAGAGAGGACTAGACACATTACACTAGTTATTAGTGTCAAATCAAAATATCCACTACAGTCCTACAGGAGGCAAATCGCGAGCCCGAATAACTCAGTGGTAACGTCTCTGACTGCGTCACTAGGTGAAGCGGGTTCAAATCTCAGAAGGGACATGAGTTCCTTCAAGGTTGCAGATACGCCCTGCTGAAGAGTGCCAACTAGCACGGAACCTAGGTTCAAGGCTTCCTGCCGATTGCCTCCAAACATCTAATACCATAAAGTCAATTCTATCAAAGATAATGAGAATGTAATGGATAAAGGAGTTCATAGGTAGTGAATGCATTTTCGCCACTGACAACAACTTTGGATCATGTCACTTATAGTGTGTACAGCCATTTGTTCTCAGCACCTCGAAGACACACACACTCACACACACAGCAGAAAGTCTATGCCTGCCCATGTGATTCAAACCGACAATCAGTGACGCGATGGATTGACGCCAGGTTTTGAATTAATCCTGAAGTAAATAATCACTGTTGACATTCATTATAGCATCGCATTCTTATTTTCTGAATCAGCTGGCATCTAGTGATGATTAGGTTCATTTAAAATATCTTCAGAAAAGAGACATCACCAGAAATTTACTTTCTATACTCAAAGTAACTCCCTTTCTCTTTAGATTTTTGTTGTCTTACAATATTGTTAGCTTGTTCCAATAGGTTTCTGAGTCAGTGTAGGCATGCCATTATGTGAATTTGTTATTCTTTGTATAATGAAGGGAGAAATTTGCAGTGTTTAGTGCCCCCAACTACTCAATTTGAAGTCATCTGTAAGCTCTTATCAATATTGAATTTTGCACTGAATTTGTTGTCTAGATGGAGATTGAAGACATCGTAAGTGAACTTCCCAGCTGAGAGAATACAACCAAATAGAAAACAATTTCACTCAGCTTTATTGTTTCTTTCAGAAAATCGACAACATAAGCATAAATGCATAAAAATATATAAACTTCTGACGAGTTTCTTCAACAAACTCGACAAACTTGGAATTCGACTTGAATTCTGCACCAGGCACTGTCGCATTGACTTTTTTCTGAAAGTTATAATGTCGCCTAGTGTAATTGTGTTTAAAAAAGGATGGACACTTTCACTTCATCCAGTCAGCACAAGTAATTCAAGTCAGTGGAATTTGGTTGGACAGTGCAAAAAAACAGCTTTTGTGATTACAAATCTGATTTGATAATTTGAGGTGTCTACTACTCAGCGTTGTTCTGTTTGCTCTGGTCATCAGCATATATGTATATGTGTATATGTTAACATATTTGTATTTGTCGAGAACCAACTTCAACATGCGTTGCTTCTTACTGTTCATCACAAGTTTCATTCTTCTTCATGTTCAACAATCTACACAAGATGGTGAGTTTCAGTTCACGTTTCATAATCATGTACTTATTTGATGTACAATATCATCTAATGTAATTAGTCTAAGATATTAAACTGATCATCGAATTATTTTATAAATTGTAAATTTGTATTTAATAATATCAGGCAAGTATTTCGTTCAAAATAAGCCTTGCAGAATTTAACTAATAAAGCTCAGTCAGTCAGTTTTTGTAATTTTCCGGCTAATCGACTGGACCGAGATGTTCTGTCACTCTTGACATGTCGGTCCGCAATACGGACAGCTAGATGATTTTTAGGATCAAAAGGACGTATTCTAGTGGATAATAACTAGTGGCGGAATCCAGGATGCGCATTTCAGCTTATTTTGGATTCGTGAGGAATACCAAGTGAGTCGTGGTGTTCGCGCCGCAATGAGCACTGATGGTTTCAAATGAAGAAGCTTCAGAGAAACATAACAACTTATGCCCACTGTATAAAAGATGATTTTCTGCCTTCAGGGGAGTATCGGGAATTACCATTGATTGGGTAAAGTAACTTTTGTGATGTGTTTATTCCTCAGTTTCGTGCAGACTCAATTCAATCAGTCAGGTTTGCAATGTGATCACCATGGCACAAGGTGGCTTGAGATCACAGTGCACATTGATTCGAACACATTAGATGGTTGAAGGCAATCGGTAGGAAGCCTTGACTGACCTAGGTTTCGTGCTAGTTGTCACTCACCAGTCGGCAAGGCGTATCTGCAACCCAGAGTGAACTCATATCCCTTCTGAGATTCAACCCCGCGTCGCCAAGTGATTACTGCAGTCAGATGCGTTACCACTGAGCTATTCGGGCTCGCGATTGACCTCCTGTGAGATTGTATTTGATATTTTGATTGGACACTAGTTAGTAACTTTTGTGATGTGTCTAGTCCTCTGTTTCGTGAAGACTGAATGTTATCAGTACTTTCTAACTATAAAGCTGGGTTTGACTTTCAGTGGCAATACTACAACCTGCTGGATATCGTATTCAGAACCGGATAAAGAGTTTTCAATAGTCATCATCCGGCATCTATAATCCAGATATGCTAATGTGTATTACCTTAGACTGAAACATAATAACACACTGGAGAAAATTTAAAAGAGGGATTTGTTAATTTGATTTCAGGCATCAGTGAAAAATCCCGTAGTCTTGACATAGTTGTATAACTCAAAAGATTTCATATATTAGTTTTAGTGAGGCTGTAATTGTTGTTAGAATGACATAACGCGGAAAGTGATTTCCCTGTAGCAGATCATGATCCACATTTATTGTGTCAAGACTGATGATAAAATCGAAGTAGATAAAGTCGAATTCAGACCCCAGATACTTTGACTTAAAGCCTAGAGCTTAAGTCAATGATTCACAAATCCACTGTGAGATCGTTCGACTACAGAGATCACGCATGCTGTTTGAGTACCCACTTGATCAATATTTTATTCAAAAAACAAACAATGACACAACTGAATCGATCTTTGATGGTCGTGTAAAACCCCAGCGTTACAAATACTCTAATCACCTTTGATTTATCCTTTGCTAAAGTATTATTGCTGAGCATGAACGTCAGTTAACTTCTCAAACATCTGAGAAATATTTGTCAAATTCAATCTGCTGGCTGAAGTCACCATAAAATGTATCACGATTCCAAGTATTCTGAATCGCTTATATTTTATTATTATAGCAATTACTTACCACTAACTTTGTCTTTTCTTATAGACCTAAAGACTACTATGATGAAAAGAACTTTAATACAAAGTAAATTACAAATAAATGCAGGTAAACTTGAAATAACCTATCAGACGGATATTTATTTATAGGATGAATGTGCTTTCAAGATTCTCTGTTTATAGTATTCAGACTTCAGTAAATATGTGTAGGGTGGTTAAGGGAGTGCATCAGTCGGCAATCGAATCCTAACCACGTGCCTGATTGGCGAGTATTTTAACATTGAACCATTGGAGTGCAGGCTGTTATGGTAGCGGTGATACACAGAATGATAGAGAAGTTGTCAGTCATTTGTATAATGCAGCAATAAAAGTGCCTGATATGACCTAAATCCAACTTGTCACCTATCAAGTATGCTACAAGTAGAACTAGAATCAATCAAGCGTTTCTTTGAAAATCTAAAGTCAACTTCGTCTGAGCTCTGTATTACTCTAATATTGTAGAAAATTTGAAGAAGAACAATGCGACATTGACTAATCTAACCAAAGCATTACAAGAACGAATAGGTAATTTACAATGGGGTTATTCTTTCGCCTGTTTTTGACGCTTAATTTGACACTTCGAACTTGTATTAGCCAAAGTTTGCTTAATTTTCATATTACCGTATTGATATTTATGCTGAGCAAAATTACCTCCTCATAACCTTGAACTGAACATTCTGATTTCACTTGAAATGAATTAAGTCCCAGTAAACCAACATTTGAAATTTATTCTAATGATCACAAGTGTATTACTACAGCTTGGGCTTGCCTGAATTTCTAGTCGGAAATCGTTCCATAGAAATAATTTGAAAGTTCCCATTCAGTCATAGAAAAGAAAAGGCGTTCAGCAAAGAGTTACTCTTTTCGGCGATATCATTCTCAAGCTGCACAAACCGAAAATTTATAGTAATTTTCCTTGTCAACAAAAGGAATATTTCCAAAGATGTGTTAATGCAATTGTTAATTTTTGACAACAAATTACGTAATTTAGAAAGCGTTAATCGGTTAGAAACTAAAATAAAGTTACAAAAGTAGGTTGGGTGACGTAATCTAATTGATAGGGTTCAATGAGAAATGAATGAGAGTCAAGTTAATAATCTGAGTAGAATTCACTTAAAAATAAACGAAAATGGAGTCAGCAACAGTCGTCATGAGGGTAGAGATTTAACAGAGGGTGGGGGTAGAAAATAATGCAATTAAGAAACAGACAAACAAAGAAGAAAGAGGTAAGACAAAAAATGACGTAATTACGTATTCCCACAATACGTGGGAATCTTGCCAAAAGAGTACGAATTAAACTTCTTCAAACTGCAGAAGCAATGGCAATCCACATATTGAATCCTGATCACTTCATACAAAAGAAGTTTGTTCAGTCACTAAATCTACAATGGTCCTGATCTGTCTCAACACCAAATACGTAATTTTGTCTTACCTCTTTCTTCTTTGTTTGTCTGTTTCTTAATTGCATTATTTTTTACCCCCACCCTCTGTTAAATCTCTACCCTCATGACGACTGTTGCTGACTCCATTTTCGTTTATTTTTAAGTGAATTCTACTCAGATTATTAACTTGACTCTCATTCATTTCTCATTGGACCCTATTAATTAGATTACGTCACCCAACCTACTTTCGTAACTTTATTTTAGTTTCTTACCGATTAACGCCTTCTGAATTACGTAATTTGTTGTCAAAAATTAACAATTGCATTAACACATCTTTGGAAATATTCCTTTTGTTGACAAGAAAAATTACTATAAATTTTCGGTTTGTGCAGCTTGAGAATGATATCGCCGAAAAGAGTAACTCTTTGCTGAATGCCTTTTCTTTTCTATGACAATAGAAATAACACAACTCCTATGCTAGATATATGAAAAACTACAGTAAGCAACAATAGGGAAGAGGAAAATCTTCGTCAAGCAAATTATAAAGCTGTAGGAATAAGTTGATAAGGTTAAGGACTTGAAAAGTCATCCAGTCATTTTTACTGTGTATTATATCAGGTAAACTTATCTAGCATGGAATTATACTCAACCACAGTGCCCAAATCTCCTGCTCTTAATTTAAAAATATTTGCCATTTAAAGAAGACTGACTGTCAATGACACCATGTGCCAGAAATCGATAGGATTTAGAATTCACAGCATTCTGTCTAAGTAGCCAAGTGATCGACGAGATCTGTCCGTAACCTGCAGGCAATGGATACAGTTGGGTTTGTGAGGGGTGAATGAAACGTACACCTAATGAGTCGTCCTGTAGTATAGCTGCTCTGCAAGGAAACAATAATAACGGGAACATTTTTACTTATCTATGTTGTATTTCCCCACTGATTGATTTATACCAGTGATAAATGCTCAGTGCCTGTTGGTATGTCAGCTTCTAGTATGGATGCTCCTACGAAATCTGAAGGTTAACACGCTGTTAAACAGCTGATGATGGTCAGAATACGCGTTTTCACCGTATCGGCACTTGTTAGCTGGCCCAGCTTTTAATCTCTGAAGAAAGCTGCAGACGCATAATGAAGATTAGCATGAACAACCACAATATCTGCATTCAGCAGGGTTTTGTCTGCTGGAAACTAACACTTATCATAACAGTGGCCTAGTGGATTACACCTTGGCTGGGTTGAAGTCCCAAGGAGAATATCATCACTCAATGGATAATGAAAGCACATGCATCTGACAAGTCCCAAATAATACGAAGTGAGTATTCTGGATTCGATGGTTAGCCACCATCAATCAGACAACATCTCTATATCAGTAATTCTGCATTTAATCAAACGAAATTAATAAACTACTTTATAAAGCAATGACTCCTTTAATGTTTTCTCTCTCATTGTTTACAGGAAACATCAATAATAAACTGTCACCTGACGGGTTGTCCATTGATGAATGTGAGTTATAATCTACAAAATATATCACACTATAACTTGAATATTTAGATGTTGCCTGTATAAGAAACTTGATGGAAGCAGAAACTGGAGTCGGACTTATGGAGAGTATGAGCATTTCTTATATCTTATTTTATGATCATTTGTGAAATCAACATAGCCTTTAAAAATATTTTCATTATGTTATTCATTTCGTTATACACAAAGGAAGAGAGAGTCAGAGAGATTAGATTTTTGAAAAACAAATTGTAGGCAACAGTGATGTGTGGACGTGTTTCAAACGTCTGAGTTGGTGGTTCGGGGATAGAATGGTTCAACTTCCGGGCTGCACACGTCTCGAACCTGCCTAGCTGGCAATAAGGCTGATGAAGAGGAGAGGGTAGGCGTGAGGTTAGTAACTCCACCTGGTTTAATCAAAATAAGCGATACTGGAACTTCAAAGATTATGGTCTGATGCCCTATTTTCGCCCAGAAAGCAAACGAATGCAAACAACTGTATTTCAAACTTATCATCACTTTTCCACTCAGAAATTTTCTTGAAGCCTGGAACTACAAAGTGGAGTAGAGGGTTTCCCGGCATGCACTGAAACTATAAACTTTTTTTCATAAAAATGCCATGTTATTCAGATTTTCGTCAAGCAAGCGAGAAACAAACACATTATGACCCTGTTCGCCCAGCACTGATTACGTGGTAAATCATCCTAAATGGAGCAAATTACTTGATAATTATTGGATACTAGAAGCCAAATGATACAGAAATCGAAATGACAATGTTTAGGCGCTCGTCCACATTCTTCAGCAGGAAAATTTCGAAAACCACAGTAAATGCACAGTTTCCTATTAGATTTGAACTAGAGTTTTACTTGGCGGCGGAGTCCTCTTTTGAGATTTTCTGAGGTAACGGGCCTCTGTTTGATGGGCACAGAAAAGTAAGATCTATATTGTACATGACTTTTTTCAGTGGATTCTCTGCACTTCGCACTAAATCGGCGTGATATGGAGTTTCGTGTCAGTCAATCGTTCAGTGAGCCTATTAATGTCATTATAATCTTCACTGATAGTAAATGAATCGACATTATCATGAGAGACTGATGTATGCACTGTATTGCTGTACTCTTGAATGGGAGATGTGAACACGGTGAAGACAAAAGATATAGCTGGAGGCCAGTTTCATCGATATTCATGATGTCGCTTTAACTGACCAGTTTTACTTTACGCACAGGTGATGGTGTTTTCATCTTCATGTAACAACGACCACTAATTTTTCACATGTGCTTTAATCACTTAAAAGAAACTGATCTTATTTCTGTTTTTCAGTGCCACTGAATTTCTTATCAATAATGTTTGTTTTAACTTATCAGGTCTGATTGAAGCTATTGAGAGCGAAAAGAAGAATTTCGGTACAGTAAAATATTTACTTCTGTGCTTTTATTCTCTTTCATTTTCAAAATGGTAACCACTTTATTAGCTGAAGATTGAGAGCAAAGAGCTTCTTATGCTGGATATCACGACTGTTGATGCTTATCACGTGATAGTGTGACTGTAATTCGAAAGAAATACACATCTCTTCTGAGATTACAATTCGCCTTACCTAATGATTTAGTCAGCCGTAACTAGGAGCAATTTATAGTGTAGTTCACATTTGAAAGCTTCTTAGTGAAACTCTGAAATCGGAGATTTTGTAAGCATCCCTTTTTTTAATGCACAATTTGCAGGATTTACTAATAGTTACATAGCGAAAATGAAACAGTGCTTTCAGATTAAGATAAAGAAATATGAAGGTGAGTGTAGACTTTTGTGCAAACACTTTTAACTCAATGTCACACGGTGATTCTGGTTGGTTGTTTCTCTGTTAACATAAGTTATCATCAAACACACGCTTCTTTCTTTTAAATGAGTTGAGTAATGACAATAACAGCACCGACAACAACACTAACTTACTTATGTGGCCTCAGTTGTTCAGTGGGAGAGTGCTAAGATGCAAAGTTGGAGGCCCAGTTACAGTTGCTGAACAACGCACGCCTAAGCCTTGTCTAATTCGCTAGCCAGTGGTAAGTCCGGAATAGAGGAGAATTTGTGGCCGAGGCTAGCGACCACACCATGTTTTCTTCAATTACATTCAGATGTTCATTAATTAACCATCAGTTTTAACACCTTCAACATTCACCAGTGCCACATTGTTCAAATCCTCATTTACCCCAGGTTTTCAATTCATCTTCATTCATATCATTCTAAAGCGACTATTTTTCACTATGAATTTATTTCCTGCTTCATGAAAATAGGAATGGCCGAAAGTTATGCATGGGAAATTTGCTCACTTATTCAGCCGGAAGTCTTCCATCAGGGTATGTCATTAAAAATTGTTTTAATCATCAAAGATATCATGTGAATTGAGGTCAGAACCAAATAGCTTTGTACTCAGAATAAGGCATTGCACTTCGATAAAATAACTAATACAAATTTAAAGCAATTAGTTCCCTCTATCAACTTAGATTAAGCAATAAGAAGACGTAATTTGTCTGAATCGTGCAACACAATTCGAACAATCTGATCACACGCAGACTTGTCATAGAAATACACATGTATGAAATTAATAAAGAGTTAAGAGGTGAGAAAATAGACTTAGGTCAAGTTAAGAGGACATATTGAAGGTCAAATAACAATGAAGACCATTAAACCAAATAACAGAGGTAATAGTACAACTGCTATGGTATCAAAACAAAGTTTACCAAGGTAGGTTTAGTGTGATGACGAATTGTTTTTGAACGCATAAAGGTGGTTTAAACTTCCTAATTGCTAGCTAGGGCTTCCACAGACTTTAGGATACGCCCTCCTCCAAACACGTTTTATAGACAGGTTTAAAAGATGTGTTAATGTCAATTTTATGCCTTGTCTCTATAATATGTTTCGCTATAGAGGTGCTAGGTCTCCTGTTCTCACCATTAATGGGTTCT
Organism: Trichobilharzia szidati; assembly: GCA_944472155.2. Classification (NCBI taxonomy): domain Eukaryota; kingdom Metazoa; phylum Platyhelminthes; class Trematoda; order Strigeidida; family Schistosomatidae; genus Trichobilharzia; species Trichobilharzia szidati. The sequence continues at coordinate 15,232,372 of OX235271.1, forward strand.
GAAGATTCTATTTGTTTCTGGAGCCATTAAGGAACAGGCTGTGAATCCAGCCCCTAATTGTAGAGATCGATGAGTCCTCCTTATGTATGTGTGTCCACACGTACATTCAAATTGGTAAATACAGTGGGATGTGACATCACTTTTCGCATGTTCAAAGGGCTTAGATAGATATATTGGCTACACATTCTCAATTATTATGATATTAGCTGCATAAAGTCTTTTTAACAGCAGCGTTCAATCTTTGTCTAGTTATCAAGCTGCTTTGATGCCCCATATAGGGTAGCTTGATGTACACGTCTTTCTTAGGGGCGAGTTGGAGAATGGGTCCCAGTCTTCTGACTACTTCATATCTCCTGAAGTACTTGTCTGGTTAGTTGTTATCAACCAGAGTTTGTGTCATTTTTCTTCCTCCTTCATCAAGTGTGTCCTCAGTGCATACTCGTTGGATTCCACTGAAGACGCGCCTCGCTCACTAAGGCTGTTTCCCACCGAACAGGATAGAAACTATGGTAATTAAGATTCTGTCCTGTCCAAGTAGGTTTTCTATAAATAGATCTCTTTATTAACCCATCAAGCCGCTGGCTAAGCAATATGTCTAGGAAAGATAAACAATTATCTTCTTCTTCTTCAGATATAAGTGATGTGCTGTTCTGAAATTCATTCATTCGGTTAACATCAATCACGGTAAATAATACAGCAGTATTGTGAAACACCCCTTTTCCCCATCATCACTGGGAGAAATCTAAGTAAATTAGCCTTTTTCATTTACCTGCTCAGCATCGCCTAAACTAAAGGCGACGCGAATGAGGATGCCAAAGACACACTTAGGATCGAGAAAGCGGGACAGGCTTTCACTACTCTAAAATTTGTAGGAAGGTGTGCAGCACTAACAATATGTAGCTGGATAATAATTAGCAACACTAATGTCAAGTAAGTGCTTCCATAGAGTGTGGGGGCTTAACATACGCATCAGGAAATACACTTGCAACAACTCACTTGAGAACTCCATCAATACACAGCCTCTTGGCTGCTTCGATAATGAAGATAAGATAGCCAGGATGAGCAAAAAGGGACCACACAAGGATTTGCTCAGTCGTGTAGCCTGCTGAAATTCATGTGAGAGAATCAAATGGAATGAATAAGAGCCACACTGATGGCCTATGTTTCACCCGGAGTGATTATTAATAATACTTAATAGAAATTTAATTCTCGAAGATAAGTAAGTGAAACATACTCACATCGAGTTTTAAATTTGTGGTTTATTGCCACCACAAAGCATTGTTATAACGATGCGCCTGGTGTTCAGTTGTACAACGCTCACTAACCATGTACAAGTTCTGGAGTTCATCTCCCGGCCAAGGCACTCCTTTACCTCACCTAGACGGTAGTTAACTCGGCAAAAAAGAGAGAGGGTCGGGTGTGTAGCTAACATTCCCGACTAACACCAACGCTAATGGAACTTCAGAGATCAAGCTTGCAGTTGTTTGCTCCGCTCTGAATGTTGAGGAATAAAATTAAATAATAATAATAGTGTTTATGAAGATAGTTTATTGTGAATCGGTTGCATTTCATAGCGCTGTGAAAAATTAAGTAAGAAATATAATCTCTGATCTCACGATGACTATGTATTTCACACATTGTGATATTCAAATTCACAATTCCTCTATATGACACTCTTCAATGGCAAGGTGTTGTTATCAAGGCCTTTGACGACTTTCTTCACAAGTCAATGAAGCTTTAACAGTTGGGTGTGACTGGATTTAAAGAAATGTTGCTGCTTCTCCTGGTATTATAAAGATTTTATTGAATGCAATCACATACTTCGACGCGGCTGGTACCATAACGGAAATCTTATTTCAGTTGAGAAGAAAAATGACACCTGATGAGGATCCCTAGGCGTTTCAAATTGTTATTTCTTTAGATTTCGAGTGGAACATAAGGCTTCAGTCACACATCTCTATTTATTTTTGGCTGACTCCACGCTATTTACTTCGGCGAATTTGTGAGGTGATGATTTCTCAGTTGGCTTTATCCCAGAGTTTATCGTTACTTGTGCTTTCTGGCCGAACATCCGACTTTCAGTGCCAAGCGAATGTCGCTGTTGACAAAAGTCTGCAGCCATTGTGAGAGTTTTGTTTATCTTACAAGTCAGTTTTTTACTTGAATCAAACCTTCAATTTACATTTTGACAGAAATTGAAGAAATTACCAATCTGATGGGTGAACTGTATGCTGAAATCAAAACACAAGCGGAGACTGTATGTAAGTAATACACAAACACACACACACACAAACAGAGTGATTTTATAGTATGCTATGATGTGACATTCAGACACAAAGTTTCATGCTACGAATCCTGGAGAAATCATAATAACAATCTATTATTCCTGAATATTATTATTATTTAAACTAGAAGAGCTATGTATTTATTTCAAAGTAATTTTATTCATGGGCTGAAATGGGATGAAGAGCAGATAGATAGAAAGGTGTCCTGTTCGAGTTTGAAACTTATCAGAATTGTGTACCTATTGACTAGTGTAAGGTCGAATTATCGATAATTAGCTAGGAAGCTGGAACACTGAAACCCTGAGCTTATGATATTTAAAGTCAGTTGATATGTGGTAAAGAATGACGATTGCAAATCATACGCGAATGAAATTGAGACGCTTCTGATTAATCTTCGAACAGAGCATCGGATGACAGTCAAATTTCATCTCAGCTTCATGGAATTTCAATATACCTTAAATAGCGTTGAATGCGAATTGATGTGGAAACTGCTGCAATACAATGAAGCACCACAAACCTTCATTAACCTCATTCAACAGCTACATGACTATTTCACAGGCCAAGTGATCCTAAAAGGGGAGAACTGCTTGAGGTATTCTAAGTGAAGACGGAGGTAAGACAAACCTGAGAAGACCACTGAGTGATATCACACGCCAGGCTACAGCCTGAATGGATTTTCGAACGGAAAACGACGAGTTTGGTGTTTGGTTGTGACATGGAAGAGATAAGATCTCATGGGGAATCGTTGAACCAGCTAAAGAGTAACCCATTGGGGGTAGTAATAATAAATTTCATAATTTCAAAAAAGTCAGGTGTGAGGGCATTTTCATTGTGCTAGTAATCTTTCATAAAAGTTTATCTACTGTGTAATGTATTGTTTAATCGAAGAACTCCTGACGTCATGTGTCATGGTCAGTGATTCCCCTTCCTCTTCATAACTGTTTAAAAATGTTTATCTTCGTATCTTATGGTTGATTCATTATCAGTTTCAAAGTTACTGATACTTTTAATAGACAGTTGTAAGAGACACTAATTTTTATTGCATGTTTTCAGTTCAAAGGAAATTATACACAGATCAAATGAACTGGAGCAATTGACACCAGAAGGTGGGTGATATATAGAGTGAATAAAACTGAGGCGATTGCTTTAGAAATGTCCCCTCAGCCTGTTTCTTACTTCAAAATATAATCACAGTTGTGTTTTCAATAAATTCTTCTTCACACTCTACACTTACAAATCCATTGATTTTAACATCTACTGGCCAGGCAAGGTGAATTGGAATTATGTCAGTAACTGTAATGTGCTACAAGTATAAAATGAAAAAAATAGTTTAAATTACCATTTCAAGGGAATATAAAATATGTGAGATAAAATGAAATGAAATAATTCAGTGATGTATCTGTATAGCCATAATCAACAAAGTATCAGTTTCAGTGGATGGTGCAAGAGGCAGTATGAATATGAAGGAAAATAAACCAAAAAAATTGAATGCAGTGAGCCAGGTATCATTTCGATGGATAGCAAAAAAAACGGTAATAGTGACAAATTTAATAGCCAAGTTATGGAGTAAACACAGGAGGAGTATTAGTTTCCGAATATTAGATACAGAAGAATTTATTAGAGTGGTGAGATACCGAATTACGTGAATACAATAATACATGTGAAGATTACTATGGAAAATCAGGAGTTAGTTTTTGAAACTGTGAATGGTATGAAAGGAGAGGTTGTAACTGAAAATAATGGAAAGAGGAAACTAGCATGATGGGGACCTAAAGTGTTAGCTGTCAATAATTTTAGATGACTTCTTGACATCATAGTCTGTCAGCGGTAAATAAAACAATGAGATCTATTTCTTGTGGATGCAGTGATTGGGTCTTCTAGTATTGACCGTCAAAGCTGCAGCTACTGATACACGACACTCTAAAATTCTTCTAATTGGATTCTTGTAAACATGGTAGTTCTGGTCAAACTCGATGACTAATAAGTATAGAGCCTGAAGAAGAATTTATTCATGTTCTTATTGCCCCATTGGGTTCCGAATGGAAGATATGGCTGCAACAGCACATCTCGGCTTTGTTCCATTCTCTGCAATCCTCGTCAGCTGGCTCCACGACTGCAAATAATCTCACATCTTCTCCAACTCTCATGACATTATCTGTGTCATCTTCAGATGCTCAACTCGTCGTTTCCCATTCAGGTGGCACTCGAGCGATGGCCTGACCTGCAATCTTAATCGATGATCTCCTCAGCGTGTGTCCGTTCCATGTCTCATTTCTGTAGCACATTCGTTGAGCAGTAGGTTCTCCAGTGATTCATTCCCACAGTTTCTTGTTGTTAATTATTTCTGACTGGCTGGCCATTTAATATCCAACATGGAGCCAGCGAAGCGAGAAGCTGTTGATAAAAATCTGCATCAGCCTGTTGGAAGTGATTTTCTTGACGCGCTGACCAAATTTCTGGACCATAGAAAAGAACTCACTCAATGACTGATTGAATTAAGCTTGGTGTTGAAAATTCAGATTATCTTCTACATGTTGAGTGCGGAAGACGTCCAAATTGATTTCACAGCGCTGTAGGTCAATCTTGTCTTTCCGATTCGGACTGGTGTTGACAGCGTCATACGTGCCAACTGCTTGTAGTTGGAACGATGCTACCAAGATAACTGAACGCATGAAGTGACTTCTTTCAAATTCATTCTGTGCATAAGGATTGGTGATGGTGGTTGTGTTCGTCACCGTGGTGGTGGCAGTTGGTAATCTTCATCACCTCCGTCCTCTCTATGTTCACTTGAAATCCTGTCCATTGAAAACAACAATAGTCAAATTTGATTAGCCTTATCCTGAATAGATTGTTAGCATATTCAAGTTATTCCTAATTTGTCTAACAACTTTCATTCCACTTGGTTATATAAGCGTCATCACTGTTGAAACAGCGTCTCTTCTGATATCTGAATTTCATGTAACCACAAACTGTTGAATATAATATGAAACAATTTATTCCGTAAATTTGTGCATCTCTCGAACTTCACTCACTCAGTTCGAATGCAACTTATTGCATATTGGATGGACGAAAAGTAGTCTACCGAGCATATATACTTCATCTGTTATCTCTATAGAAAAAAAGAGTTCATTGTATAACCAGGTGAACCGCGTTAAGAAAGAAGTTTAAAATAGGGACTTTCAAATATCAATTTTCAAACTTACATTGCTACTAATATTTGCATTCGATCCACCTTTTTTCTAAAAATGAATATGTGTGTTTGTTTATTTACAGGATAACTGCATCATTTAGGAATTATTGTCTCTTCTAATCACCCAATGACTTTTCAGAGAAATCAGTGTCGAGCGATTAGTTATCACCTTAAAAATAAACACATTCATTGACTTTTATTATTATTAATGTCGATAATAATTTCACTTAAACTGTTCCATTCTTCTTGAATATTGCTGTTTTAATTCATTGTGTAATAAATAACGTTTGAAACATCAAACTGTGAATTCAAAATAATAAAAGCAAAAAAAACTGTAAAATGCTATTACTTTTGCTATTAATTTCTTGAGTTCCGAGTGGGAAGTGGGACTTCAGTGACACATCTCCCTCCCATCAATCTCAACTGCCTCCACTTCTGCTCGCTTACATGCTTTCATTTCTAAGTCATGAGACCTCCTCCATATCCCTCTCACACACACAACGCGTCTCTCGTCACTCAGCTTCCAGCCGACGGTGGAATGCTGTGTGATGTTGCATGAATCTCTCTTCAGTAAATATCTAATCTGTCTGCATTGCCTTCTGCATACTTGTTGGTTGGTTAGCTGCCTGGAGTGGCTTTGCTTATTGCACAATCATTCCTGGTTGATAGCTTCACCGTCATTATCAAGGCAGCGAATCAGGAAGATGTTGATGAATGTATGTGGTAGCCAGCTGGAAATGTTTTGCCTTCTTAGAGCATCCTTACAGTGAAACCTGAATGAGTAAAATAACAGTTTGTGAATCTGCGTGAGTGACGTTCACAGCAAACTATTTGCAAATGTGATGAGCAGTTTGCCATTTCCCTCTGACTTTTAGTGGCTATTTTATATAAATAAAAGGGGAAATTTTGTACTGCGTGAATAAATCACCGTTAGCGAACATTGAAGTTTATTTGGTTTACTGTGCATGCTACACTTTATCTGACAGTCACATCTACATGTCTTCACTCGTGGTAGTTTCGAAAAACAGATGCACACTGATCCCATTGTAGGTCTGTTCACAGACCAATGTCAGTTAGAGAATCAATTAAAAGTATTCATCTTTGAAGACTTGACAAGTAGGACGAAATAAGTGTGCAGCATCTCCAAAACGCTTTCCATGACACATGCATCAAGTCTTGGAACATGCAGAAGCACAGACCTGACATCGATGTTAAACACCCTGATCTTGCTCTTCACTCTGAATCCAGTAGATTTCCGCACTGATTTGAAAGCAGTGCGGATGTGCCTCAGCTCTTCGATTTCCTTTTTTTTACCTTCTAATCTGTGATGCCCCATGTAGTGGAAACAATGTGATCAGTACTAGCGATTGTCGTGCACTTACGATTGACACTGACTCCATTATCATTCGAGCTACTGGTCTGATAAGTATTTGAAAAACTGTGAAACACCTGGCCGAAAGTACCTCACAGTTTGTAGGTTTCAGTATAAATTACCAGTTGAACGCAGGATAATGTCGACCACAGTGAGACACAAATTCTTAATGGAGTAAAGCAATAGGTATTGTACATCAGTCTGAAGTTGTTAGCTATACAGATCAATTGAGGAAACGGAGAGGATATACAATTTCGTCAACTTCAGTTGCACCATTGTCAACACAGTCACACTGAACACTAAACATCTCATTCTAAACAATACTGCACACTATAGGATCTGTCATCTTCAGGTAGATAAATATTACACATGAAAGTGAAGAGAACTCAGCGTACGCTAAGACTTATTATATCATCGCCGTACAAGTGAAGAAATGTCAGATCTCAAAGTGTTTTGTATTCACGCTGACACAGAACAAGATGATTTCAATGACTAATTAGAAAACTCAAAGCGGAAGAGAACAAAGGCAAAAGGCACATCACATTTTGATAGTTGAAAACAACATTCCACTGAGAAGACTGTTCTAGATGACATATACAGGAGAAGATGGTAAACAAAAATAAGCAGAGGTGAAACAGTATGTGCGGTGATAGAATGTCAATAAGTTACTTATAATAAATTAAGATATCTCAAAGGAATATTAATCACACTGAAATAAGAAGCCGGAAAGACACGTGTCATGCTGATTTCTGAATGAAAGAAGTCACTTATCTGTTACATGCACCATCACCGATATTGTTGTTAGATGCGCTGAATTCCGTGTTAATGTGAACATCTGGAACAGACATCTCGATTGATTTTACCTGTTTTAACTGATGCCTGCTGATGAGTGGTAGTGGATTGATATGCAGTCGGTTGGCTGGCTTCTTCTCTTCTTCAACCACTCTGTATCTATCTATATGTTATGTCGTATTATCATAAATATGTTGAGAGAATGACAGCTTGGACGACTTAATCAACTCTCACCAAGGCTGAATGAAAATATTTAGAGATGAAAGGCCTAGTCGTGTAGGAGTGGTGGTGGTGGTGGCAGTGCTATTAGCAGTAGTTTCACAGGAGGTGTCATCCAGTGATTTCCTCATCAAAAAGTGTACAGTCACAGCTTTGTTCAGTGCCATATCCTGGTAATGACTATTTTCGTCAATCACCAATTACTCTATTGAAACTCTCTGATTTCATGATCAGTCTGTTGCCGACTATGCATCAATGAGAAACAAAGCAAGTCGTTCAGTTAAGAAATTCATTTTATGTCGAACTGATTCTCTTTCTCTGTACAACACCACTTATGTAGAATTATTTCCACGAAAGAGGATACTGGCAGCAGTGATGAGGTGTCATATTCACTGTTGTTAATACTAATCAGCATATAAGAGGTATTGAATAAGCTGGTTAAGGTAGGCAATAAGAGAGGTAACTGACTGAATCACCTGTAGCCAGAATGCACATGGAAGCGAAGGAAAATCTGGAATAACCTACTAGTTAGAAAGAGTGTCAAAGACAAGAAGTAATGTGTATTCAAAGAATCAACTTAAGTCGTTTTATGTGGACTTCAACAGCTAAAAGTATGCAATCTAATGTTGTTATACATGGCGTTTTTGCTTCCCCTTCTCTACAATCCACAGATCACTCCAGGAATTCAGGTTCAGATGGAAAGTAACCAATCTTTGTGATTTCTAAAGTATATTCCTGGGACAGTCATGAAGAACACGCATACGCACTTTGCGAAATGATGACAGGAATAGGCCATGTGAAAAATTTAATAAGTCACGTGTGAGCTTGAAGGGTAAACCCCAGAGCGAGTTGGTAAATATAACTCGTTCAAGCTTCAATGAAAACAAGCTCCAATGAGAAAATCGTTGTTGACGAATTTCAGGGAATTGATATTGTGATATTCAATGCATAACCATAATGATATATCACTCTTGACGTTGTTATGAATTCTGTCAATACTGCTTCATAACTTATTCACCATAGACATGCTCGCATTCATCATGGACAGGCATTCATACTCTCCTACAAGTCACTGTGAAACTGATGAATAATTTAACCGGAGAATAAGGCAACAGGAGAAATGTATTCATGGGATTTTATACTGTAGCGGTAAATAATTCCCCAAAATTATTAACCACAGCAATCATCACTCAACATTGGATGCTGACCACCACTGTTTAAGTCGACTTGTTTAGCTGAAGGCTTCCGGTCAAGCATCCCCGCCATTTGGTGCTCCGTCGTGTCACGTGCGTGCACGATTACTAGCTAGCTAAGCATTCACCTCTATCCGCGATTTTGTCCCGAAACATACTACGTACTTTGGACGACAAAATCTGGTCTTTTGCTTCATCTTTGGTACTCGAAGAACGAACACTATAGAAGTTGTTGGTATAAGATCTTGCGTTAGTATAATCCGTACAACTCGCGAACGTCGATACCGTCAGCCTCTAAAATACATTTTATTCATTACAAGTGAATTGACTTCATTCATTTTTGTACTTTAAATATGAATGATGTGAATAGACTTCATTCTCTCTGTGCTGAATGAAGACTTTGCAAATAGTCTCATCCCTACTGAATGCTTCTTTCAGTCATTGAGAAAGTAGACATTTCTGAATGGATGTGATAGTACTTTAAACCAGTGCTGTAAATGATTTGGAATACCAAACATTATAGATTATTCCATATTAAATAATAATAATAATAATTGGTGCATATATTAACTGATACTATTTTACTTGCACTCATATCACAATGTCGCTTTAAATCGACTGAAACGTTCCAAATCAACCAACAATATATTCCACCTAATTAGTCTACTTCTCTTCTATGAAATATCTTCATCTTCATTTTTCAGAAAGTATTTACCTTGTTTGTTATACTTATTATGTAAGAGTCATTTATTGCTCTGTTCAACCTTGAAGCAAAGTAGACCAAGTTTATTTCCTGAGTAACAAGCAAAAATAAACATCAAGTTTAATAAAAGTCATTGAAAATATGTGAAACCAATATGGTCTGAATGGTATAGAGGAATTCACAGTTGCGTGGATCACAAGTAAGCTACACGTGTCAGTGTATTTATGTGTCAGTGTTTCTCAATTAGAAATGCTTCTCAATAATCATCATAGTTGTACCATTAGTTTTACATGTCACACGACTTCATATCATTCGATCACAATGTGAAAAGTGTAGAAGGTAATGTATAGTCGAAGTGCACACTATATTTATTTATTCAGATGTTAGATTTATTGAGATTCCATCATAAAGCGACACCACATAAGTGGGACTCATCACTAATGAGCATTCACCGACCCATGAAGAATGCAAATGTACACTTTACGGTTTAGTGGTGAATATGTTACTAGAGCTCATGAATATCGACCTCTGTAATTTCTCGGTATACCACTTCCGATTTCACTCACTATCACTGATAAATCACTCACACTCAACCGGTCACTTTCCATTCAAACTGAAGGATGACCAGATTCAGAGTGGATTAGAACTTTTGAGGCTGACGGTATTGACGTTCGCGAATTGTGCGGAGTATACTCATTCAAGATCTTATACCAACAACTTCTATAGTATTCATTTCTCGTAGACCAAAGGCAAAGTAAATGACCAGATTCAGTCGTCCAAACTACGAGATATATTTTGGGACCAAATAGTTAATCGTGTGGAGTGCTTAAGTAGCCAATGATCGTGCACGAACGTGACACGACGGAGTACCAAATGGCGGGGATGCTTGACCGTAAGCCTTCAGCTAAACAAGTCGACTTAATAGTGTAAGTCAGCATACAATGTCCAGTGACGATTGCTGTGGTCAATAATTTTGGGGAGTTATTTACCACGACAGAACTATATAATATTACGGACAATTATAGCAATAACAACAGAGGATATCTGTACCAAAATCCCAGCATTTTAACTAAAGATAGCAGTAATGGAATCTGAAACACTTTGGCATCACAATACGTTATTTACAATCACTATCAGCCATTTTGGTTTTTCTGCCTACTACTTCTACTACTATTATTACTGTTATCATTATAACACTTTAAATTGAAAGATAATAGCTGTTTAGGGATTGACGGTATCGATGTTCGCGAGTTGTACGGATTATACTAACGCAAGATCTTATACCAACAACTTCTATAGTGTTCGTTCTTCGAGTACCAAAGATGAAGCAAAAGACCAGATTTTGTCGTCCAAAGTACGTAGTATGTTTCGGGACAAAATCGCGGATAGAGGTGAATGCTTAGCTAGCTAGTAATCGTGCACGCACGTGACACGACGGAGTACCAAATGGTGGGGATGCTTGACCGTAAGCCTTCAGCTAAACAAGTCGACTTAAACAGTGATGGTCAGCATCCAATGTTGAGTGATGATTGCTGTGGTTAATAATTTTGGGGAATTATTTACCGCTACAGCTCACTGCCCCCCTAGTCGGTTTGTGAGGACCCTAAGACATGAACAGCCGGAAGTAAAAAAATCTCGATGGTTCCCTGATGGGTGAAAAAAATCTTCCGAGCGGCTTGATGGGGAGCCTGCTGGTCTGTCTGCCTATGCTAATAGGGTGTCTGTACATAGTTTCCTCAATGTTGTTCGTTGGATCCCGTGCTTCGTTTGTTTCCTGTCCAGTGCCCGTTGCACCTGGAAAAGAAAACAAGAATGCTGAGAACCTTGTCAAGGAAAATGTACCAAATAAGCGTTTTTTTACCAAAAAAAATATGACGTGCATCTACTTTACAGTAAAATAATGTAAAGTTCAAAATATCGGGAAAAAATATACATCTAATTTAATTTTTTTCTAAGTGCATGTATAATGTACGGTTATAGGAGAAATATCGTCTACTCGTGTTAAATGATGCGACATAAAAAAATTGATGTGCCACTCAGTTATGTGAAATAGGTGTGAAGGTATTCTGGGAATCTAACGTGACGTCCAGAACGCGTTCTCTTAGAGTGATCGACCGAAGTAGTCAGTGGGCGAATGCCCTGACAGTCTATAGTGTGACCCAGAAAATCGAGTGAGTCAACGCCTATTTGACACTTCTGTATATTGATGGTAACACCATGTTGGCGTAACCTTTCAAATGCCAAGTCCAAGTGTCTAAGGTGAGTTTCCTTATCTGGACTGGCAATGAGGCAGTCGTCTAAGTATGCGTATACAAAGTCGAGACCGCGAAATACTTCATCGATGAAGCGTTGGAATGTTTGGGCCGCATTCCGGAGGCCAAATGGCATGCATAGGAATTCGAAAAGTCCGAAAGGTGTGATGATAGCCGTTTTCGGAATATCTTCCGTTGCCATCGGGATTTGGTTATATGCTTTGACCAAGTCGATTTTGGAGAATATAGATGCTCCAGATAACGTTGCCGTCAAGTCGTGTATGTGAGGCAAATGGTAGCAATCAGGGGTTGTTTTGGCGTTCACTCGCCGGTAATCACCAGTGGGTCGCCAATCGTTACTATCCTTTTTCGGTACCATATGCAATGGGGATGCCCATGGACTATTCGATGGCCGAATGATGCCAAGGGTGAGCATATGATCGAATTCGTTTCTGGCAATTCTCAGTTTGTCAGGGGCCAGTCGTCGTGCTTTAGATGTCACGGGCTGTCCTAAGGTTATGATGTGGTGCATAACATTGCTGGTTATACACGGGAGATCGTTAGATGGGCAATTCAGTTCCGGATATTTGTCAACAATCGGTTGAAAAGTTGGATCGAGGATTGCTTTCATCTCAACGATTGACAAGCTGGGGCCTACGTAAGTTATGCCTTTGATAGACAAACTAGTAGTGTTGTCAATTAGTCGTTTACGGCGGATGTCTACGAGCAAATCATGATGATTAAGTAGGTCCGTGCCGATGATGGGCATTGTGACGTCAGCGATAAGGAAAATCCACTGAATAGGTTTGCGTAAACCTACGTTCAGATAGACGTATTTCCGACCATAGGTTGCATTGGTTTTCCATTTGCAGCCTGTAGGTTGAAGTTAGGATCCTTCTGTCGATCTGCTGCTGTAGCAGGAAGGACGCTGACTTCGGCGCCTGTGTCGACTAGATATCTAGTCTGGCTCATTACATCGTGGATGTAAAGTAAACGGCTAGTGCCACCGGCGACGGTTGCCGCTAACGCGTGCCGGCGGGATAGTTTCCCACAGACTTGGAGGCTTTGCCGAAATCACAAGGTTTTCGACAACATTTCTCTTCCTTGCCATAGGTGTTGTGATACCAACACCAGTCAGGATTTTTGAGAGAACGTGTGTTGGACTTAGATCGTCCACGTGCGTTTAGCCGTTGAGGGGATTTAGAACGACGGTAGGAGGAATTGCTAGGCTTGTTTGACCTAAGCATCTGCTGGACGGAGTTGCATAACTCTATCATTGCAGAATCCTTCCTCAAAGTCTGTTCGGTAACAGAGTATACTTCGGTAACTGGCCATTTCGTTATCTCTAGAATTCTAACTGCAGAGACAGCTAAGTCATCCATGAGAACACCCTGAAGTGTCACAAGTACAGTCTGAACTGACTGTGGCAGTTTGGATAAGAATAGTTGTCTGAACAGTCCTTCATCGAACTGACTTTGGCCAATGATCTCTTTCATTCTTGCCAGCATGCTCACGGCTGACTGATCCCCTAACTCGATGTTACGAAATAACTCATCCAGACGTTGTCGATCTGTGAGAACGTTTCTCTTGAGGATGGATGCTTTGAGCAACTCGTAGGAGTTACTTACCTCTGGACTCGACATCTGCAGAGATACGCACCTGCTGAATTCCCACGGTAGGGCGTGAATAACTGCAAGGAACTGTGAACGTTGATCGGTTATGCCATGTTCACAAAAATCAGACTCAGCAATCTGAAACTACGTTTCAGCATTATCTGGCCAATATGGTACTAGCTGGATTGTTTTGGTGGTTGAGCGTATGCGAATAACCTTGGGCCTAGGACCACTCATGACGAAAAGTATGCCGATAACAATACAGTACAAGAATAAACACAAAAAGGAACGAACTTACCGGGTTTATCTGCGTGTGAATTGAAGATGTAGTTCGTGGTTGGGCTCACCAGTTTAGAGACTGCAGGTATCGACGTTCGCGAGTTGTACGGATTATACTAACGCAAGATCTTATACCAACAACTTCTATAGTGTTCGTTCTTCGAGTACCAAAGATGAAGCAAAAGACCAGATTTTGTCGTCCAAAGTACGTAGTATGTTTCGGGACAAAATCGCGGATAGAGGTGAATGCTTAGCTAGCTAGTAATCGTGCACGCACGTGACACGACGGAGTACCAAATGGTGGGGATGCTTGACCGTAAGCCTTCAGCTAAACAAGTCGACTTAAACAGTGATGGTCAGCATCCAATGTTGAGTGATGATTGCTGTGGTTAATAATTTTGGGGAATTATTTACCGCTACAGATGTCTCTTTGAGAAATGATGGTTGACATCATCATTCCTGAGTACTGTTTTAAATATCTGAAGTGATCTTTGTGTACAAAGACTTAGGAATAAAACAAGTGAATTAACCGCCTCTAACATTTTATTGACTGCAAAATGATCAGTTTATTGTCACTTCATAACTCACAGAACAACACTCCTAGTTCGAAGAAGCGAAACTGTCATTCTATTGAACTGATTACAGTTCATAGAACATATTTAGAACTGAGTAGTTGGAATTCTCAACGACTAATATTTCATCCGCTAGCCATTTCTTGGCCGACGATGAGATAGTGAATATTCTGATTGATTTACTATGGTTAACCACCACTGATTCCCATAGAGTTCAAGACAAATGACTCTCAGACAAGTATCTTTATGCATTTCACCTGTTTGTTTTATTTATACTAGCAACTTGTGTTTCAGAATGTGGAATAAGAGTACAAGCATACCCCTAGGTTTCCACCTGCTTAGATTATGGAGTGACCTGTTAAACAAAATCACTTTTGTTGCCATAGAAATTCAATACTTAAGAATGGATCCAGATAAGCCTTCTCTACTTGTCGATAGCTGAAGCCTTCGTGCAAAGTTCAGCTTCCAACTAGCGGTGCGCTATTTAGTGTGAAAGAAGATGTAGAAATCATGAAATGAGATATCCATTCATCGATTTTTGACAGGGTGGCATTCCGTAAAATTTCCTGACTCAGATGTAGTTTATATTCCTCTGGAAAGTCCACTATATTAAGCGTATCTGTGCGCTTATTAAATTGATTCATGTACGCATGATATACGCCTACAGAAAGTAATTTTACTTATGATTGTTGAATGTGTGCCACTGTATTATTGAACACTGCTTTTCATTTGTTATCCATATCTTTTACGCTGTTGTTCACTTTTTCCTTCGCTTCGCGCCTTTTGAAATTCGTGGCATCAAAGTACTCGCTCACGAAAGTGAACCATGCGAACTTCTACGCTGCAGACTTAAGTGCATGGGCCAAGATGTTGAATTCACTGCTATATACAGCAGTTATGACTGAAATGCAGATGACTTCCGAGTTGAGAAGCCAAACTCCTGCACATCGAAATGTCGAAGTCTCGTAGTCAGTGACTTCAGCGCTTCAACAGTTGGCTGGACAAGCCTGACAACGCCATCTTCAGAAAACTACTTTGATTATAACCTGCTGCAATCTATCATTTCGCTAGCCCTAGTCCAACATGTCATGATGCCCACCTGCTTTGACTCACAGCACTCCTCTTCAGCTCTGGACCTAGTGTTCTCCCATGGTGAGGATGTCGATCTCACAAATCTTCATGCTTCAGGAAGAAGTGATCACGCTTTGCTCACTTTCAAGTTGACAAAAGACAAGTAGTTCAGCAAAGAGTCTCTTTTCGGCGAATTCATTTTCAAAGCTGTACAATCGCAAATATATATGGTTATTTTGTGTGTGTGTGTATACATTAAATTTGTCAAATGAAAATACGGTTAGTAAGTTCAAATGAATTGGATGTTGATAAGAGGATAGCAACAAAAGTGATGAGTTGTCATAAATGATTGTTAAATAAGAGTTACGCAATGGTATGAATAGTTTGGTGAATGAGGTGTGCTCAAAGGGTGTACATAGAAACAAAATAATATACAGAATTACACAAGGGTTAGAAAAATAAGCATACAAACAGAAGTAAGGTCAAATCAAACAAATAAAGAAGACTTGGGTCAAATCAACGGAGTTGTTAACATGCGAGTAGAAGTGGTTGGATAATTTTCTTTTGTATGCATAGTTCTGGTTCCACCAACTGGATGGCTAGGGCTTCTGCGATGCAAAGAAGACGAAATCGTACTGTCTTTGGGAGGTTGTTCTTCACTTTGTAGATCACTTTGAAGGAGGCGTTCGTTGAGATGGAATGACCAGTGTTGACGAGATGTTCGATTATTGCAGTCCTTATATGGCCATTATTTCCTTTCTGTAGCCACGCTGGGTAGTGTTCTTTGACCCTTTTTGACAGGGTGCGCGTTGAACGACCGATGTACCTGGTTCCACAGCAACAGGTGAACTGATATATACACATAGAAGTGGTCATGTGCGGAATCTTGTCACAACAGCAGTATCATGGACCCAAACCCCAGCTCGATCAAACGTTTGGAAGGCTGATATAAATGCGATCGTCTCAGCAGCCAACTCAGTGGAGTGGTACACAAACCCAGAATCCCAAGTAAAGGCAGCAGGGAAACAGTTTAAAAAACTTAATGCCCAGGTGACCGGGCTTTCCGTCTCATGGTCTGTTCCAAGGGGTCTAAAACGCTGCCCTACTTGGATATACCTCAACATCCGTAGATTACTCAGATGCAAACACAAATGCTAAAACCTATTTACCACATTTGAGGCTCCTGAGGGTAGAAAGTTATACAAAATCGCTAGGAACAAAGCTATTGCAGAAATTCGCCAATCAAGGATGAAGTTTGAAGCACATCTAAATCAGAATGTAACGACACAACATGGGGAAATTTTCTCGTTCATAAAATTTAGGAATAAGATATCCAAAGGGCTTACAAACCTGACTGTTGACGGCGACACAACCGGAGAAAATCAAGACAAAACAGAAGAAATAGTAAAGTACTTCACCTAAGTCTTTACACAGGAGCCATCACTCCATGCGGTCAACCCTGGCTGCATCAGAGGAAAACAGGATAGGTTCTGTTGTCGTTGAACAATCTAGCCGCAGGGTAATCAGTGGATCATGATAATTTTCATTCAAGGCTTCTCAGGGAGCTATCAGCCAACAAAGCCGGCTCAGTGACCATGATCTTCAGGCTATCTCCCCCAGATGGAGTGTTACCACATGACATCGAAGACAATGGAAAGAGTCGTCAAGAAGAGTATCGAAGCACACTTGGAAAATAACAGCTATTTATATTTATATATATATTTATTCCTGTTTATGCAGGAACATACCAATTGTACAGGCATGGATAAGTTATTATATAAATTACAGTTTGTTTGTTCAATCTAACATTAGAGTCAGTCAGAACAGTCTGCAAAATAGTCTGTCTGTGTAACACATAAAGAGATATAGAAATATTGTCTTCGCATTAACAAAAAACCCAGACTTCAGATGAGTGTGATACAAATATCTGGGAAAAATAAAGCTTGAAGTCAATTCTCCTATAAAACTTTGTTGTGAACACCATCCGTGAGATAAAGTTTATTGATGTATTATTTTGATTCAATAATGTATTTATTCCATTTTTGTCAGCAGTCTTATCGTAGTTTTATAATAGGAAAGAAATTTGATCTTTGATACGAAAGTTAGATAAGGCAATGTTAGATTGTTTTACTGCATCAAATGGGGTCAATTCTAGAACTATCCATTTGCGCCATTTGCGTCAGCATGGCAGACTGTACATGTAAGTTGAGTAATACATTGATAACTGTTTGAAAACCAGTTGCTTCTTTATTTCAGGTCAAGAATACTCCTTGTACAGAATGTTAGCCAGCGTTTTCAAGTGGTTGCATCGGATCGTTCATGGAATTTGAGTTTGAATTTACATAAATGGTCATTTCAGTTTGGATGTTGGGTTGTTCGACCTCAACCAGGAGGTATACAGAAGTTTACGCTCAGCAGGGAGATAAAGTATGTAAATATGAAAAGAACTTTATTATTTTATGTACATATAAATGTTTATAAATGTATATCATTGTATAGTAAACACTACCCATAATCTTGTTGTTTTTTATGTAATTTTGCGAAGTCTTAGAGTTTATTTAGTGTCGTAATATTTAGTAATGAGTCTAGGCGTTATAGTGTGCTAATAGCTCATGCGTTTTGGAAGTAAGTGGTGCGGTGTGATTGGCATAGTCATTGGGATGAAGCAGTTTATATAGCAAGCGTTTGAAGGTTATGATAGAGTGACAGGTCCTTATTTCTAGGGGTAAACTGTTCCAGATCTTAGAGTACATGACTATGAAGAAGTTTGCACTGAGTGCTGTTTTACAGTTTTTCCTAGATACCTTGCACGTTTGGTTACGAAGGTTGTAAGAGCCTTCCGGTGAGAACTGTATCTCTTTGCTGTCTGAGAATGATATTTTATGCAAGACTTTAAAGAAGAATGTTAGGTTAATGCTCAGTCGTCTCATCCAGAGTGGGTCGATACCTAGAGTTATACACCTTGATGTGTAGTCCTTTTCGCAGTCAAATCCTAGTAGTTTAGACAAGAAGTATCGTTGGACACTTTCTATTTTAAGTTTGTCACTTACGCGAGTGCTGCTGAGAATAAATGGACAATATTCAAGTAGTGGTCTAACACAAGTTTTATATAATAATAGCTTCGCTTCGTAGTTGTGGAAATTCCTGAGTATGCATCCTAGAAGCATCCTCGATTTACGCGTCTGTGTCGCCACTTGCTCGGAAAATGTCAAGTCACTAGAGTACCTGAGTCCTAGGTCAGCAACACTTTGGAGTTTAGTCAAGTCAATAGATTCAAGTACCAGTTTGATATTTATTGAGGGTGCACCGAAACAGATCCAACCACATTTTTTAAGGTTGAAATTTAGGTTCCATGTAGAGGACCATGCAGTTACTCGATCTAGTTCTTCCTGAACAGCTTTCTGAAAGTACCCTAAGTCATCACAGTGGAATGTGTAAGCTACTTTAAGATCATCTGCAAAGATGAATGGTTTGCCTAGTGAGAAACAGCTGCATATGTCGTTGACATATAGAGTGAATAGGAGGGGGCCTAAGACGCTACCTTGAACTACTCCAGAAGTGACTGGACTAGGTTTAGAGTTTACAGAACCCAGTCTAACTACTTGAGACCTATTGTTAAGGAATGATTCAATCCATCCTAATAATGGGTTACTTATTCCTAAGGAGTTTAGCTTATTTATTAGAAGCAAGTGGTCAACGCGGTCAAAGGCTTTGGATATGTCGAAGTAGATGACAAGTACTAGTTGTTGTTTGTCGCGGCTGCTAGTTATGTAGTTAAAGAAGTCAAGGTGACAGGTCATGCATGATCTGGATTTTAGGAATCCATGTTGGTTGGGACTTAGAATATTGCAGCTGAGCATATGTTTGAGAATATCATCTTTAACTATTCTTTCAATGATTCTAGATACTATGGGTGTAATATTGATTGGCCTATAGTTGTTGACGTCAGTTTTTGATCCGGATTTGTGTTTAGGTACTATAAATGTCGTTTTCGATTTATCTGGATAGGTTTGGCTTTCTAGGGACATTGTAAAAATCTTAAGTAATAAAACGGAAATGTCAGAACCACCGTGTTTATAAAGATACGATGGTATACCGTCAAAACCGGCACTACTAGAGTTTTTAAGAGTATTAACGGCTTGGTTAATATTAGAGTAAGTGAAATGAACTGTAGTGATTTGTTTCAGCGTTGAAGATGAAGGGAGTTCTATTTTAGATTGTAAACCGAGAAGTGGACTTGTAGGCTTAAGGTAGTTAGCTGCAAACGTCTCATTAAACAGTTCACACATGTTTGCTGTATAGTTTGCCCTTGTTTATAAGGAGAGAAATTTTATGGCTTTGGCGATTCATTCGTTTCTTTAGTATTTCTGTGAGAGCACCTACTCTGGTGGTGCTGGCTAGTGCCGTGCATTCTTCATTTCTCATACGCAAGTTATGAGCTTGCGAGATGGAGCCAAGAGTACTAAGTATTGACCTTAGTGTACTAAAGTCGTGTCGCCTGAAGTAACTTGTTGACAGTCTTTTCAGTTTCCTACGATCCTTTGGCTTTATGAATGTCTTTCTACGTGGGGAAAACTTTAGTGTTTGTAATGGGATGACAGCATCTAAGCATGTGTTGGAGTTATAGTAAAAGATGTCTAGAGCTTTCGAGAGGCTATCAGTATAGAAGTACTCACTCCATTCTGATGATCTTAGCATTGATTTTACTAGAGTCCAGTCTGCCTTACTGTAGTTCCTGTAAGTTATTTGTTGTGAAGTGGGGGTATGGGTTACATTGCTACTTGACGGAAGTGGCAGTGCACACAGCACTGTTTTGTGGTCACTCCCTGAAAACTCAGAACCTACCAGGGTAGAAAGGGGACTTATATTGTGGCAGAAGATTAAGTCTAGTACGTTATTACCTCTTGTAGGGGTTGTGACGGCCTGCTTCCAGCCAAGTATATCCAGTGTGCCTAAGAACTTATCAAGTTTAGTTGGACCTGTGGGTATTTCCCAGTTGATTTCTGGTAAGTTAAAGTCTCCACATAGGAACTTATGATCGTAGTGGAGGGTGGATAATTGTTCCAGAGTATAATAAGTTGGCTCTCGTAATTACTAAAGGTACCAGGTGCTCTGTAGGTGCATCCAATTAATACTATTGCGTTATTTAAGTGTGAGTTAACCCATAAAGTCTCAGGCATGGTAAGTGTACTACTTTCTGGCTGTGATACAGTAAGTGCATTCAGAAAGTACATAAGACAACCCCCTCCCTTACCACCTTCCCTGTCACACCGAAAGTGTGTATAGTTATCTAAGCTTATCTCTTCATCCAGTATGTTCGAGTTACACCAGGATTCAGTGATGACAATTATAGGGGGTTTGTATATTACTGTGAGTGCTCTGAGCATCGGCAGTTTATTTAGAACGGATCTAGCATTTATGAGGATTAGGTAAAGATGAGATTTCAAATAGCATTTGAAGTATTTAAGTTCGTCAATCAGCCCAGAATGTGGTTCAGCACCCAGTAGTACTGTTTGACAAGACGACCCTATGTTGAGAGGAGTTTCAGCATCATGTTCACCTATGTCTATCGAGTTGGTGTGTGCTGTTTTCGGTGAAGAATTGAGCGTTGGAGTGCTGGATGTGCTATAGGCTAAGGCATTTTTATTTTTAGTAAAGCTAGAAACGGGGGTAGGGATCTTAATTTGACCTAAACTTGTGCATGTACCAAGTGTGCTTAGTGGATGCGGGTGAGCTAGACTGTTCCTACATTCCTGCAAAGGGGGAGCCAGCACTAGTGGTTTAGGAGTGTTAGCATCCCTACCAGCTGTTTTTTCAACGCTGACAGGGACGCAGGGGATAAAAAATGATTGGGACCTTGTGAAGACCATGGTCTATTATTCCACCTATTGTTAGGTACTAGTGGTGTCCTTGTAAGGGTTTCGAATGCACTGCTTTGTGGGTTAGTTCCCAGCAGACTTGTACCGTATATCCGATCAAAATTTATTAGCGTGCCATACTGTGAATGCCCTGAGTTGTTGGTGGTCGAGTTCTGACTATTGTCACTTGTACTCTTGAGGGTGGCATTGTTGTGGTGTTGGTTATCAATGTGTGCGGTGGTGCTATTTCGCACGTTGTGGGTGCCAATACTATTGACCGTGGGGAATGTGGGCTTACTTATACTGCCATTGTTGTTGTTGGCATGATTTGGGGTCATATTCTTCTCTTTTTTACCAATGGACTTATGGCTAGGAGAGGACAGTGTCGACTTTCGGGGGACTTTGACTTTTTTTCCGGGATTATTTGGTGACATGTCTATATTTACGGTGATAGGTGGTATAGTTTTGTTGGCTATTTGATTACAATTTAGTGGCCTTTCGGTTGGTGTCGCTCTCTGAGAAGATAATTCTGTGTGGTTAGAGAGGGGTGGTGCGGTGGATTCTACGGTATCTCTCAAAGGGTTGGTTATAATTGCTGCTTGCAATGTCCTATTGTTTATTCCACAGTTAGACTCAGTGTGATAATTATATACGCGCCTTTCTATGACTGTCTTGTCCACCGCAACCTTTACTAGTTTATAATTTCTGGCTTGCAGTGGGGTGTGTTGGGAGTGGATAAATTTTCTGGCCTCTGCCGGTGTTTCGAACTGAAAACGAATAGGACAACACTTTTCATGTTGACTCTTCTTCAGCCTGTAGCACTTAGTCTTGGAGTTGGGCATTTTCGCCTCACTAAGTAGGATGCGCTGTACCTTTATTAGTGCCTCATTATCCGGAACGTTGTAGACAATAGCATTTAATTTAGCATCTAGTCGTTTTGTTACTTCTGTAGTAACAAAGTTAATTAGGTTATCCACCTTAGATATCGATTCACTATCAAGTTTGTTAAGGTCTACAGTTTTCATGAGAATAGTTAAAGGTGTCAGTTCACAGACCTGCAGTCTGATATCACTGATCTGACCTGATAAATTGGAGATTTTGGTATTGGTATCGGAAATTCCAGGATCTACTGACTTATTGTTTTTTAAGTCCCTTAACTCGGCCTTAAGTTCTCCTATAGACAACTTTAGAAGTTCTATTTCTGAAGATAGTACTGAAACAGAGCTTGGTGGCTGGAGTATTTCGATAAGCACATAAGGTGTAGGGAGGGTTTCTGTATGAGCAGAGGGTACTGAATTTTTGGGAGTAGTGCTAATACTAGCTGTCAGTGCAGTTTTATCCTCAGTTTCAGCTCAACGCTTACGACATACAAGTGAGTTTTGTGGCTCACTATAACCATTTGTAGGAAGTATGTTGCTTGATGTAGCAATCAACGACTTAAAATTAGTCATCAGTTTTACAGGGGATTGAGTTCGCTGCTTTTTACTTTGGTTAACCATAACTATTTGATATGAGAGTTAATAGTTATAGGTATAGAAGTAGTAGAGGACTTGTGCAAGGATTACAACAAGATAAATTTTATGTAACGAATCACGTAAAAATGTAACGCAAACGTTGGACGTACCGCAGGAGGAAGGCTAGTCATCCAGAGTACAACATGGCTTCCGAGGAAATCTCTCATGTCTGTCAAGTTGTCTCAGTGCAAGAGAAAGCTAGATCAAGTAGAGGAACAAAGGAAGACCCATTGATTTCGCCTTCGTAGACTTCAGCGAAATCTTTGATAAATTTCTTTACAAAAGACTAGTCATGAATTTGGAAAGTCTTGATAAAAAAGGTAGCTTCCTGAACTGGATTAAGGAATTCGTCATGCACAGGAGGCCGAAGGTTGGCATAACCTTGAAACTCTCCTCGTAGGCAGCAATGCAAAGCGGATTATCACGAGGCACAGTACTTGGACCACTTCTATTTATTTTGTATATCAATCAGTAATATCTGCTCATAGATTCCCCTATGGTCCTTTACTCAGATGACCTAAAAATCTAGAGGTAGCTGAAGAGCGACAGTGATATGCTCACGTTGCAAGGAAACCTCAACAAATTGTCTGAGTGGTCCAGGGAATAAATGCTCCCAATCGATATAGCGAAATTTTCAACCATGCGCATTGGACACGCACGCATCAACTCCTGCGAACTAGAGGGAACAACACTCTCGTCAATTCAGACTCATGTTGATTTAGGTGTAAGAGTAAGTCACCACTTAAAAACTACAGCACATTATCACGTGGTGTCTGTACGTGTTTCAGATTCTTATGGGCGATTCGAAGACCTTTTACTATAATCACCAGAGAAATAATAATAATGATTTACTTTATTCCAAAAACAGTACTTGTGATACAGAATGGAATTTTCAGCATTAATCACAATATTGCATCTAATTTCCTCAAATTATAAATAAAATTAATCACAGAAATTTTTTCTACATTTACAATAGAGGTAATGCCAAAAAGCATGCAGCATATAAAATGGAAATAATAATGATGATAGCAGCTAAGGTAATGATAATAATACAAGTGGAAATTGCCGTGGGCTTGTTTCACACAGTATTGTCGATGTGGTATACAAATCCTTGCATGATTAAAAATATTGAATATAATGTTCTCTTTACATGATATGGTGAGGGAAAAAACAAAGATTACACCAGTCATAGATATAAGTTGGTGTTTGCAGCTATGAAAGTAAAAACAAAGAATCAACAGGACCATAAATATAATAGAAATCATAAAAGTAAAACTTGAAGGCATATAACGATTGATGGAGAAGATTGTTTATTTACCAGATGAAAAAAGGTTAGTCAATTCTTGCCTGAGGCTATTTTCATCACATAAAATACGTGCCAAGTATGGTATCATAGAATTTTTATACTTAGACGTGCGAGCAAACAGTTTTCTGAAGTTACTTCTTGTTCTACCTGAGGATATGCAAGGTGAAAGCTGAGGGTGAAGTGGATGCTCCAAGTCAGACAAAATCCCTTGAGCAAATTTACTGCATGAAGTCAAGTGCCTATCGACAACGACGTTAACTATGTAGTCCACTGGGACACCACTCATCCTACTGACTGACAGTTTTCAGCATTCTACAAATTGTGACATAGTCCTTTTTAAGCAAACGAGGAAAGAATAAGGGTGAAGAATAAAGAAGAATAGGTAGGATGCAAGAGTTTATGAACTGTAAGAGGAGGGGTTGAGTTATACCCGAGTGCCTTAACTTCTTGTGAATGTAAAACGTCAGGCGGAATATTTTACTGGAGATCGCTGAGACATGGGAAGACCAGGAGAGATCAGAAGAGAGAATAAGTCCAAGATACTTAATTTCTGATTTAATTCCTATATCATTGTCATCAATTTTACAACTGTCATGAGAATCAACGGCGTCTTTTAACTGTCGTTTACATCTTAAGTTTGACATTTAGAAGGATTCGGTTTAAGACCGTTAGACTCAGACCATTTACTGACTCCCGACAGAAAGCTATTTATTTTGATACAATCTAGCTAAGAGTTAACAGCCATGGAAACAGTTAAATCATCAGCGTACTTCACAAAGTTTATTTCATCAGAGTGGGGCAAGTTATGTAAGAAGAAAGAATAAAGAAAAGGAGAAAGGACAGCGCCTTGAGGGACACTAGCTTCAGTAGGCAATGAAGTGGAAGAATTCCCTTTATACACGGTGTACTGCTTTCTTTCTGAGAAATAAGAGTGTAACCAGTTAACAGCCCAACATTCTGTTTGACTTGCAGCAAGTTTAATAAATAAGATGTCCCCAGGGACCGAGTCAAAAGCAGATGTGTAGTCTAGGAATGCACAACGAACAAATTTAGCCCCTTTGTCTAGACTGGAAGCAATGTTATGATATAAGACGGCAGCTGCATTTAAAGTGCTCCTACTGCGCCTATAGGCAAGTTGTTTAGGGTCATTAAAGGATTTAAGAGGGGATACAAGACTAAGTAAAAGTAGTTTCTCCATAGTTTTCAAAAAAGGAGAGGTAATAGCAATGGGTCTAAATTTGACACATGCTCCAGTAGACGATTTAGGTATGGGTACAACTTTAATGTCTTTCCAAACAGCAGGGACAATATTACTGGAAAAAGATTTGTTAAACAAATCGGTGAGAGGGTAACATAGAATATCAGAACACTTTTTGAAAATAATACTAGGTACATGATCTGGACCTATGCTCTGGGAAGGGATCAGAGACTTGAGGCACTTTTGAACATCATTAGTGTTAAAGCCTGGAAAGGAGATATTATTAACACTAGTGATATTGGGAAGCATGGAATTTAAAGCAGAATAAATAAAAGATTTATTAAGAGTACATACATCAGAAGAATACAGAATATTGTTTATCTGCTTACCACCAGTGATTTCCTTAAATGGTTTCCACATATTAGAAGCATTTTTGCAGGATATGAATTTCTGGTTATATACAACATTCAACCTCTGCATTTCAGACTTGATAAGGAAGTTAGTTCTTTTCACACCACTTTTATCTTTCATTTTATATAGTTTTTCCTTCTCTCTACGAAGCTTTTTAAGTTGAGGGGAGGAGAAACGGTTGAATTTGACGAATAGTGTTTCTTTTGGACAGCAGATTTCAAAACAGAATTTCAGATAAGATGTATTATTAGAGATAGTGTCATCAAGTGAAACATCATTAAACAGATCCCATCTTGTGTCACGGAGCATATTTCTAAGTTGATGTATGTTCTCATTTGAGTAACATCTGTGAACAATGTTCACCTCCTTATATTTTTCCCTGGTGAGGTCAAAACTACAAAACTGTATCCAGGCAGACAGTCCTTGTCCGAAAGGGCAATCACATATCCTAGAAAGTATTCAGAGGAATGCGACGCGTACGGTTCTCGTCATGACTACTTTATCATGCGAGTAGAGACTGAACAGTTTAAACCTATTCGCTCTATCATGCCGTAGACAGAGAGGAGATTTAATACAACCTTCAAAATTTTAGACAATGATCTATTCTCCCTTTTCTTTCCTACCAGGTCGGAACGCCTCAGAGGACATAGCAGGAAAGTTCGAAAGCCAAGGACAAACCATACTGTAGTGGAGTACTGGCTCTCACGCCGAGTCATAAACTCTTGGAACCGACTCCCAGGAGAAGTGGTATCTGCAACCTCTACTGATCCATTCAAGAAGGGTTTGGACAACCACAGAAATTTACTAGGAAAGGATTAACACAGACATCAAGCCTTCAGTCCTCAATCAATAGATCTGAAATCTGAAATCAACTTCACGCGGGAATTATAAATAATTACGTTATTAATGAGAGGTAAGTTGCATTTTGGTACGGGTGCTGAAGTGAAACATAACAGATGCAAATGAGCAATAACTGTCAGTGAATGATAATTACAGTGTTTGGAAATCTATAAAATTTC
Organism: Trichobilharzia szidati; assembly: GCA_944472155.2. Lineage (NCBI taxonomy): Eukaryota > Metazoa > Platyhelminthes > Trematoda > Strigeidida > Schistosomatidae > Trichobilharzia > Trichobilharzia szidati. The sequence continues at coordinate 15,259,219 of OX235271.1, forward strand.
AAAGTCACCGGTAAGTACACCATAATTGTGACGTTTTTAGTTATATATGAGACCAACGTTGAACTTGTAAACAGCTGTCATGACTAAGATGATTCTGTAATTTGCCATTTGTGCCAGCAATTTTCTGAATAACTGTAAAGTGCAGATTCTAGTGGTCACAACACTTCCTTTAAATAACACTGACGTAGAGGATAGCATCAGTGTGTTAATGCCTTTGTTAAAGACAACATATTTGAAAAGAGAAGAAGACACAAGAAAACCTCAAGATCTGAGTATACAATAACCGTGATCATACTGGAATTTCTAAGTTGTGAGATGTTGTCGAATAATTACAAACGGCGTGTCGTACGGGAACGTCACTCCACGAAACCATAATGAGAAGGAATGGTGAGTTTCTCTTGACAGAGGAAGTCAAAAATGGCACTTTTCACGATCTTCTCCAGAACCCTTGAAACAATAGAATATAGGTTAATGGGTATGTCACCCATGGCACTCGAACGGGATACTGACTTATACCTTGGGGTAATGTGCGTGGTTTTCCATGCATCTGAATATGTCTAAGTTAACAGAGAGGTTGAGAACACTTTGGAAAAAGAATGGGAATATCCTCACCACCATCGTCTCAAGACCAAGGTTGTTTCAACTTTCAAGAATATAGATTCCTTTATGAATACTGTCTAAAGAAAAGCTGATCATTTCTACAGTTTTTTGTGAACATAGGGGAAAAGAGGTTGTGGCGACGTATGACCATCATTGGTATATGATTGTGAGAAGTTGGAGTTTAGAAGCTCACAGATTATTTAGGGTCTCTGGCAGCCTCACCACTTTCCAAAATGATTGGCATATCCGTTTCACGAGAGTTCAGCATTTTGCGATAAAGTCCACAGAATGCAGTATATGAAGAGCTCCCATTATGAGCAACCTTTTCTTGTCTGAGAAAGACTATGTCGCTATTTTCTTTTAATTTGAGATAGACGTTCCGTATATTCACAAAACATAGTAATAGTAATATTTTATTCACCTAAATTAACCATTCATATGATTGACATACCGTTTGTACAGGCATGATCATATTTGACAAAAGCAATTTGAAATGAAACACTGTTTTATGATGCAGAAAATTAGAAAACTGGAAAAAAAGGCTCTAGAAACTTTATAAGAAGTTTGTGATGTTTACTTTCAACCGAATAAGTTACAAGATATTGGTTTAAGTCTAAATTTTAATCTCTAATATACTTATAGTCAGTCGATTTCATGCGCGAATTACGAAACGTTGCGTTAATGGAAGGGGCGCAATAAAAACAAAACCCATATTATAACACTAATCAATGTTTCATTTTCTTCACTCGCAGGAAGATACTTGGGAGTCAACTGTCTTGGCCAGGAGAAACATGAATTGCTCAACACAAACACTAACGAAGACCAGTAAACTGTTATACTCTAAGACTGTACTCCCGCACTTGATAAAAGTCATTTGCATGGAATAAACGCTCCCCTGCACAGCTCATGTTCTGTTTTCATTACCTGTGTGTCTGCTGCTTTGACTGCTACAAATTGGTGTCGGAGGTGTCCCAAACTCAGTCGGACTCACTCGAACCTCCTGAAATACTCTCCAACCAGTAAACCAACACACATCATTCATCCACAGAACACATCTTCCGTATGCGACGCCCACCACCTTCGGACATCAACAGCGACTATGAGCTGTGAAAATTTCGCGTGGAGTCCATTCTCACAGGTCTGTCTCAACAAGCTCAGTTTAATCAGATCACGTTAGCTTTGAGTGACGCCGCGCTACTTTGTGCAATAGCTTGGGGTTTCTCTCCATTCAAGACGCTCAGCTACAACTAACACATCTTTGATGAATGTTTCGCAAAGCTTTCTAGCACATCTGAGTACACGCATTCTTTCCTAAGCTATTGTCAAGAACCAGGTGAAACAGCTGCTGATTACCTCCATCAGTTTTGCGAGATCGCGTCTTACGCATTTCCTACTCTTCACAATGCGAGTCATGATGAGGTTGCTTGTATCCGCTTTGCACAAGGCCTCTTTTCTTACGAACTCAAGTGCCAGCTACTACGCCAAACAGCCAGATCTATCTCAGAGGCTCTCGAGGTAGTTAAACGCTTCGAGAGTGTGGAGCACATTCTATCGTCAACTGTCACTATTTCCTGTTCGGCAATAGGTACCACTGGCCGAAGAACACCTGCCTCAGCTTTCCGACAACGCCGCCCTAACGTCCCATCACCAGCACAACCTAAAACTCCATCTGCAACCCCCCACAAACCAAACAGTGACCTCAGCAAATGTTAATATTGTCGTCGGTTCGGTCGCAAAGCGTGGAAATCTGGTCATAATAAAAAACCTCAAGGCGAGCTACCTCTTAATGTGTCCTTATTTGGTCAATGTTTGAAATCCCCACTTATCCTTGAGGGTAAAATACATGGTGTAGATGTACCTTTTCTGGTTGACACCGGCATCGTACTCTGTTGTCGGCACACAGTTTGAGGGATTGAGGGTAAACCCCAGACCTCTCACCAGCCAACTGCAGCTAATTACCACCAACGGAATCCCTATCCAGGTAACGGGCTCTGTCACCATGACGTTACGAGGGTTCACCTGCAATCATTCTTTTGTCATGTGTGATGATGTACGATGGGACGTCATACCGGGTGTGAATTTCTTCACTGCCCAACATGCCGTCATTGACCTGGGTCGTTTTCGAACCTGGTTGGGGACGCATAACCTCTCAATTAGTCGACCGATTAGTCACAATAAGTGCGCTAATGCCTGTGTCTTATCCTAGGGAACTATCGCGAACATCTATGCTAACCCCCATCTCAACTTAAAAGACCGTACCGACACTCTGGACCTGCTACAATACTATAGCGACGTGTTTGAAGATGGCCACGTGATGGGGCGGGCTGGTGTTGTACAACACGAGATCATTGTATTATTATTGTATTCTTTAATTCCTACAGGAACATAGGGCTTCAGCCGTGCGTCTCCATTGCGTTCGCTTCTCTGCTAGAGTCTTCATCTGGCTCCAAGTTTGCCCACACGTTTTCATCTCCTCTTCACATCACCTCCTCCAAGTCAGCCTTGCACTGACGACCAACTCGCCGCTTCTCTTTCGGGTTCCACTCGAGCAATGGCTTGTCTAGTGATGTCACTTGCTGGTTTCCTCAGAGTGTGGCCAATCCATCTCCATTTCTTCCTGCCTATTTGTTTCACAATCGGTTCCTGGTTGGTTCGCTCCCAGAGATCTTTGTTGCTGATCTTTTCTGGCCATCTGATCCTGAGTATTGAGTGAAGACAACTGTTAATGAAGGTTTGTAGTTTGTTTGAGATGGTCTTTATGACGCGCCAAGTCTCTGATCCGTATAGTAGCATTGACTTCACATTGGAGTTGAAAATCCGGATTTTATTTTTGATGCTGGGTGTTGTTGACCTCCACACAGACTTGAGAGTAGTGAAAGTTTGTCTTGCTTTTCCGATTCTTGCTTTGATATCATCGTCAGTTCCGTTCGCCTGTAGTTGAAACGATGATTCCCAGGTAGGTAAAGGAGGTAGTTTCTTTCAGGTTCCTCCCATTCATGCTGATTGTTGTCAGTTATTGTTGCTGTTGATGGTGTTGCCCAGAAATTTTCATTACCTCTGTTTTATCTATGTTCACCTGAAGTTCTATCTTTGATGCTTCTTCTGCTAACTTGTTGCTTTTCGCTTGCATATCTTCCAGTTTGTGGGAAATCAGACACATATCATCGGCGAAGTCCAGATCCTCCAAGTTCTTTGTGTGTGTCCATTTTATGCCTGTTTCCTCATTGCCTACTGTTTGTCGCATTATCCAGTCTACTGCAATCAAGAAAATCATTGGCGATAGTAGGCAGCCTTGTCCTACTCCCGTCCTCACTTCGAAGGGTTCCATAAGTTTCCCACTGTGGATTACTTGGCATGCAGCATTGTCGTATAGCTGTTGGATGAGATGTATAATTGTCGGTGGCACCCGTAGTAGCGAAGTAGTTTCCAAATCACCTCTCGATCGACGCTGTCAAAGGCCTTTTCAAAGTCGATGAAGTTGAGATAGAGAGGTGACTGCCATTCCAGGCTTTGTTCAATGATGATTCGTAATGTGGCGATCTGATCAATGCATGACTTGTTTCTCCTGAATCCAGCCTGTTCCGGTCGAAGTTTTTCATCCAGGGCTTGTTTGATTCTCTTCAGTATGATGCGGCTTAGTATTTTGCTTGGGATGGACAGGAGCATAATTCCGCGCCAGTTCTTGCATTGACTTAAGTCTCCTTTCTTTGGTAGTTTGAATAAGTATCCTTTCTTCCAATCCTCGGGTGCTTTGCCTTCTTTCCACACCTTCTCCAGTAGTGGCGTCATCAAGTCCGCTGTTGTCTCTGGGTCCATTTTCAACGCTTCTGCTGGGATTCCATCTGGTCCTGCAGCTCTTCCAGCTTTTAACATCTTGGTTGCCTTCAGGACTTCTGATTTCGTCGGGGGGTTGGTGTTCACTGGTAGCTCTGTCTCCGTTGTTGGTATTGCTGGGCGCGTTGTAGGTGGTGGTCGATTTAGGAATCTTTTGAAGTGTTCAGCCCACTGTTTCATTTGCTCCACTTCTTTGGTGATTGACTTTCCATTGTCACCCTTCACCGGCTTGATTTGTATCAAACGTTTGCCCGATAGGTACCTAGTAGTTTGGTAGAGTGTTGCGAGGTCTCCTGCGCCTGCAGCTTGTTGTGCTTCCGTTGCCATGGCCTCATAATACTTCCTATTATCATCCCTGGCACTCTTCTTTACTCTTTTGTTCAGTGTCGCGTAGCTTGCGTTCAAATCCTGTTTTTGTTGCTCATCGGTGCACTGGAGAATCTTTTGTTTCACCAACCCTCTCTCTTCTATTAGTTTCCAAGTGTCCGTAGTGAGCCACGGTTTGTCCTGTCTCTTCTTTCTGCCTAGAACTTCCATGAGGGTTTGACTCCACACTGTCTTCAAGTTGTTCAAGTACTTTTCGACGTTGACCTCTTCGCCAGTGTTGATTTGTGTCTCGGCTTTGTCTTTTATACTTGCAGTGAAGATGTCCTTTGTGACCTGGTCCTTCAGTTTTTGAGTGTTGAACTTGGCTTGTGGCCTATCTGCAGCTCCTGATTCTCTGAAAGCTTTTAATTTGATTTGGATTGTCCCTTGTACGAGATAGTGGTCTGAGCCAATGTCTGCTCCTCTTCTTACTTTCGTGTCCAGCACGCTGCGCCTCCACTTCCTTGAGATTGAGATGAAGTCGATTTGGTTTTTGGTTCGCCCATATGGTGACACCCATGTAGCCTTGTGGATATCCTTGTGTTTGAATACGCTGCCGCCAATCACTAGTTCATTGAAGGCGCAGAAGTCGGCGAAGAGTTCTCCGTTTTCATTCATTTCTCCGAGAGCTTCTCTACCCATGATGAGTTCCCATCCTGTGTTGGCTGATACCAGTTTGGCGTTCATGTCTCCCATTAGTATTTTAATGTCACCAGCTGGAGTATTGTCCATTGTTGTCTGCAGTTGTCTGTAGAATTCTTCTTTCGTACACGAGATCAAGAAAGGGGATAACTTGCCAGTTAGGATGCTACCTCGGTGGGTGCTCATTCATTACCGACAACAATTGGACACAATGGTAACAGAAATGTTATTTATTATATATACTATGAAAATTACACACATTTTGAAACATGGTGAATTTACATATTGTTTGTTCTTTCTGACATTAGAGTCAGTCGGAACAGTCTGCAAAATAGTCTGTCTGTGTAACACATAAAGACATATAGAAATACTGTCTTCGCATTAACAAAATCACAGACATCAGATGAATGTAATACAAATATCTCGGAAAAATAAAGCTTGAAGTCACTTCTCCAATATAACTTTGTTGTGAACAGGATACTTGCCTTAAGGTTTATTGATGAATTATGTTGAGATCAGTGATATATTTATTCCAATTTTAAGCAGCCTAATCGTAATTTTATAATAGGAAAGAAATTTGATAGTGGATACAAAAACTAGATAAGGTCAAGTTGAATAGTTGTACTACAACAAATGAGGCCAAGGTCGAATTCAGAATTACACATAGGCGCCATTTCTCCCAGCATGACAAACTGTACACGTTAGTTGAGTAAGACATTGAAAACTGTTTGAAAACCAGTTGCTTCTTTATTTCAGCTCATGAATACTCATTGTACAGAATGTTGGTGAGCGTCTTCAAATGGTAGCATGGGATCGTTCATGGAATTTGAGTGGTTATGAGTGAAATGGTCTGGAGTCCAAATTCATTTCAGCTTAAATGTAGGGTTGTTCGACCTCGACCAGGAGGTAAATAGAAGAGTAGGCTCAGCAGCAGAATAGCAGAAAAAGAAAGTACGTGCACATGAAAAGAACACTGGACAGGTTTGGCTTTCTAGGAACATTGTAAAAATCTTAAGTAATAAAACGGATATGTCAGAACCACCATGTTTATAGAGATACGATGGCATACCTGCAAAACCAGCACTGCTAGAGCTTTTAAGAGTGTTAATGGCTTGGTTAATATTAGAATAAGTGAAATGAACTGAACTGATTTATTTCAGCGTTGAAGAAAAATGGAGTTCTATTTTAGGTTGTAAACAGAGAAGTGGACTTGTGGGCTTAAGGTAGTTAGCTGCAAACGTCTCGTTAAACAGTTCACACATGTCTGCATGGTTGCTGTATAGTTTGCCCTTGTTTATAATGAGGGAAATTTCATGGCTTTGACGATTTAATTCGTTTCTTTAGGATTACTGTGAGAGCACCTACTCTGGTGGTGCCGGCTAGTGCGGTGCATTCTTCATTTCTCATACGAAGATTATGAGCTTGCGAGATGGAGCTAAGAGTACTAAGTACTGACCCTAGTTTATTAAAGTTGTTATGAGCCATCTTTTGGTTGTATAAATATATACGCGGTACGTCCAACGTTTGCGTTACATTTTTGCGTGATTCGTTACATAAAATTTATCTTGTTGTAATCCTTGCACAAGTACTCTACTACCTCCATACCTATAACTATTAACTCTCATATCAAATAGTTATGGTTAACCAAAGTAAAAAGCTACGAACTCAATCCCCTGTAAATGTGATGACTAATTTTACGTCCTTGATTGCTACATCAAGCAACACACTCCCTACAAACGGTTGTAGTGAGCCACATAACTCACTTGTATGTCGTAAGCGTTGAGCTGAAACTGACGATAAAACTGTACTGACAGATAGTATTAGTGCTACTCCTAAAAATTCAGTACCCTGCGCTCATAGAGAAAACTTCCCTAAACTTTATGTGCTTATCAAAATATTCCAGCCACCAAGCTCTGTTTCAGTACTATCTTCAGAAATAGAACTTCTCAATTTTTCTATAGGAGAACTTAAGGCCGAAGTAGGGGAAATAAAAAACAACAATTCAGTAAATCCTGGAATTTCTGAAACCAATACCAAAATATCGAAATTATCAGACCAGATCAGGGATATCAGATCGCAGGTCTGTGAACTGACACCTCTAACTATCCTCATGAAAACTGTAGACCTTAACAAACTTGACACAGAATCGGTATCTAAGGTAGATGACCTCATCAACTTTGTTACTACAGAAGTAACAAAACGACTTGACGCTTAACTGACTGCTATTGTCTACAACGTTCCGGACAATGAGGCACTAATAAAGGTACAGAAATTCTTACTTAGTGAGGCGAAAATGCCCAACTCTCAGACTAAGTGAGATAGGCTGAAGAAGAGTCAACATGAAGAGTGTTGTTTTATTCGTTTTCGGTTCGAAACACCGGCAGAGGCCAGAAAATTCATCCATTCCAACACACCCTATCGCAAGCCAGAAATTACAAACTAATAAAGGTTGCGGTGGACAAGACAGTCATAGAAAGGCGCGTATATAATTATCTCACTGAGTCAAATTGTGGAATAAACAATAGGACATTGCAAGCAGCAATTATAACCAACCCTTTGAGAGATACCGTAGAATCCACCGCACCACCCCTCTCTAACCACACAGAATTATCCTCTCAGAGAGCGACACCAACCGAAAGGCCACTAAATTGTAATCAAATAGCCAACAAAACTATACCACCTATCACCGTAAATATAGACATGTCACCAAATAATCCCGGAAAAAAAGTCAAAGTCCCCCGAAAGTCGACACTGTCCTCTCCTAGCCATAAGTCCATTGGTAAAAAAGAGAAGAATATGACCCCAAGTCATACCAACAACAATGGCAGTATAAATAAGCCCACACTTCCCACGGTCAATAGTATTGGCACCCACAACGTGCGAAATAGCACCACCGCACACATTGATAACCAACACCACAACAATGCCACCCTCAATAGTACAAGTGGACTTAGTCCGAACTCGACCACCAACAACTCAAGGTATTCACAGTATGGCACAAAAATAAATTTCGACCGGATATATGGTACAAGTCTGCTGGGAACTAACCCACAAAGCAGTACACACGAAACCCATACAAGGACACAACAAGTACCTAACAATAGGTGGAATAATAAACCATGGTCATCACAAGGTCCCAATCATTTTTTATCCCCTGCGTCCCTGCCAGCGTTGAGAAAACAGCTGGTAGGGATGTATTACTCCTAAACCGCTAGTGCTGGCTCCTCACTTGCATGAATACAGGAACAGTCTAGTTCACCCGCATCCATTAAGCACACTTGATACATGCACAAGTTTAGGTCAAATAAAGATCCCTACCCACGTTTCTAGCTTAACTGAAAATAAAAATGCCTTAGCCTATATCAAATCCAGTACTCCAACGCCTAATTGTTCACCGAAAACAGCACACACCAACTCGATAGCCATAGGTTAGCATGATGTTGAAACTCCTCTTAGCATAGGGTCGCCATCTCAAACAGTACTACTGGGTGCTGAACCATATTCGGGGCTGATTGACGAACTTAAATACTTCAAATGCTCTTTCAAATCTCATCTTTACCTAATCCTCATAAATGCTAGATCCGTTCTAAATAAACTACCGATGCTCAGAGCACTCACAGTAATATACAAACCCCCTATAATTGTCATCACTGAATCCTGGTGTAATTCGAACATACTGGATGAAGAGATAAGCTTAGATAACTATACACACTTTCGGTGTGACAGGGAAGGTGGTAAGGGAGGGGGTTGTCTCATGTACTTTCTGAATGCACTTACTGTATCACGGCCAGAAAGTAGTACACTTAACATGCCTGAGACTTTATGGGTTAACTTACACTTAAATAACGCAATAGTATTAATTGGATGCACCTACAGAGCACCTGGTACCTTTAGTAATTACGAGACCCAACTTATTAATACTCTGGAACAATTATCCACCCTATACTACTATAATAAGATCCTATGTGGAGACTTTAACTTACCAGAAATCAACTGGGATATACCCACAGGCCCGACTAAATTTGATAAGTTATTAGGCACACTGGATATTCTTGGTTGGAAACAAGCTGTCACTACCCCTACAAGAGGTAATAGCTTACTAGACTTAATCTTCTGCCACAATATAAGTCCCCTATCAACCCTTGTAGGTTCTGAGTTTCCAGGGAGCGACCACAAAACAATGCTGTGTGCACTGCCACTTCCACCAAGTAGCAATGCAGCCCCTACCCCTACTTTACAACAAATAACATACAGGAACTACAGTAAGGCAGACTGGACTCTAGTGAAATCAATGTTTAGATCCTCAGAATGGAGCAAGTACTTCTATACTGATAACCTCTCGAAAGCTCTAGACATCTTTTACTATAACTCAAACACATGGTTAGACGCGCCATTTGTATAAGCATGGCAGACTGTACATGTAAGTTGAGTAATACGTTGAAAACTGTTTGAAAACCAGTTGCTTCTTTATTTCAGCTCATGAATACTCATTGTACAGAATGTTGGTGAGCGTCTTCAAATGGTAGCATGGGATCGTTCATGGAATTTGAGTGGTTATGAGTGAAATGGTCTGGAGTCCAGATTCATTTCAGCTTAAATGTAGGGTTGTTTGACCTCGACCAGGAGGTAAATAGAAGAGTAGGCTCAGCAGCAGAATAGCAGAAAGAGAAAGTACGTGCACATGGAAAGAACATTAATGTTATATGCACATGAAATGTTTATGTCGATTGTATTTCACAGTATAGTAAACATTTACCTATATTGTAGTTGTGTTTTCATGACTTCATGCGAAGTCTTAGAGTTTATTTAGTGTCATAATATATAGTAATGAGTCTAGGCGTTATAGTGTTCTAATAATTGATGCGTTTTAGAAATAAGTGGCGCGTTCTGATTGGCGTATTCATTGGGATGAAACAGTTTATATAGCAAACGTTTGAAGCTTGTAATAGACTGGCAGGTCCTTATTTCTAGGGGTAAACTGTTCCAGATCTTAGAGCACATGACTATGAAGAAATTTGCACTGAGTGCTGTTTTACAGCTTTTCCTAGATACTGTGCACGTTTGATTACGCAGATTGTAGGAGCCTTCCGGTGAGACCTGTATCTCCTTGCTGTCTGAGAATGATATTTTATGCAAGACTTTAAAGAAGAATGTTAGGTTAATGCTGAGTCGTTTCATCCAGAGTGGGTCGATACCTAGGATTATACATCTTGATGAGTAGTCCTTTTCGCAGTCAAATCCTAGTAGTTTAGACGAGAAGTATCGTTGGACACTTTCTATTTTAAGTTTGTCACTTACGCGAGTGCTGCTGAGAATAAATGGACAATATTTAAGTAGTGGTCTGACACAAGTTTTATATAATATAATTTTCGCTTCGTAGTTGTAGAAATTCCTGAGTATGCATCCTAATAGCATCCTCGATTTACACGTCTGTGTCGCCACTTGCTCAGAAAATGTCAGGTCACTAGAGTACCTGAGTCCTAGGTCAGCAACACTTTGGAGTTTAGTCAAGTCAATAGATTCAAGTACCAGTTTGATATTTATTGAGGGTGCACCGAAACAGATCCAACCACATTTTTTAAGGTTGAATTTTAGGTTCCATGTGGAGGACCATGCAGTTACTCGATCTAGTTCTTCCTGAACAGCTTTCTGAAAGTATCCTAAGTCACCACAGTGGAATGTGTAAGCTACTTTAAGATCATCTGCAAAGATGGATGGTTTACCAAGTGAGAAACAGCTGCATATGTCGTTGACATATAGAGTGAATAGAAGGGGGCCTAAGACGCTACCTTGAACTACTCCAGAAGTGACTGGACTAGGTTTAGAGTTTACAGACCCCAGTTTAACTACTTGGGACCTATTGTTAAGGAATGATTCAATCCATCCTAATAATGGGTTTCGTATTCCTAAGGAGTTCAGCTTATTTATTAGAAGCAAATGGTCAACGCGGTCAAAGGCTTTGGATATATCGAAGTAGATGACTAGTACTAGTTGTTGTTTGTCTCGGCTGCTAGTTATATAGTTAAAGAAGTCAAGGTGACAGGTCATGCATGATCTGGATTTTAGGAATCCATGTTGGTTGGGACTTAGAATATTGCAGCTGAGCATATGTTTGAGAATATCATCTTTAACTATTCTTTCAATGATTCTAGATACTATGGGGGTAATATTGATTGGCCTATAGTTTTTGACTTCAGTTTTAGATCCGCATTTGTGTTTGGGTATTATAAATGTAAAAACAGAGTTTTTGTTCAGCGAAGAAATTTCTTTTCAACGACTTCATTTTCAAGCTGTACAGTCGTATTCATATTACAGGAAAGGTCATTAAGTGGCACTAAATAATTGCTCAGTCAATATACATATATGTGATAAGAATAACGATAATTAAAATGTTATAAGGGGTAGAGTTGAAGTGGATAAATTACAAAGTTATTAAAGATTGTTTTATAAGTGAATTGAAATCAAAAATGTTTTAAAAATGTCAAGTGTTGTCTAAAAATTTTAAAATAAGAGTACGATTACGATAAGAATGAAGATGTGAAGTGAAGTGGAAAGAATTCAGGTGGTAAAATAAAATAAAGTGAAAACTAGAAAGAACATTACTATGACCAAGGTAAAGAAAGGGGTTTGACAAAACGTTTTTGAACACATAATTTAGGTTTCTGTTCATGTATAGCTAAAGCTTCGGCTATGCATAAGTGAAGAAAACGTAAACTTTTGGATCGATTCGATTTTGCCATGTAGATAACTTTGAAAGATGAATCACGTGGGGCTAAATGACCTGACTCTAACAGGTGATCACAGATAGACGACTTCGCAGTTCTACGTTCGCCTTTCATTAACCAGACTGGATAGTGTTCAGCTACACGTTTTCGGAGATTACGCTTACAACGTCCAATATAAACAGCTCCACAAGAGCAGGTAGAAGAGTAAATACACATGGATGTGGACAAAAGCGGTAATCTATCCTTGACGCATTGTCTAATCATATTTCGGCTGGTAAAAACTAGTTGTAAGTCAGTTGCAGGAAAAGTACGTTTAATACATTTAGATAAACGATTTTTAATCAATTCCGAAATGGTGTCACCTTTGAATGCCAGACTCATAAACAGTTTCTTCTTTGGCACTGTAATTTGTCTGGGGGCGTGTTCTTTCTTGATGTTACGTTCGATAAACCTTGTAGGATAACCATTATTAAGGAGATTTGATCGAAGTTTATCTAGTTCACTATCGATTGTCTCTGCAGAGCAGATTTTACGAATTCTGGAGCATAAGGAATGAATAAGATTTCTCTTTCTCCCTAACGGTACCCAACTGTTGAAGTTAGTGTACTGCCCAATGAATGTTGGCTTTCGGTAAATCGACCTTAGCAACGTACCATTCTCTCTTCTATCTAGCTTTACATCAAGGAAGTGAAATGAGGAATTCGACTCTTCTTCGACCGTGAAAAGCAAAGATGAGTGAGAACCATTAAATATTCCAAGAAGTTCAGCAGTTGAAGAGTTTTCGTCACATACAATGTTATTTGAATCAATATACTCACATAGATAGCAGATAGTGTCTACTAGTTGTACATTTGTGAACAAAGAACAAACATCTAGCGAAATCATATGCTTACCAGACACATTAATTTCATCAACACAACTGACAAAGTCAAAAGTGTCGGAAAGACTATGTTTACATAGATTTGATCTCACTGGTTCCAGAATTTCCGCAAGCCATTTAGCGGTAGGGTGATACGGTAATGGCTTGCGGAAATTCTGGAACCAGTGAGATCAAATCTATGTAAACATAGTCTTTCCGACACTTTTGACTTTGTCAGTTGTGTTGATGAAATTAATGTGTCTGGTAAGCATATGATTTCGCTAGATGTTTGTTCTTTGTTCACAAATGTACAACTAGTAGACACTATCTGCTATCTATGTGAGTATATTGATTCAAATAACATTGTATGTGACGAAAACTCTTCAACTGCTGAACTTCTTGGAATATTTAATGGTTCTCACTCATCTTTGCTTTTCACGGTCGAAGAAGAGTCGAATTCCTCATTTCACTTCCTTGATGTAAAGCTAGATAGAAGAGAGAATGGTACGTTGCTAAGGTCGATTTACCGAAAGCCAACATTCATTGGGCAGTACACTAACTTCAACAGTTGGGTACCGTTAGGGAGAAAGAGAAATCTTATTCATTCCTTATGCTCCAGAATTCGTAAAATCTGCTCTGCAGAGACAATCGATAGTGAACTAGATAAGCTTCGATCAAATCTCCTTAATAATGGTTATCCTACAAGGTTTATCGAACGTAACATCAAGAAAGAACACGCCCCCAGACAAATTACAGTGCCAAAGAAGAAACTGTTTATGAGTCTGGCATTCAAAGGTGACACCATTTCGGAATTGATTAAAAATCGTTTATCTAAATGTATTAAACGTACTTTTCCTGCAACTGACTTACAACTAGTTTTTACCAGCCGAAATATGATTAGACAATGCGTCAAGGATAGATTACCGCTTTTGTCCACATCCATGTGTATTTACTCTTTTACCTGCTCTTGTGGAGCTGTTTATATTGGACGTTGTAAGCGTAATCTCCGAAAACGTGTAGCTGAACACTATCCAGTCTGGTTAATGAAAGGCGAACGTAGAACTGCGAAGTCGTCTATCTGTGATCACCTGTTAGAGTCAGGTCATTTAGCCCCACGTGATTCATCTTTCAAAGTTATCTACATGGCAAAATCGAATCGATCCAAAAGTTTACGTTTTCTTCACTTATGCATAGCCGAAGCTTTAGCTATACATGAACAGAAACCTAAATTATGTGTTCAAAAACGTTTTGTCAAACCCCTTTCTTTACCTTGGTCATAGTAATGTTCTTTCTAGTTTTCACTTTATTTTATTTTACCACTTGAATTCTTTCCACTTCACTTCACATCTTCATTCTTATCGTAATCGTACTCTTATTTTAAAATTTTTAGACAACACTTGACATTTTTAAAACATTTTTGATTTCAATTCACTTATAAAACAATCTTTAATAACTTTGTAATTTATCCACTTCAACTCTACCCCTTATAACATTTTAATTATCGTTATTCTTATCACATATATGTATATTGACTGAGCAATTATTTAGTGCCACTTAATGACCTTTCCTGTAATATGAATACGACTGTACAGCTTGAAAATGAAGTCGTTGAAAAGAAATTTCTTCGCTGAACAAAAACTCTGTTTTTACATTTATAATACCCAAACACAAATGCGGATCTAAAACTGAAGTCAAAAACTATAGGCCAATCAATATTACCCCCATAGTATCTAGAATCATTGAAAGAATAGTTAAAGATGATATTCTCAAACATATGCTCAGCTGCAATATTCTAAGTCCCAACCAACATGGATTCCTAAAATCCAGATCATGCATGACCTGTCACCTTGACTTCTTTAACTATATAACTAGCAGCCGAGACAAACAACAACTAGTACTAGTCATCTACTTCGATATATCCAAAGCCTTTGACCGCGTTGACCATTTGCTTCTAATAAATAAGCTGAACTCCTTAGGAATACGAAACCCATTATTAGGATGGATTGAATCATTCCTTAACAATAGGTCCCAAGTAGTTAAACTGGGGTCTGTAAATTCTAAGCCCAGTCCAGTCACTTCTGGAGTAGTTCAAGGTAGCGTCTTAGGCCCCCTTCTATTCACTCTATATGTCAACGACATATGCAGCTGTTTCTCACTTGGTAAACCATCCATCTTTGCAGATGATCTTAAAGTAGCTTACACATTCCACTGTGGTGACTTAGGATACTTTCAGAAAGCTGTTCAGGAAGAACTAGATCGAGTAACTGCATGGTCCTCCACATGGAACCTAAAATTCAACCTTAAAAAATGTGGTTGGATCTGTTTCGGTGCACCCTCAATAAATATCAAACTGGTACTTGAATCTATTGACTTGACTAAACTCCAAAGTGTTGCTGACCTAGGACTCAGGTACTCTAGTGACCTGACATTTTCTGAGCAAGTGGCGACACAGACGTGTAAATCGAGGATGCTATTAGGATGCATACTCAGGAATTTCTACAACTACGAAGCGAAAATTATATTATATAAAACTTGTGTCAGACCACTACTTAAATATTGTCCATTTATTCTCAGCAGCACTCGCGTAAGTGACAAACTTAAAATAGAAAGTGTCCAACGATACTTCTCGTCTAAACTACTAGGATTTGACTGCGAAAAGGACTACTCATCAAGATGTATAATCCTAGGTATCGACCCACTCTGGATGAAACGACTCAGCATTAACCTAACATTCTTCTTTAAAGTCTTGCATAAAATATCATTCTCAGACAGCAAGGAGATACAGGTCTCACCGGAAGGCTCCTACAATCTGCGTAATCAAACGTGCACAGTATCTAGGAAAAGCTGTAAAACAGCACTCAGTGCAAATTTCTTCATAGTCATGTGCTCTAAGATCTGGAACAGTTTACCCCTAGAAATAAGGACCTGCCAGTCTATTACAAGCTTCAAACGTTTGCTATATAAACTGTTTCATCCCAATGAATACGCCAATCAGAACGCGCCACTTATTTCTAAAACGCATCAATTATTAGAACACTATAACGCCTAGACTCATTACTATATATTATGACACTAAATAAACTCTAAGACTTCGCATGAAGTCATGAAAACACAACTACAATATAGGTAAATGTTTACTATACTGTGAAATACAATCGACATAAACATTTCATGTGCATATAACATTAATGTTCTTTTCATGTGCACGTACTTTCTCTTTCTGCTATTCTGCTGCTGAGCCTACTCTTCTATTTACCTCCTGGTCGAGGTCAAACAACCCTACATTTAAGCTGAAATGAATTTGGACTCCAGACCATTTCACTCATAACCACTCAAATTCCATGAACGATCCCATGCTACCATTTGAAGACGCTCACCAACATTCTGTACAATGAGTATTCATGAGCTGAAATAAAGAAGCAACTGGTTTTCAAACAGTTTTCAACGTATTACTCAACTTACATGTACAGTCTGCCATGCTTATACAAATGGCGCGTCTAACCATGTGTTTGAGTTATAGTAAAAGATGTCTAGATCTTTCGAGAGGTTATCAGTATAGAAGTACTTGCTCCATTCTGAGGATCTAAACATTGATTTCACTAGAGTCCAATCTGCCTTACTGTAGTTCCTGTATGTTATTTGTTGTAAAGTAGGGGTAGAGGCTGCATTGCTACTTGGTGGAAGTGGCATTTTTTCCTACCTGTGTAGGACACACCAATTGTACAGGCATGGATAATTATTATTTTTATTACATAAATTTGGTTCATGGTAAAATTATAAGGTTGCAGTCATTTTGTCTATGGGAACAATATGATAACTAGTCATTCAATGGAACACATCAAGAAATATAGAAATATTGTCTTCGCATTAACAAAAAAACCCAAGTATATTTCGGATGGATTACAAATACTTGGGAGCAAATAAAGCTTGAAGTAATTCCTTCAGATAACTTCGGTGTGTACGGCATCGAGTCTTATTCTTGATTTATATCCAAATTTGATAATAATTTAAAATAAGTAATACACTTGTATACTTTTGTCAGCATTTTCTTCGTAACATCACAAGTTAATAGTACTCAATGTAGACTAATAATAATGACAGTTTATATTTTCTTATAAACGGGTGTTTTCAAGAGATGCAAGCTATTTTTGCAGACAAGATCAGTTATGTTGTAAGTTACAATCATGAAGTATTATAAATCAATACTTCTTTATTGGTATAAAGGTATATTTGACAACTGTAATCCAGGTTGCGTCGTTGGTGAAGGCAATGCGCAATTCACGAGGGAATTATAAGATATGTGACCAATAATGTTTGCAGATCATTTGTCATTGTAAATGGTCAAATATCCACATTCTTCATTCTCATTCAAAAAGTCAAATGGAAGCTGAAATGGTGAGAGACAAAAGAAGACAAACAACAACAACGCAAAAGAAAGCAAATGGAGTACTTAGGGAGAGATTAATATGTATATATACATTTATATTCTGTTTAGTAATTATAGTTATTTTGGTGCACTAACTAGCTATTCCCGTGATGCTAACTTTTATATTGTGTGAAGTAATATTATTGTCCTGTGTAAAAATGTCTATCATGTACTTCCAATAATATAAAAATTTATAATTGTAGTTTGTTGTAACTACACGTTTATTATTATTATTATTGTTCCCTTGGGTTCCTAGTGGAACATAGGGCTTCAACTGCACGTCTCCACTTGCTTCTGTCTTCTGCTGTTCTTTTCACTTGCGTCCATGTTATTCCATACTGTTTCATCTCCTCCTCACACGATCTCCTCCATGTCACCCTTGGACGTCCCACTCGCCGCTTCCCTTTCGGGTTCCACTCGAGGGCCTGACGTGCGATGTCACTCAACGGCCTCCTCAGCGAGTGTCCAATCCATCTCCACTTCCTCCTGCATATTTGTTGGGCGATTGGTTCTTGTTTTGTTTGTTCCCATAGTTTCTTGTTGGTGATTCTTTCCGGCCATCTGATCTTCAGTATAGAGCGAAGACAGTTGTTGATAAAGGTCTGCAACCTGTTGAAAATATTCTTGGTGACCCGCCAAGTTTCTGATCCGTAAAGCAAAATTGACTTGACGTTTGTATTGAAAATCCGAATTTTGTTGTTGATGGTGAGTGACGAAGATTTCCAGATTGGTTTCAGGTTGATGAATGTGTTTCTCGCCTTCCCGATTCTCGATTTGACATCCTCGTCCGTTCCTCCTGTGGTTGAGACAATGCTCCCCAGATAAGTGAAAGAAGTAACCTCTTTCAAATCCCTCCCGTTGATGGTGATTGGCACTGGATGTTGCTGCTGTTGTTGGTTGGTTATTTTCATAACCTCCGTCTTGTCTATGTTCACCTGGAGTCCTGTCTTTGCTGCTTCTTCGACCAGTTTGTCGGTTTTTGCTTGTAAGTCTTCGATTTTGTGTGACATCAAACATAAATCATCCACGCGCGAAATCCAGGTCTTCTAGGTTCTTCACGTCGGTCCAGGATATCCCTGTCTTCTCGTTTCCCACTGTCTGACGCATAATCCAGTCCACCACAATTAGGAATATCATTGGTGATAATAAGCACCCTTGTCTGACTCCTGTGTTTACTCCAAACGCTTCGCTGAGTTTTCCGTTGTGGATCACTTGACATGTGCCGTTGTCGTACAGTTGTTGAATAAGGTTGATGAATATTTGCGGTACGCCGTAGTACTCGAGTAGTTTCCAAATTACTTCGCGGTCAACGCTGTCGAAGGCCTTCTCAAAGTCTATGAAGTTGAGGTAGAGATTTGATTGCCATTCCATGCTTTGTTCGATGATAATGCGTAGAGTTGCAATTTGGTCAGAACATGATTTGCCTTTCCTGAATCCAGCTTGTTCTGGTCGGAGTTCTGTATCCAGCGCGTCCTTGATTCTCTCCAGGATGATGCGACTCAGGATTTTACTTGGCGTCGACAGGAGCATGATTCCTCGCCAGTTCTTGCAGAGTCCCAGGTCGCCCTTCTTTGGTAGTTTCACCAGGTAACCTTTCCTCCAGTCAGTAGGCACCTTTCCCTCTTTCCAGATCTTTTGCAATAATGGAGTCAGCATATCTGCCGTCGTTTCTGGGTCCGCTTTCAGTGCTTCCGGGGGTATTCCATCTGGTCCAGCTGCTTTTCCAGCTTTCAGAAGCTTGATTGCATTCATGACTTCAGTTTTCGTTGGAGGATTGGTGTCAACTTGCAGTTGTGTACGTGCTGTTGTTGGTATTACTGGACGGGTTGTAGGTGGTGGTCGGTTCAAGAGTCCTTTGAAGTGGTCCACCCATTGTTTAATCTGTCTTTCTTCTTTGGTAATTGGGTTCCCTTGGCTGTCTTTTATAGGTTTCACTTGTGTTGATCTCTTCCCGGATAGAGACTTGGTTATCTGATATAGTGTCCTCAGGTCCCTTTTGCCTGCTGCCTTCTCAGCTTCAGTAGCCAGGTTGTCGTAGAATTGTCTTTTGTCCTTCCTGGCACTCTTCTTCACTTCTTTGTCCAGTGCTGTGTAAGTTGAGTTCAGCGTCTCTTTCTCTTGTCCATCTTTGCATTGAATCATTTTCTCTTTCACTTTTCTCCTCTCCTCTATTAGTTTCCAAGTGTCTGTTGAGAGCCATTCCTTGTCTTGTTTCTTCTTTCTTCCTAAAACCGTTGAGCACGTTTCGTTGAAAATTACCTTCAGAGAGTTCCAATGGTCTTCCACGGATGATTCCTCAGTGGTGCCACGTAGTGTTTCCTGCTTTGCTCTGACAGTTGCAGTGAAAATGTCCTGTGTGATTGTGTCCTTCAGTTTGTGAGTGTTGAACTTGCATTGTGGCCTATCCCCAGGTATCCTCGAGGCTTTCAGCTTCACCTTGAAAGTCCCTTGTACCAGATAGTGGTCTGAACCCACATCTGCTCCTCTCCTCGATCTTGTGTCCAGTAGGCTCCGTCTCCACTTCCTTGAGATTGAAATGAAGTCTATCTGGTTTTTGGTGTGTCCATCTGGTGAAATCCATGTTGCCTTGTGTATATCCCTGTGTTTGAACACACTGCCACCAATCACGAAATCATTGAAGGCGCAGACGTTTTAGAAGAGTTCACCATTTTCGTTCATTTCACCGAGGGCCTCACGACCCATGGTGAGTTCTCTTCCTGTATTGTCTCCTCCCAGTTTCGCATTCATGTCGCCCATCAGGATTTTGATATCGCTCTTTGGGACGTTGTCCATTACTGTTTGTAGTTGACTGTAGAAATCCTCCTTCTTCTCATGTTCTGAGGCGTTTGTAGGCGCGTAGCACTGAATGATTGTAACCTTTTTTCCTTTTGAGTTGAACCTGGCTGTCATTATCCTGGAGGAGATTGGTTCCCACTGCATGAGAGCTTAGCCGCTGTTGGTGACATCATGATGGCTACTCCCTCGGTGTGCTCGTGATTGTCCTCTGGGTGACCGGAGTAGATTATTGTCTCTCCAGTTGATAGTTGGCTCCTTCCACATCCGTTCCATCTGCTCTCGCAGATTCCCAACACTTCTATTCTATATCTCCTCATTTCTGCGGCTACCTGAGCAGCCTTCCCAGCTTCGTACATTGTACGAACATTCCACGTCCCCATCCTTATTTTCGCTTTCATCGAAAGAAGGCACATCGGCTGACTGGCTTCCCGAAGGCTTTCACCAGCCCGCGTCATTTCACTTCCCCGATTCCAGCGAAAAATAAGGTCACTATTTGTAATTTTAGAATTTTGAATATATTTGTGCGTTGAAGTTTTAGTAGCAATTTGGTTAAGTTTTGTGGGTGGAGTTGCTAGCACCACGCCCCAACCCTCCCTCTTTATCCGGGCTTGGGACCGGCTAGAATACTAGTGACCTAGTAATCTAGGCGAGGTTACTACACGTTTAATGAACTTAAAATATCTATGTTGGGCGAAAAAGTGGGTGTAGGATTCAGACGCAGAAGTGCATTGTCATCTTTGAGCAGTCTGGTGACTGAAGAGATGAACACTGCGAGTGTGTTTGCATCGCGCACATCAGCTGGTAGTCTATTCCAAATGACTGAAAACTTATTTAAGAAGAAATTATACCGCATGTAAGTCTGACAATGCTCTATAGCAGCTAGGTTGTGATGATTTCTAAGATTGTAACTGATGACAGCGGTAGGTTTAATTATTGGCTCGGAGGAGTACACGAGCAGATTAGTTAGCTTGTAGTAAAAAATCAGGTTTAGCTTAACACGTCTTTTCCAGAGTGGTTCTAAACTTAGTCTGTCGCAACGTTCATAGTATTCGAGACCACTTTCTAAACCAAGAGTTCTTAAGATGAATTGCCGTTTCACTCCTTCTAACTTAAGCTTGTCATTTTGCCTGAGTCCGCTAAGAATAAACGGGCAGTATTCTAAAATAGGTCGGACACATACTTTATATAATAAAACCCTAGTTTCACAACAAAAGAAATTGCGAGTTATGCATCCTAGGAGCCTTCGTGTTTTACGTCTGGCATAATCAGTTTGTTCAGAGAACGTTAAGTTACTGGAGTATCTGATGCCGAGATCTACGACTGAGTTGAGCTTGGCTAGTTTACGCCCATTTATTTCAAGATTCAGGTCAAGGTTACTGTTTCCCATACAAATCCAGCCACATATGTCAATGTTGAACTTTAGACAGGATTCAGTACACCATGTTACGAGACCACTTAGTTCAAGATGTATTTTATTTACAGTATCGCTTAGTTCATGAGCGTAGCAGGAGTAAACGACTTTGAGGTCGTCAGCATATAGGAATGATTTACCTGAGGTGAAGCAGTTGCCTGCTGAAAATATCCATACCTGTACCAGAAAAATACTGTGTGGAATCAAGCTGTAATCAAAAATTAAAAATCAAAATTAAATTTAAACTGTCGCTATCAGGCATCTGAAGGGAAAGGAAGTGTAACAACCGTTTAAAAATACACGTTTATATTATGAATACAAATGGAAAGGCAATGCAAATATTCTCACAAAGATAATCGATTAACAGGGGCACGTCGTAATCTTAAAGTTGCCTGCGGTTCATTTGCTAGCAAACTGTCCAACCTTCCGCTGAACTCTGCTATTTCCCGCAGTGCAGCATCCGGATTTCTTTGGTTCAGACTGTTGAGACGACGTCTTGAACGTTCATAAGCATTTCGAAACGCGTTATTCGGTTCCGGTGTTAAGCGGGTGGCTCGCGGAATGTTGTCCTTCGTGTTATACTGACGTGTCCACCTATCACTATTTCTCAGAATATCTAAGAGTAAAATTTAAGGAAATGGAACTTACCACAGTTTAGATATGAGTCTAAGAAAGCCTCAACGACATGAGCACATGGCAAACTGTATACACAGTATGTCTAACATGTGCATTTCGCCTCATCCCTGTTTACGAAGAACATGTGACCACCTTCTGCGTAATTAACTGAGGTGAAAGATATTGAATGGAAGAAGAAGGATCGCCTTTGCAAGTATAAGAAAACTTTCTTGACAGCAAAGTGTGCGGGACGCCGTAATATAGACTGCAGCGAAGTATGTACCTAAGAAAAATCGTAAATTATCTTCAAACTGACGTCGTAATAATAACAATCACTTTATTCCACAACGATAACAATTTACAGCATGGAATTTTCAGCGTTTCTTTTACACATTGCAATGGTTTAGCTCTATTTATAATTATATAAATATATAAAATGTTAAAATATTGATAGTTAATAGGAAAAAATAAAACCCCAACAAAAAAACACCATTGCTAGGTCATAGTGAATAATAAATAAATAATATAACAAATAACACATGCATTAATATGTATCATTACATTTTATAATTTAGTTAATGATTTAAAAGTTGTAAAAGTTCTTTCCTGATATTTGTCTCTCCACACAATACTCGTGCCAAATATGGTACGGTCGAATTTTTATATTTCGTAGTACGAGCATAAATGTTTATGAAATTTCCTCTGGTCTTACCCGAAGAGATACAAGGAAACAATTGTGAATAAAGAGGATGTTCACTATCAGACAAGATAACTTTAGCTAAGCGTTTACAAGAATTCATTTGCCTTTTGACAACAGTGTCGGTTAGTTGAGTCAAAGGGATAGCACTGACCCTACTTACAGCCTTCAATGTCGTTCGTAGTATTATATGGTCTTTCTTGAGTAGCCCAGGGAAGAATAATGGGAAACAATAAAGAATGATGGGAAAAACACATAAATTAATAAATTGTATGAGAAGAGGTTGGGTTATGCCTGAGTGCCTCAACTTCTTTATGTAATAAGTCAGACGGAAAATCTTCTAAGAAACTATAAGAATATGAGACGACCAGCGAAGGTTTGAAGAGAAACTTATGCTAAGATAAGAATTACTTGACTTACTCTCTATCATGTTACCATCAATATTACAACAATCATGAGATTGGATCAATCCATGCATATCTTTTTCACTTCTCAAGCTGAAATCAACAGTATTACATTTAGTTGGATTTAGTTTATGACCATTTGAGCCAGACCAATCCTCAACTTCAGCTAAGAAGCCATTCATATGGGAACAATCCGATGTGGACACTACATGGACAGAAACGGTCAGATCATCAGCATACTTAATGAAGTTCACTTTGGGTGAGTTCAGAAGGTCATGCAAAGAGAAAGAGAAAAGAAATGGATAAAGTACTGCACCTTGAGGCACACCACTTTCAGTCAACTGAGAAGCGGAGCGCTTTCCAGCCAAAACAGTATGCTGTTTCCTATCCTTAAAATAAGAAGACAGCCATCTAGTTGCACCAGGACTCTTTTTGTGCTGAAATCATCTTTCCTAATAAAAGTGTCCTAGGAACAGAGTCGAAAGCTGCAGTATAGTCTAAAAAAGCTGTTCGAACGAACTTAGCACCCTTATCAAGGCAGGAAACAATATTGTGGTGTAGCACAATGCTGCATCTAATGTACTTCTTCCACACTTATAAGCAAACTGCTTAGGGTCACTAAAAGCTTTTAAAGAAGGTTAAAGAATATTCAAAAGACGTTTCTCCATAGTTTTCAAAAAATGAGATGTTATAGCGACCGGTCTAAACTTTATACCTGCTCCAGAAGATGATTTCTGTACAGGTACAACCTTGATTTCTTTCCAGTCAGCAGGTACCGTTTCCCTGTTAAATGATGCATTAAAGATTTGAGTAAGAGGATGACACAAGATGTCTGCACACTTTTGAAGAAGAATGCTTGGTACACCATCTGGACCAAGGCTGTGTGTTGGATTTAAAGATTTCAAACATAATAGTACATCCTTTTCTTTAAAACCCGGAAAATGACCTTTATCTTGACTAGGTACATCAGGTACAACCATATTAGTTTGTTTCATGATAAGTGATTTGTTTAAAGCATTAACATCGGAATAAGCATCAACAGACATTTGTTCTTACTTGTAAGTTTATTGAAAAGTTTCCAAATGTTTGAAGGATTTTTACATGATAAAAATTTTTCATTATATAGTCTGTTCAACCTTTCTATTTCAATTTTTATAGGGGTGTTTATTTTACGGGCACCAGTATTATCACAATTCTTATAAAACTTCTCTTTTAGTCTTCTAAGTTTTTTCAGTTGCAAAGAAGAGATTCTGTCAAATCTCTAAAACAGTATTTCATATGGACAGCAAATATCCAAACAAAACTTCAGATAATCGGTTATATTAAAGACAGTAGCATCCAACTTATCGTCAGTAAATAGTTCCCAGTTGGTATCATACAACATGCTTCTTAGTGCTAGAATGTTGTCATGGGAATATGAACGTTCATGTTTCTTCTTTGTTAAATGACTGAACAATTTTTGTTGTATCATGCCGTACACTTTCGGTAAAATACGAATAATGCAGTGGTCAGAGTTTAGCAAAGGAGCTCTCCTTCGGGTTTCATATACATCACGGTCGTTTATGAAAACCAGGTCTAGTGATTTGTCCAGACATGTATTAAACTTGACTAGATTCTCATGACTAAGTGAGGTAAGAAAGATGTGATCACATGAATTAAAATCACCACAGACTATAGACAACGAGTTTCCGAATGCAGGAGCAGCGAATTCAGTAAATTCATCTGCAAACATAACGATTTTAGAAAGGCTACAATTGGGTGTTATGTAAATATTTGTTATGTATATATAATAATATTTACTTAAGTGTTTTGGGCGACACCTGACGGTTTTGTAGTCAATATTGTCATTAGAATAGTTGGAGCAAACGTGATTTGATGTAGACGAACTTGTGTTTATATAAGTGGCTACCCCTCCTCCACATTTTTTCATAGAACTTTTTCTATCTTGGCGAAAAACTTTATATCCATTTATTAAAACTAGATTATCATCATAATGCTGGTGCAGCCAAGTCTCTTGTATTGCTAAAACGTCAGCATTTCGATATACATAAGAATACATTAGGGATTGAAGACAATCCATTTTGTTGGACAGGGATCTACAATTAGTGCTAACGAGTTCAGGAACAGTCATTTGATTAATTTGTGTACGTTTCAGTGCACGCTGACATCCACAGTGATGCTTTTTTCTCAATTTTTGTGGATGACACAACGCGGTAGCTTGTGATGATCTTAAAAATGCGCGATTATATATAATGCGGTTAAGAAACATTATTGATAAATTAAAACAAAATTAAAATAGCAAACCAAAGCAAATTTGCCAAATGTTGAAAGGTGCAATTTTTGGTAGCTCTGTGTTCAAGCAGGCCGCCGTATTTCATGTAATTGTATCATTTACAAAGCATTCACTAGCCCGACGTATTTCACGCATGGTTGTGTGGTCAATCCACCTTCATATTTTCCATAGCTTCAGTTCCAGTGGATGACCTTTACGTAAATATCTTTTCAGATGCCTGTGAACATTCTCAACTCTGTTGTTAGTATTTTTCCCCATGGTGATGGTAAACCGGTTGCACGATACAGTTCAATATTTCTTTGTTCTTAGCCAGTACCTTCTAATGTAAGCACCAGCCTCAGCGTCTATAACACTAATGAGATTAAGGTTAGTCCAAAACCTTTGGCAATATATTCTGATTTGATCACCTACCTGGAGGAAGTCATGCGAAGAGGAGATGAAAGCATGTGGGCAGAATTGGAGCCACGCGAAACAAACGCAATGGAGACGCACGGCAGAAGCCCTATGTTCCTCTAGGAAATAAATAAATAAGTTTATTCTCATAGTACAGTACATGAGGGACGCCAGTTTACAGGCATCATCAAATTGTTACAGAAATAGAACCATATAATTCAATCACAATTTACAGGCAGTAGCAAGATATGCTTTACATGTTCGCTGGAGATTATACATACACTTGATAAATGTTAATCCCAGTAGTATAAAACAGCCTTTTCACTTATATACAATCATTTCTGTGCAAAGTTGGAAAAATCTGCTAGATTGTCAGTGAGTGCAACACAACAGGAAATACAGGAGTATTGTCTTCGCATTAACAAAAAAACCAGGTCTTTGGTGGATGGATTATAAGTGCCTGGGAAAAAAATAAAGCTTGAAGTAAATATTCGTACATAACTTTGTTGTGTGCAGAGTCCTCGAATTATAGTTCATTGATGTGTTATTTTGAAATCAGTGATGTGTTTATCTCATTTGATCTGAAATGTCATGGTTGGGAGTAAGTACATAAGCTTCGGACGCATTAATTAATGGATTTCTACTGCTTGTGGGTATTTTCTTAGCGTGAGGAAGGTTTATGAGTTTCAGCTATTCCGACAGGAGTTGAGAATAATAAAAATTGTGCCGGTATTTTGTGTTACCCTCTTACTAATATTTTTAATGCTTCCTTTTCCAGTGATGTTCTGCCTTTGCATGGAAAAACATTAAAATTATCCCTATACCAAAACAATCTTCTGGTACCGATATTAAATTTAGGCCTATTGCAATTACTTCTCCTTCACTAAAATTGATGGACAAACTAATTTTACTTCGTCTTGAACCTTCATTGAAACCTTTTAATGATCCTAAGCAATTTGCATATAAACATGGTAGAAGTACCTTGGATACTGCGGTTGTCTTATATCATGATGCTGTTTCTTGTTTAGACAAAGGTGCCAAATATGTTCGTGGTGCTTTCCTAGACTACACATCTGCGTTTGACTCTGTACCTAGGGGCCTTTTATTAAATAAGCTTTCGTTGACGCACACAGGATCCTGGGCTAAGAGTTGGTTGCATTCTATTTTTCTGATAGAATGCAGTATACTGCATATGATGGCAAATCTTCTTCTGCTTTGCTTACAAAAGCCGGTGTTCCTCAAGGCGCCGTCCCCTCCCCTTTTCTTTTTTCTTTCTTCCTACACGACCTGCCTCATTTAAACGAAACAAATTTTGTCAAATATGCTGATGATCTGACTGTATCACTGCCTACCACTTCCGAGTCTGACTGCTCCAAACTTAATAGCTTTCTGTTGGACATCAGCAATTGGTCTAAGTCGAATGGTCTTATGTTAAATCCTTCCAAATGTCAGGCAGTTAGCTTTACTTTCAAGCATCAGCGTGACATACATGAACTAGTTAGTTCCCATGATGCCTGTAGCATAGATGGCACGGAAATTGAAACTTAGTCAAGCATTAAATACCTTGGATTAGTTCTTTCTTCTGACCTTTCATGGTCATCCCACATCTTAATAATATCTAAGAAAATGTTTCGTCTTACCTTCTACATTAAAAAGTTAAGACAACAAGGTATCAACCAACCTTTAGTTCTGCAATTTTTAAACTCCTGTATTTCAACTGTTGTACTCCATTGTTCTCCACTAATCTTTCCTGGGCTTCTAAGTACAAAAATTCTACAATACCGTATTTATCCCGTATTTTATGTGATGAAGACTCTGTTAGACGTGAAACATATAAGTTACTATGTAATTAGCATAGTGAATCGACCCTTTCATTGTTCATCTTTCTGTAATTTTATGGTGTCACCCTTTCTATCGTTTAATTATAACTTTGCTATTTTTATTTTAGTTGTTATTACTATTATTACTATAATTTTATACTTTATGCGTATTTCTCTCCGTACTGCTTACAGTAATTTGCTAAATAGCTGCTATAAAAACGTTTTGTTATCATTATTATGTAATGATTATTTCTTTTATTTTTTGTTGTCGTTTTTGAGTAAATTAGATGCAATTTGTACTGATTGCTGAAAATTCCTTTCTCTATCATTAGTACTGTTTTTGGAATAAAGCAAATTATTATTATTAATAACCTGCCTGTTGTAACTGCGCGTGTGCGCCATTCGATTCAACCACTTTTTAACAAGTTGATTTGGGAACTGTTTTCGCTATGGTGGTCAATGGGAATGCAGCTTACCTTCCTTCTGAATGCCTGCCATACACGGAAAAGACATAAAACAATACTGCACCCAGGGAATTCCTCTTTTAAAGCGTTTATCTATGCAGTTGTGCAGTCGACAGTGAATATTAGTGTTTTTGATGTATTAGTCATAAATCACTTAAATGTCTGCAATATATCCTTGATATCTGCAAACGTTTCTCTCTTAGTAAGAGCAAACAAAACAGCCCTTCCTCTTCCGGATCCATCAGTCACAACAAACTGATATAAAGGCCATCTGTAATAAATTTGGAGAAGGAATTACACCTCCTTGTACTGCAACTTACCTCATCTTATTCGTTTTACATTTTTTTCTTCACGTTCCCCAGTGGATCATAGAGCTTCAACCTAGTGGCGTGAAGTTTCTGTAGCTGCGTTTATTTTACAGGATGTGGTTGCTAGCCTCATGCCCAACCCTTCCTCTTCACCAGCATTATTTCTGTCTCATCGAGGTAAACGAGTGGGTCGGCCGGGGACCTAACTAGTTCACGTATGTCACGCTGATGCTTGAAAGTAAAGCTAACTGCCTGACATTTGGAAGGATTTAACATAAGACCATTCGACTTAGACCAATTGCTGATGTCCAACAGAAAGCTATTAAGTTTGGAGCAGTCAGACTCGGAAGTGGTAGGCAGTGATACAGTCAGATCATCAGCATATTTGACAAAATTTGTTTCGTTTAAATGAGGCAGGTCGTGTAGGAAGAAAGAAAAAAGAAAAGGGGAGGGGACGGCGCCTTGAGGAACACCGGCTTTTGTAAGCAAAGCAGAAGAAGATTTGCCATCATATGCAGTATACTGCATTCTATCAGAAAAATAGAATGCAACCAACTCTTAGCCCAGGATCCTGTGTGCGTCAACGAAAGCTTATTTAATAAAAGGCCCCTAGGTACAGAGTCAAACGCAGATGTGTAGTCTAGGAAAGCACCACGAACATATTTGGCACCTTTGTCTAAACAAGAAACAGCATCATGATATAAGACAACCGCAGTATCCAAGGTACTTCTACCATGTTTATATGCAAATTGCTTAGGATCATTAAAAGGTTTCAATGAAGGTTCAAGACGAAGTAAAATTAGTTTGTCCATCAATTTTAGTGAAGGAGAAGTAATTGCAATAGGCCTAAATTTAATATCGGTACCAGAAGATTGTTTTGGTATAGGGATAATTTTAATGTTTTTCCATGCAAAGGCAGAACATCACTGGAAAAGGAAGCATTAAAAATATTAGTGAGAGGGTAACAGAAAATATCAGCACAGTTCCTGAGGACAATGGCAGGTACGCCATCAGGACCAAGGCTTTGAGAAAGCTTAAGAGAACGGAGACATTAATGCACATCAAGGGTAATAAAACCACTGAAATTATTGTCTATATTATTTGTATCATTAGGAAGGATGTCGACAGATTAGCGTATGAAAGACTTATAAGGATTATCAACATTAAGTTATTGGACAGAAGTACACCGCTTACCGCTAGTTATTTCTTTAAAAAGTTTCCACAAACTAGAAGGGGTTTTACATGACAAGAATCTTTTGTTGTATAAGACATTTAGTCTGTGCATTTCGAGTTTTATCAGAGTATTTAACTTTTTTACACCTGACTTATCATTTGTTTTGAACAACAGTTCTTTATCTCTACGTAGCTTTTTGGTATGGAGAAGAGAAACGGTCAAATCGAGTGAATAATGTTTCTTTAGGACAACATATTTCGAAACAGAATTTAAGATAATCTGTAGTGTTTGTGACTCATTTAATGTTTGTTCTGTAAATAGGTCCCAGTTAGTGTCTTTCAACATGCATCTGAGCTTGCTTAGGTTGTCTTGTGAGTAGCATCTCCGTTGAAATTTGCTGTAGAGGTGAGAGAAGACACCTTTGTGTGATTTGGAATATATTCTAGGCAGTACACGTATGATGCAGTGGTCAGAGTTCAGTACAGGGGCTCGTTTGCGAGCTCCATATATTCCAAAATCGTTGATGAATACTAGATCTAGTGTTTTTCCAAGACGGGTAGCAAAGTTAACAATATTGTCATGGCCAAGTAATATAAGGAAGGAGTGATCGCATGAGTTAAAATCGCCAGTCACTATTGATAAAGAGTTCTCGAAGCAAGCTGCAGCAAAAGCGGTGAATTCATCTGCGAAAATAGATAAATCCGATGTGGTACAGCCTGGAGAGACATAAACATTAGAAATATAAATGAATTTGTATTTTGACAAGTGTTTCGGGCGACATCTGACAGTGATGCAACCAATGTAGTCATTCGAGAATTTGAAACAAAT
Source organism: Trichobilharzia szidati (assembly GCA_944472155.2). NCBI lineage: Eukaryota > Metazoa > Platyhelminthes > Trematoda > Strigeidida > Schistosomatidae > Trichobilharzia > Trichobilharzia szidati. Next base: position 15,289,874 of record OX235271.1, read on the forward strand.
TTTAGATACAGAGCCTGCGTTGTCCTGCAGAACACTAACTGCACCTGTCCGCCTCAGTCGATGAAGTAGGTCTTCCAAACTACCGATTTCTATTCTACTGCACCATTTGCTTTGATACGACTTACGTTTATATATCCTAGCCCGCATGTTTTAAATATCATTATACAGGAGGGCTTTGCCAAATTTCTTATGTGCTAAATCCATTATTTCATGGACATCAGTATTCCTTTCAATGAACAGTTGTATAACTGCTATTTCTTGTGATGATAACCGACGTCTTGATACATCGGTGGACATGAAACTTGATGTACATCGATGGTCATGCACAGTACTATAATAATGGATTGACATGAAGTACTTTTGAACCTTAAAATTTTAAAAATCTACACAGACAGTCAACTTACCCTCTGTTCGTAAAGCCAGCACCTCGGGGAGCACGTTTACTTCCAAAAGTACATTTAAACCTCACATTCTTGTATTCTATAGGACCGGATAGATCTTTTTTACTTGAATCAACCCGATACGATGTATTGGATTCCTTTCAAAGAAATAATGAGCAACTTAGTTAGTACCTTCCTAAAGGCGTCTAAAGCTTCTTTAAATTATATCTATGTATAAAATATACAGCGGAGCATTATCCTTTTGAACATAGCTGTTACATCACACAATATAGATAACACATTCCGTGAAGTAGACGCAGTAGGAGTACTTTGCAACATCATTTAATGGTTCTAACAATTCCTAACGTACACAACACAATGATTTCATTTAAATGAAAAATAGTATGTATTTAATTGCTTATATACCACTGTTGTGACCTAGAAAATTTACTTTATTTATGTTGACCTAGTATGCACAATTCCCACAGGTCACTAAACTGACAACTTAAAAAATTTGATCAGTTAATACATATATATATCTGTATGTCCTTATTAAAGACACATTAAACGTTTAGAAATTGTAGTTAAATTATATTCCCCTAGTAACCAAAGATGCATACATCCTATTTTGGACTTAAAATAAATGTATCCAAATTATTGTTAATTCATATTGACTTACTAGACATTCTCATACATCTCGATGTACTTTAAACACCATCAATGCATCCAAATAACGTGTGACTATAACACTAGACTCACGCCAAATAATTAATACGCCACTTTATTATGGTAAGGTAGGCCTTAAATTAAACTGACAGAAAATTGCCGTGTCAGAATGAAAAAGATTGCCCCTTTAACTTATACTTTAGACCAATAGGAAGCAAGCTAAACAACAGCCAATCAAAATTTGCCTATATCGAATTTTCTGATATATTAGTTTCTAACAAACTTAAGAAAAAGCTTCACGGTGGATGGCAACGAGCTTCAAAGCGTACTCCAATGCATTTGATGACTGTTCCTGTGATTATGAGCACAAATTACAGATCTCTACTGAACAAGATTAATTACTTGCATTCTGTATCATACTCAAATGTATCTTGTAATACTGGTATAATTATTCTTCAAGAAACTTGGTTGCACGATTCATATGACGATAATTTAGTCTCTTTACGTGATTTCACAATATACAGTCAAGATCGATGCAGCTCGAAGAAGAAGAGAGGTGGTGTTGCCACTTTTATTAATTCTCAGTGGTCTACTGCCAACAACGTCTGCTTCAAATTCTCAAATGACAGTATTGATTGTATAACTGTTAAATGCCGACCTAAACACTTATCTAAGGATAGCTTCATTTTCATCACAAATATCTATGTCACACCCTCTTGCAGTCCCTCAGAACTGTGGAGTCCACAAAAATAAACTCATCCAACTTTTACTACTATGTGAGAAATGAACATATTGTACATTACTTTGTTTTAACCAGAATCTCTGTACTTTGTACTCAAACTCGTGTTTTGAATGGAAAAATGTCACACCTTCTTGCAGTCCCTCAGAACTATCGATCTCCGCTGATGAATTCACTATTTTTGCTGCTGCTTCGTTCGGTAACTCCTTGTCTGTAGTGACTGGTGACTTCAACTCCAGTGACTACAGTTTTATTACATTGCTAGGTCATGAAAATCTTGTTAACTTCTCAACTCGGTAGGATACTTCTCTTGATTTAGTATCTATAAATGATTCTGGAATATATGAAGCTCGTAAAAGAGATCCGCTCTTAAATTCTGATCAGTGTATTGTACGGGTTTTACCCAAAATTTACTGAAAGTTACACAAAATGCATTCTCAAATTTTTTCAAGAAAGTTGTTTACAGTTGTTACTCCAATGAGAACTTACATCATCTTAGAAATATGCTCCGTGACACAAGATGGGATCTGTTTAATGATGTTTCACTTGATGACGCTATCTCTAATATTACATCTCATCTGAAATTCTAATTTGAAATCTGCTGTCCAAAAGAAACACTATTCGTCAAATTCAACCGTTTCTCCTCCCCTCAACTTAAAAAGCTTCGTAGAGAGAAGGAAAAACTATATAAAATGAAAGATAAAAGTGGTGTGAAAAGAACTAACTTCCTTATCAAGTCTGAAATGCAGAGGTTGAATGTTGTATATAACCAGAAATTCATATCCTGCAAAAATGCTTCTAATATGTGGAAACTATTTAAGGAAATCACTGGTGGTAAGCAGATAAACAATATTCCGTATTCTTCTGATGTATGCACTCTTAATAAATCTTTTATTTATTCTCCCTCCTTCACGTATTTTCACGTATTTGACAAATCACTGTTTTTGTTGTGTTATTCACTTCGAGAACATTTAAAAAACCTTAACTTGACTTTTGTCTGTTAAGTTTTTATTTTAAACATTTATATAGTCTATATTGGGTAACTTGTCTTGGCAGTTCCATTAGTTCATTATGTCAAAAGTACCACATAAATGTAATAGGGTGGAGTGTTACTTTTTGGTAGATGATGGAATACAGTGTAATAACTGTAAAAAGTGGTATCATAAGATGTGTACTGGATTACGTCCAGCTGCATACAAACGTTGTATTGCTCCAACATCCAACTGGATGTGCAGAATGTGCTGCTCCCCAAAGATGACTTTGATAAGGGAGGCTCACGAACTACTGTCTAAGGCTATGGAACTTCCTGATGATAGCGTGGCGAGTAATAGTGACACAGACTGCTCGTCTGAAGATGACGCTGCAAGTGCCATCATGAATGTTACTACACCGGCGATTACTATCCCAGTTACCCCGGAAGTAAAACCTACTAGGCGTTCGAAGCGTCTTAGTAAGCGAAAGGGTAACAGAACGGAAGCTGCAAACAGCATCTCAGCACCAGAGAACACTGTAAGCGAAGTTCACCATGAAGGTGGTGCAGACACTGATCTCGATTGTATCATCAAAAACTGCAGCAGCCCTGAGAAGCAACTGCAGACAGATGATAAGTGGGTAACGAAAATAAGCAATCGAAAGAAACATAGTAATACTAATGGTAAGCAAACGTCTGTTACCTGTAGCCAGGCTGCATCAGTAGTGGTGAGAAAAGACGTAGCCACTGCTAAACACGATAAGCTCTCCTTAGACTCTAACATAATTGTTGGAAACTTAGAAGAGTCCAAAGAATCTGATCCCGTAAAAAGGCACGATCACGACCTCATATTAGTGAGTAGTATTATAAGGAAGATGCTTCCAGCGAATTTCCCTGGAGTATCGATTAAAAAGCTGATCAGAATAGGCAAAAGAGATGATGAATGTTCTAATCAGCGTAGATTGCTTAAAGTAGTCTTAGGTTCTCCTGATGAACGGAATCATCTACTGGCTAATGTACACAACCTTACCGGGTCAGGAATTTCAGCCAGACCTGATTTATCTCTTGAAGACAGACTAAAACGAAAAGAAGTTTTGTCCCAGCTAGAAACAAGACGTAAAAATGGTGAGACTAACCTTAAACTGGTGGGTTTTCAAATAGTCAGGTCTTGGAAACGTATGCTTCCAAGACCTGTGTGGATAAGCCGGACCGCATAGGAAGCCTGAAGGTAGTGTACACTAATATACGTAGTATCGGGAACAAATTTCATGAGCTAGGTGTATTAGTGGAAGACCTTAGCCCAAGTATTGTGGCCATTACTGAAACATGGCTGATTTCTGGATTAGATGACACACCTGAGCTATGCGGATTTAGTTGCTTGCGCAGCGACAGGGTTAAGGGTCGTAGAGGTGGCGAGGTTGCTCTGTATATCAACAACTCCCTACATGTTCGTTCCGTGAAATCTCAAGCGCATGACAGTGGGACAAGTGAGGTAATTAGCTGTGAATTAAGCTTTGCAACTGGCACTTTACTCATTGGTGTTCTGTATAGAAGTCCCTTTTGTCAGTGTGATGACTTTATTCTAGATCACCTCAAACAATGGAGTAAACACAGTAGCTGTCTTATTCTAGGTGACTTTAATGCACCTCATATAGACTGGATAGCTGGCACATCTCCAGGATCCACTTATAAGTTTGACAGCCGGTTACTCTTGACTACCATGGAAAATGCCCTGACACAACATGTCTTAGGTAGTACAAGATTCGGTTCTACCCAAGGATCTTCCTTGCTGGACTTAGTGCTTACTCATGACAACGACGACGTGGATGGTCTAGTTATTCATCCACCTCTAGCAAACAGTGATCATGGGGTGTTAGATTTTAACTTAAGGGTTGGCAATTTAGTCAGTTTTCAACCCAAATCCCGACCTAGTGTTTGGCATGCTGACATAGTCTCTATAAAGGAGCGTGCTTCAACTACCGACTGGTCAGTCAATATTGTCTCATCCATTGAAGATGAATGGGATAGATTTAAGAAAACAGTTGAGAGGGTTACCACTGATTTCATTCCCTGGAGGGTTCCTAAAAGGCCAACAAATCGGCCACCATGGATAAATAGACAAGCCATAACACTCCTAAGACGGAGAAATAGGTTCTGGAATCTCCTTGTTTCTACTGGGCTACAGCAGTTCCGGCTGAAATACTGTGAAACCAGAAACCAGTGTAAAACTTTGATTCACCAGTCAAGGATAGCTTACGAAACCCAGTTAGTTAAAAGTTCACCAGGCTGCCCGAAAAGACTCTTCTCATATATCAAGAGAAGAACACGTAAGAGTGATGCTATCCCACCTCTTATGCTTGAAGATGACCAGACAAACATGGCTGAGGATAACTTGACTAAGGCTGAGGCTTTGTCCAAGCACTTTAGTCAAGTATTCTCTGATAATATTGATACCAGCTTTGTAACTTTTCCAGAAGGTAACTTGAAAATGGCACCCTTATACATTGGAAAGGATACTGTCCTAAAGTACCTTCTAAGGCTCAATCCTGGTAAGTCCAGTGGCCCTGATGAACTCCACCCACGTATTTTAACAGCATTGGCTGAAAACATAGCCGAGCCATTGTCGGTAATCTTCAATATGTCTCTGGACCAGTCTAAATGTCCAAGAGACTGGAAAGATGCCATCATTAGTCCGGTCTTCAAAACCGGATCTAGAAACTTAGTTCAGAACTATCGTCCTGTTAGTTTGACCAGTATTGTTGTTAAACTACTAGAAAGAATAATTCGTGATGCTATCATTCAGTTCATTGAAGGGAACAAACTTTTCGCTGTGGAACAGCATGGTTTTAGAGCAGGTCATTCTTGCTTGACCAACCTTCTTTTGGCCAGAGAAAGTTGGGCAAGCTCAGCTGATGCTAATATACCGGTGGATGCCATATTCATCGACCTTAGCAAGGCGTTTGACAGGGTTTCTCATTCAGGTCTTCTAGTAAAGTTAGGTAGTATGGGAATCAATAAAGTGGTTGCCGACTGGATTCAAGACTTTCTAAAGGACAGAAGACAAAGAGTACGAGTTAACGGGGTTTTATCAACATGGGAATCGGTTAAGAGTGGCGTTCCTCAGGGTACAATTCTAGGCCCACTTCTTTTCCTGATTTATGTTAATGAGATTCCATCGGTAGTTAGGTCATCCTGCTTACTGTTTGCTGACGACATCAAGATATGGAGGGCTTTACACGATGACAGTGATCAACTTGCTTTGCAGGAAGATTTAAACTTGTTAAGTGATTGGTGTAAGCACTGGGCCTTGGAGATTAACTTAAGCAAGAGTGTAGTTATGCATGTATCTCATAGTCACGTGCACAATTACTCAATGAATGGCATTACTCTTCCAGTGGTCACTGAGTACAAGGACTTGGGAGTGGTTGTGCAGCATGACTTGAAAACAGCAACAAACTGTAGAGCTGCAGCCACTAAAGGTTTTCGAATATTATGGGCCATACGCAAAGCTTTTGCGAATTTTGACGCTGAAATATTTCGTATATTATATCCGACTTATATCAGACCTCATTTGGAATATGGGATCCAGGCAGCGAGCCCGTGTTTCAAATACGAAATAGACTTATTAGAAAGGGTGCAAAGAGTAGGAACTAAGCTAATAAAAGGTTTCTCAACCCTCTCATATGAAGAGAGGTTAAGTCGACTGGGTTTATTTCCACTGTCATACAGACGACTTAGGGGTGACCTAATACTAGCATACCGTATCCTAAGAAATGATTTTGGAGCAAATTTATCTAATTTATTTCTTCCTTCTAGCACCAACCAATTGCGAGGACATCACCTCAAGGTTCAAAAACCACGGTCGAATCGTCTGCGTTTGGAGATCCGTTTTTCGCATCGGATTGTGAACCATTGGAACTCCCTACCGGAACACGTCGTATCAGCGCCATCCGTTGATTCATTCAAGGCGAGATTGGACCTCCTGTGTGTAACAAATCGAAAGGATTAACACAGGCATATAGCCTACTATCCTAAATAAATTGTAAACTGTAAACTGTAAATGCCATGCTTCCCAGGCTTTAACACTAATGATGTTCAAAATTGCCTTAAAAGCAGCACCTTGATCCGAATACAGTGAATGTAGGGCAGCAAAACAATTAATTCAGTTGTCAATGAACGCCTTGGCCACGCTGTTTGCATCTTGTTGTTGCAAAGGTACCGCCTCACAACATTCGGTAAAGTAATCAATCATTACTAAGATATATCGTTTACCTCTTTTGGAAATTGGAATCGTCCCCATTATGTCAATACTTACGCGCTGATTCTGTGCTTGAGATAGAATACGCACAAGGAGTGCTCTAGGTGTTTGTGATGGCTGTTTGTTACGGCTACAGAAGTTGCAGTTTTGACAGAAATCGATTATATCTCGATGAAGCAACGGGCGCGAGAAGCGCTGATGGATGGCGTGTTCAATTTTGTGTCGACCAGCGAGCCCAAGTTAGTGGTGTACGTGATTGATAAGCTCCCGTACATTGACATTTGGAACGAGGAGTCGTGGGCTGGAATTCAGTCCCACTATGTGGAGGACATCATCTGTTAAACGAAGCAGGCCCGATTTACCTCAGGTACACCGTGTAGCTGCTGGCTGGTCCCGCAATTCCTTGGACGTCGGTTTATTGTTGCCGTGTTGTTGTCGTAAATAAACAGGTTGTATCTCTGTGTTCGTCGCTTGCAGAGAGGTTCAGTCAGTATCAGCTATAGCACCGAGTAACACATTCACTGTGGTTTCACAATTTGGCGGGCATGAGAGAGCATCGGCATTAGCATGTCGTTTTCCGGGACGGTATTCACTAGTGAAATCAAACGCCTGTAGACGTTCCTGCCAGCGGAAACGTTGGCCCTCTGCATGACGAAAATTCGACAACCAGTGGAACGCCTTGTGATCAGTCCGGACCCGAAATTGAAGCCCCATTAAATAATGGTGAAGGTAAGTGAGGAAGTACGCAGAAGCTAACATCTCACAGCGCGTCATGGAATACCGTGTCTCTCTCTTGCCCAGCGTCCTGCTAGCGTATACTTTTACTCGCACTTGTTTGTTTATGCACTTCTTGCATAGATTTTATGCTCATGAAGGTGTCATTTAACAAATGAATGATGCAATTAAACTAAATTCGCGGTACGTTCAACAATTGCGTTACATTTTTGCGTGATTTGTTACATAAAATTTTTCTTTTTGTAATCCTCACACAAGTACTATACAACTTCCATACCTGTAACCCTTAACTTTCATATCATATAGTTCTGGTTAATCAAATTAAAAAGCAACGAACTCAATCCCCTGTAAATCTGATGACTAATTCTACGTCCTTGATTGCTACATCAAGTGACACACTCCGTACAAATGGTTATAGTGAGCCACATAACTCACTTGTATGTCGGAAGTGTCGAGCTGAAACTGAGGATAAAACTGTACTGACAGATAGTATAAGTACTACTCCTAAAAATTCAGTACACTGTGCTCATAGAGAAACCTTCCCTAAACTTTATGTGATTATCAAAATATTCCAGCCACGAAGCTCTGTTTCAGTACTATCTTCAGAAATAGAACTTCTCAAGTTTTCTATAGGAGAACTTAAGGCCGAGGTAAGGGAAATAAAAAACAACAATTCAGTAAATCCTGGAATTTCTGAAACCAATACCAAAATATCGAAATTATCAGATCAGATCAGCGATATCAGATCGCAGGTCTGTGAACTGACACCTCTAACTATCCTCATGAAAACTGTAAACCTTAACAAACTTGACACAGAATCGGTAACTAAGATAGATAACCTAATCAACTTTGTCTACAACGTTCCGGACAATGAGGCACTAATAAAGGAACAGCGCATCTTACTTAGTTAGGTGAAAATGCCCAACTCCCAGACTAAGTGAGATAGGCTGAAGAAGAGTCAACATGAAAAGTGTTGTCCTATCCGTTTTCAGTTCGAAACACGGGCAGAGACCAGAAAATTCATCCACTCCCAAAATGACACTGCGTTTACCCTCTACTGTAGAGCTTATAAATTTTCGAACCCTTATTAATTGATCAAACGATAATGATAAGCTCTGCATCCTGTGCTTCTTAAACTAGCATCTGTGTATCACCTCTCTTCTTAGGTTCCATTGACGCAGCTTGAGATTTGCCAGTTGTAGTTGAGCGTCTTGGATGGAGAGAAACCCCAAGCTATTGCACAAAGTAGCGCGGCGTCACTCAAAGCTAACGTGATCTGATTAAACTGAGCTTGTTGTGACAGACCTGTGAGAATGGACTCCACGCGAAATTTTCACAGCTCATAGTCGCTGTTGATGTCCAAAGGTGGTGGTCGTCGCATACGGAAGATGTGTTCTGTGGATGAATGATGTGTGTTGGTTTACTGGTTGGAGAGTATTTCAGGAGGTTCGAGTGAGTCCGACTGAGTTTGGGACACCTCCGACACCAATTTGTAGCAGTCAAAGCAGCAGACACACAGGTAATGAAAACAGAACATGAGCTGTGCAGGGGAGCGTTTATTCCATGAAAGTGACTTTTATCAAGTGCGGGAGTACAGTCTTAGAGTATAACAGTTTTACTGGTCTTCGTTAATGTTTGTGTTGAGCAATTCATGTTTCTCCTGGCCAAGACAGTTGACTCCCAAGTATCTTCCTGCGAGTGAAGAAAATGAAACATTGATTAGTGTTATAATATGGGTTTTGTTTTTATTACGCCCCTTCCATTAACGCAACGTTTCGTAATTCGCGCATGAAATCGACTGACTATAAGTATATTAGAGATTAAAATTTAGACTTAAACCAATATCTTGTAACTTATTCGGTTGAAAGTAAACATCACAAACTTCTTATAAAGTTTCTAGAGCCTTTTTTTCCAGTTTTCCAATTTTCTGTATCATAAAACAGTGTTTCATTTCAAATTGCTTTTGTCAAATATGATCATGCCTGTACAAACGGTATGTCAATCATATGAATGGTTAATTTATGTGAATAAAATATTATTATTATTCCGATTTCATAGACATAACTTAGGCTTATATGTGAAAGTAACTTATTGCCTTATTTGGAATAAAGACAAGTTGTTTAGAAGGTGAGGAAGACTTCACTTTCCAGTTTATTCGTGTAAATACTATTGTTCATCGAGTTGCATTGCAATTCCACATGAAGCAAGAGATTATGAATGCCGAGCCCTCTCTTCTGCATAGATAACACTGGAATTACTTCAAAAAATCTATGTTAATTTCAGTAAGGACAAATAGAAGTTTTCCCACTTCATTGTCGTAAGTTAATTTGTGAACTGTGTATACTTTTACAGTAATACATTTGGCAAGGAAAATTCATGTTGCTGCTGCTGCTGGATTCAACATAGAACTTGGCACCGAAGTGCAGCAGTTCGAGTTGCCACGTTCCAAATAGCACACAAAGGTAGACAAGAAAATGACTGATGAAGAGAATCAATAGAGTTTTGACAAGTATAAGAGTGAAACAGAATGAGTAATGGTAGAAAGGAATATGAAAGATTACAGAGACTGAATACATCTGCATAAGCCATTGACAACGATTTTGATCCATGTCACCTAGTGTCTCCAGGCATTGATTCTTGGAGTCCCGAGGACCCCAACCCGGAAGTCTGCATCTCCCTACCTGACTCAGTTTAACTGTCAGGGATTTCATGGATTGATGCCATGTTTTTGTTTGGCCACCACTTACTCTTTTCCAACCTGCACCTATATCAGCTAGTAATGCCCGTCCGTCGGGGGAGGCGATGGCTAGGCATGCGCAGCACGTGACCTAGCCATCTCAATCTATGTAACTTTATAGCCTCTTCGATTGATTTACCCTCTTTGCCCAACACTCTACGCCTAACGTCAACATTACTTACCTTGTTATACCACCTAACGTGAGAAAGAGATCGTAAACATCTGTGGTCAGAAACAGACAATCTCTTCATATCTTCCGCTCTCAATGACCACGTCTCACCGCCATAGAGAAGGACGGAGCGAACTGCTAAGCAGCACACACGTCCCTTGGTTGATAGCCGGATGTCACGCCTACGTCAGACGGTGTAAGTTAGCGAAAGCAGCCCGAGCTTTTTAGATCCGTGCTGAGATTTCGTCACCAATCAATCCGTTGGTGCTGATACAACTTCCCAAATAGGTGAAGTGGTCAACATGTTCTATCACTTCACTCCCTATCACTAAGCTAGGAGTTGACGTAGTCCAGTCCTGTAGCAGCATGTTACATTTCACAGGGGCGAATCGCATGCCAAACATACGAAGATTGCTGCTCAAGGTGTTCAGAAGACTGCATTTTGTCAGCGTCCTCCCCTAACAGGACTATGTCGTCTGCGTATTCTAAGTCTATAAGACTATTCCCTGGTAACAAGTCGATTCCTAAGTCGTTAAGTTCAGTTAAGGATACTTCCATTAGCATATTTATGATGAAGTTAAACAGAAAAGGGGAAAATGGACATCCTTGACGGACACCACTGGTTGTTATCAATTCAGATGACAATTCCCCACAAGCCCTTACATGGCTACGTGAGTTTGAGTAGAGTGCCTTGATTAGTGCAATGTACTTTCTTGGCACTCCCTTCACAGTCAAACATTGCCATAGTACCTCTCGATCCACGGAGTCGAAGGCCGCCTTCAAGTCAAGAAATATGGCAATTGTTGGACGCCTAAAAGTGTGTCTATGCTCTAGGATCTGTCGGAGAGTGAAGATATGATCTATGCACCCTCTACCTGGCCTAAAGCCCACTTGATTTTCGCTCGCTTGTTCCTCCCGAGTTCGGCTTAGTCTGTGCATGATTCATAGCGAAATCAAAAGTGTGCATGATTTACTAAGCCTAGGCAAATGAAAAAGATAGCAGGGGATATAACAGTGGCAGTTATGTAAGTAAACTTTTCTAAATGTAAATGCTGAAAATGTGATGAGCACAGTTTCTCATCAACTAATCTTTTATTTTGCTTATTTACAGAATGCTACCAGTGGATCTCACTTGACGGATTCGCAGTGACACTGTACTACAGTTTCTAAATACAAGAGCCTCTCAATTATAAAAACTGATTTCTTTCTGCAAACTAAATGAATTGCGCCGGCGTAGAACACAGGTGGTGATAATGAGTAGCAGTCTTTTCGTTCTGAAGTAATGCTAGTCAGTGCTGAATATGAGCTGAGAGGCCTGAAACAACGCTGATAAGCAAACCCATTAGGTTCTGATATATGCGTTGACGGCATAGCGGTTAGGACTCTCATCGATCATGCACATGGTCCAGGGCTCGATCCGCTGCGAACGCACAGCTGATATCAATGGTCAGCCTGCAAAATTTGGGCTACCGATATCACATCCTGAAAATTCCATACTTGTACCAAAAAATACTGTGTGGAATCAAGCTATAATCAAAAATAAAACAAATAAAAATACTGCCGGAAATGCTTAGAAAAAGAACAAGGTGCTGAATTAGTGCCAGTCATGCTGAAAACCAGTACTGAGTTCTAGTCTGTACCATTAAATAATCCATTTCAGAACATATTCAGAACTTACTTACTATAGAACGTCTGAATTATTTCAGAATTAGTGAGATTTAATTCAGTATTATGGTAAGCTTGAGATTTCGCACTTCCTGCATAGATTTTATGCTCATCAATTGGTCATTTAACAATTCCTGAATGTTGCAATTAAACTAAAATCATAACTTGTAATTTAGAGAATTGTTGTCATCTTCATTGGCAGCAGTTCACAATCTACTGAGTTTACACAACCACAATGCCCGTTTCTCTCCTTACTGAGGAAACATTAACTCGGTTTTATGAATAGACAGTACGTTATTTTGTGAGTTTCATGAATTTTGCAGGTTGCATGCTGTTCACTTAGTACTGAAACTAAAGTATGAAGGGACAGATATTTCCAAGCAAGATGTAATACAAGGCTCATTTCTACAACCCTTCCTTATATTAGTTCAATTCCATCTTGCATATATTAATAGAAATTACCTTTCATTGACCTTGGGTACTTACCAGAGGACAGTCGCATCAACTTGGAGTATAAAGATGATATTAATCACCTTAGTTGTGAGAAGTGACCATTGAATTTGGGAGATATGTGGCGGACCTCAGATTCTGCTAGCTTCATATCCCAAATTCGAATAGAAAAAAAATACAAAATCCGTAAAGTTACTGGAAGAATATACTAAAATTTGTTATTCGGGGTTATTACTAGGTCCAAATTCACAATTAACTTACCAGACTCCTGAAGTATTGTGTGAGGGCTGCTCCAATATCAATATTGCTAGAGGTCGACCAAGGTAACGCAGGAAGAAGATACGGCGTTCCTGCGAAATTTTGAAAGAGAAAGTAGGTAATCAGAATTGGCCGATGGCAGTTGAGATGGTGCAGAAGACGGAGAGATGTAGGCAGAACTATATTTTCCATTCAAAACACGAGTTTAAGTACAAAGTACAGAGATTCTGGTTAAAACAAAGTAATGTACAATATGTTCATTTCTCACATAGTAGTAAAAGTTGGATGAGTTTATTTTTGAGGACTCTACACGGCTCCCCCCATAGAGGTCCGGAGGACCATTACTGCTGTCATCGTGAATGATTACATGAATACAGGCAATATAAATAATTGATGATGTTAACAGTAATGATAACGAAAAATTACACTAACAATAATAAGAATACGAAGAAAGATCAGAATGTATGGAATGCATCCGTGTCAAAGAAAGATTAGCACATGCAAGCATGATTAAGGAATGAAAGGAAATCAAAACTTGTTATAATTTTAAATAAAAATTTATGCACGTAATAAACAATGACGTGGTCTTTAGCATTCGAGAGATTCATATCTAAGGAGATTTATATATCCTTGGTGAATACATATGTTAAGACTGAACAGCAGTTATAAGTCTATAACCATAGCTCAGGATAAAACACCGTGTCAGCGCAGAATAATGCGTAGTAATAACCTGGTCACCTCCTCTAGCTTAGAATTACCCAAAAACGATCGTGCACAGCAACAGTCACCTAATGCTGACATTAGCATTCAGCAAACCACACAACAACCACGCATGGCAATGGAACTAGGAACTGATTTAGATACCAGTACCCCTGTAAATAACGTCTCACCGAAAGATGTTAAAATAGGTAGAACTGCTGCAAGCTGTTCTAAGAAATTCTTATTCAAACATGGTGACCTCACCATGATGAACAAATTTCGCCGGGTTGAGACTAATGATGGGGAAGAATACTTTGTATTCAATAAGCTTGCTGAGAGTAAGACTGTCAAAAAACCCTCACCTCTTACGAAAAGTTCCTCTCGAAACACAAGTATATCTGGAGGTTTTCAGTATGCACCACCTTATAGAAAGTCAGACCCCAAAACCCCCAAAGTCTTGCAACCAAAGCACCTCCCCTCTCAATTTCCTTTAAGTTATAAAACCAACACGAAAGTGTGTACCGGTATGACGGATAGCACGTGGATGGGTAGACCATTTGATGCTATGCTTTTTAACCGTCAACCCAGGCCCAACCTCTACTACCCTTATATCCAGGAACACATGGTAAATTTTCCAAGTGTCCCGAATCACTGGTACGACCCATGGCACCTAGGACCACCTCACTGCACTCTAACACCGATGTACAGACACCCAGTCCGACCCCCGTATCATTCATAAACTCTTGCGTTGTTGACGCACAAACAGAGTTAGGTTATGGTGATATCTTAAGCCAGTTTGTAGTATCCCGTGACTTATTCACGATATTGCTAATTAATGCACGTTCCTTAATCAATGAGATATCTGAACTAAGGGCATTATTATTTATCGCCAAGCCTACTGTAGCTCTGATTACTGAATCATGGTGCTCATACTCTGTACTTGATGTGCATATAGGCATAGATGATTACACTGTACACCGTGCAAATAGAGATTGCAAGAGTGGTGGAGGATGTCTCATATATATATATATATATACATAACTCATTCGTAGCCAGTAAGGTGGAAGATGAAATACTGAACGAGGTACCTGATTAACTCTGGGTCGTCTTACAAGGAGATAAGTAAAAGCTTCTCATAGGCTGTGTTTATCGAGCACCAAGCTCAACCAAAGAAACTGATGCGTTATTAGCTAAATCATTCGCACACGCCTCATCGTTTAGTACTAATTACAAAATAATTGCAGGGGACTTCAATCTTCCAGAAGTCAATTGGTTGAGTAGTTCCGGCCCCCAACGTTTCGACGAATTACTTGCCACTATCGATTGTTATGGATGGCAGCAACACGTCCAGACACCTACTCGTGGTGACAACATGTTGGACCTTGTGTTTTGTCATGACACAATCCCAGTCTCCACCTATGTTGGTAACAGATTTTCCAGTAGTGACCATAGAATGGTACTCTGCTCTCTGCCTTTCTCACCACTAAATACAGGAAACAAACAGGATTCAGGGAGCTTGATTTGTCGTAGTTACAAACATACAGACTGGGGATTAGTCCAAGAACTCATTCGACTCTGTCACTGGGATGAATATTTTACCACTGACTCCCTAGAGACTGTAGTGTCCCTATTTTACAGGAATGTTATCCTTTGTCTAGATACTGTTGCTCCTAAGAAGGTAGTGAAATTACGTGGACACCAAGCTGACTACATTCCGACGGCATGCCGCAATAAGTTAAGGAAGTTGAAGAAACAGTACTATTCCACTAAGGATATATCACTACTGCACTCAATCCATGAGTCTCTTGAATCTATCAAGCGCCAACGCTCTCAAAAGGACCTCGACGAAGAGTTAAGGGCACTTGAAAGCACCTCCAAAGTTTATAACTTAACAACACTTCTTGAAACACGAATGCAGCCGACGAGGGACATCCCCTATTTACTTCACGACAAAGTTATCTACAATGAGCCTGCCACTATCTGTGAAATATTCAGTGAGTGGTTTGCAAACTTCAGTTTAGAAACGCGCATTCCTGGTGAAACCGGCCCCCTTAGCAGCTCTTTCCTCGGAAGCATAGTGTTCACCAACCAATTAATAGAACAAGCAGTTAAAAGCCTGAAACCTTCCACTAGCACGGGACCAGATGGCCTTGCTTCTATAATTTTCAAAAACAGTGGGTGTGATATACCCCTACTACTTCTTAAATTCTTCTCAATATCTATGGACACTGGCACTTACCCGAATGAGTGGAAAACTAGCTTCATAATTCCACACTATAAATCCGGTGATAAGGCAAACGTCCGCAATTACAGACCTATAAATATAACCCCAGTTTTCTCGCGAATCATGGAGAAAGTTGTCAAAGATCAATTGTCAGACTATCTACTTAAGGAAGATCTAGTTACAAGGTCTCAACACGGATTTCTCAAAAATAGGTCTTGCGTTACTTGCCACTTCGACTTTTTCAACTGCATCACTAGTAGTCGCGAAGCACGTAAGCTAGTTGTTGTTCTCTACTTCGATATATCTAGGGCATTTGACATGGTATCTCACAGTATTCTCTTTGAGAAGCTGTATTCATGTGGGATTCGCAATCCATTACTGAGCTGGTTAAAATCGTTTCTAAGCAATAGGGTACAAATAACCACGGTTGGACCTGTATTGTCTCATCCTAGGCAGATCACAAGTGGGGTTGTTCAAGGTAGTGTCCTAGGTCCACTTTTATTTACAGTATACATTAACAGCATTTGCAACTGCTTCACCTCAGGTAAATCATTCCTATATGCTGACGACCTCAAAGTCGTTTACTCCTGCTACGCTCATGAACTAAGCGATACTGTAAATAAAATACATCTTGAACTAAGTGGTCTCGTAACATGGTGTACTGAATCCTGTCTAAAGTTCAACATTGACATATGTGGCTGGATTTGTATGGGAAACAGTAACCTTGACCTGAATCTTGAAATAAATGGGCGTAAACTAGCCAAGCTCAACTCAGTCGTAGATCTCGGCATCAGATACTCCAGTAACTTAACGTTCTCTGAACAAACTGATTATGCCAGACGTAAAACACGAAGGCTCCTAGGATGCATAACTCGCAATTTCTTTTGTTGTGAAACTAGGGTTTTATTATATAAAGTATGTGTCCGACCTATTTTAGAATACTGCCCGTTTATTCTTAGCGGACTCAGGCAAAATGACAAGCTTAAATTAGAAGGAGTGCAACGGCAATTCATCTTAAGAACTCTTGGTTTAGAAAGTGGTCTCGAATACTATGAACGTTGCGACAGACTAAGTTTAGAACCACTCTGGAAAAGACGTGTTAAGCTAAACCTGATTTTTTACTACAAGCTAACTAATCTGCTCGTGCACTCCTCCGAGCCAATAATTAAACCTACCGCTGTCATCAGTTACAATCTTAGAAATCATCACAACCTAGCTGCTATAGAGCATTGTCAGACTTACATGCGGTATAATTTCTTCTTAAATAAGTTTTCAGTCATTTGGAATAGACTACCAGCTGATGTGTGCGATGCAAACACACTCGCAGTGTTCATCTCCTCAGTCACCAGACTGCTCAAAGATGACAATGCACTTCTGCGTCTGAATCCTACACCCACTTTTTCGCCCAACATAGATATTTTAAGTTCATTAAACATGTAGTTACAACAAACTACAATTATAAATTTTTATATTATTGGAAGTACATGATAGACATTTTTACACAGGACAATAATATTACTTCACACAATATAAAAGTTAGCATCACGGGAATAGCTAGTTAGTGCACCAAAATAACTATAATTACTAAACAGAATATAAATGTATATATACATATTAATCTCTCCCTAAGTACTCCACTTGCTTTCTTTTGCGTTGTTGTTGTTTGTCTTCTTTTGTCTCTCACCATTTCAGCTTCCATTTGACTTTTTGAATGAGAATGAAGAATGTGGATATTTGACCATTTACAATGACAAATGATCTGCAAACATTATTGGTCACATATCTTATAATTCCCTCGTGAATTGCGCATTGCCTTCACCAACGACGCAACCTGGATTACAGTTGTCAAATATACCTTTATACCAATAAAGAAGTATTGATTTATAATACTTCATGATTGTAACTTACAACATAACTGATCTTGTCTGCAAAAATAGCTTGCATCTCTTGAAAACACCCGTTTATAAGAAAATATAAACTGTCATTATTATTAGTCTACATTGAGTACTATTAACTTGTGATGTTACGAAGAAAATGCTGACAAAAGTATACAAGTGTATTACTTATTTTAAATTATTATCAAATTTGGATATAAATCAAGAATAAGACTCGATGCCGTACACACCGAAGTTATCTGAAGGAATTACTTCAAGCTTTATTTGCTCCCAAGTATTTGTAATCCATCCGAAATATACTTGGGTTTTTTTGTTAATGCGAAGACAATATTTCTATATTTCTTGATGTGTTCCATTGAATGACTAGTTATCATATTGTTCCTCAAAGACAAAATGACTGCAACCTTATAATTTTACCATGAACCAAATTTATGTAATAAAAATAATACTTATCCATGCCTGTACAATTGGTGTGTCCTACACAGGTAGGAAAAAATGTATTTTATTAAATTACTATTATTAAATATGCTTACTAATCGTATATGTAATTTATCATATTGATGATGCCTGTAAACTGGCGTCCCTCATGTAAAAAATGAGAATATACTATTATTATTATAATATAAAAATTAGCACATGCAAGCATGATTCAGGAATGAAAGGAAATCAAAACTTGTTATAATTTTAAATAAAAATTTATGCACCTAATAAACAGTGACGTGGTCTTTAGCATTCGAGAGATTCATATCTAAGGTGATTTACATATCCTTGGTGAATACATATGCTTGTAGTACAGTTAACAAACAACAAACAATTAGTGATAATAAAACTAATAAATGTTTATGGTTATAGTGAAATGAATGTCAACAACAATAATACTGAGACGAGTGTCTAAATAAGGTTAACGTACTTATTATGCCAGTCAGTGAAACGAACATAGCGGGCAGGTTTATAGATCTGCCGACCACTTCGTGTCTGAACAGGGGGAAGTGTGAAGAGTGAAAGTGTAGGAATTGCATTGACTTTATCATTATTCATCGGTGCAGGCGTTGCGATTGCTTCATATTCACTGTCGGTGTACGCTGGTTTCAGACGGTCAATAGAAACAGTTTCCTGCTTACCATTTCTGTTCAGTGTGAAGTATTTACCAGTGCGTTTGAGTACTGGAAAAGGACCTTCATATGCATGTTGTAAGCCTTTTCTAATGGAATCGACACGAACAAATACAAATTTGCAAATAAGTAGATTCTTGTTAAATTGAGCTTTTTGAAATGATTGGCGAGGGGCTACTGGTCGAAGTTGAAGCATTTGCTGAGTAAGACGGTTGATAAAATCTGAGATATTTACATCAATTGAGTCATAAGAAGGAACTAACTGACCAGGCAGTGTGAGGGTAGCAACATACACGAGTTGAGCAGGTGTACATCCCAAGTCTTCTTTGACAGTTGACCGGATACTGAGGAGAACTAATGGTAGGTGTTCACTCCACTTAGATGAGTCAGCTTGTGCCATCAAAGAGCTTTCCAGTTGTCGATGAAAACGTTCCACCAGACCATTCGCTGCAGGATGATAAGCTGTAGTGGAGTCTCATAAGCTCTCGAAACAGAGTTCATTGAAATTGAGCTCCTCGGTCTGTTGTAATCGTTGTTGGTACTCCATAGTTTGACAGCCCCCGATCTAAGAAAAATAAAGCGGTATTTTCTGCAGATATGTCGTTGAGTGGACAAGCAATAGCCCATCGAGTAAATCGATGAGTAGCTGTGAGGATATGTGTGAAACCTCTGGATGGTGATAAGGGTTCAACAATATCTATATGCACATGTTGAAATCGTTTATCTGATAAGTTGAACTGCTTTGGAGTTGTGACCGTGTGATGGTGTACCTTGGACTTTTGACATTGCAAGCATTTGCGTGCCAATCTCCGAATATCGGAGTTCATTTGAGGCCAAACGAAACGCTCACTGATTAACTGAACCGTAGCGCGTACTCCAGAATGAGACAGAGAATGTAGATGTTCAAATAAAGGTTTTCGACAACGTTGTGGAACAAACGGTCGATGAACGCCAGTAGAAACGTCGCAGATGATAGTTGTATCAGACAGAGGAATAGGTATATCCTGCAACTGTATGGAGGACTTTTGTCTACAATTATGAAGTTCGGCGTCATTTTTCTGCAGCTTGGCGATATTGTCTAAGCTAATGTCTATCGAAGATAGAAGCTGATTAACATCACATCGAGACAAAGAATCGGCTACAATATTGGAATCTCCTTTGATGAACTGGATGTCTGTCGAGAATTGTCTGGCTTCTCTCGGGGAGTGTTTGTCCAACGAAGTGGTAAAAGCATAACAAAGAGGCTTATGGTCGGTTAAGATATTAAAATGTCGACTTTTTAATAAGAAGCTGAAATGTTTCACTGCTAGATAGATAGCTAACAGTTATCTGCCAAAGGTACTGTAACGAGTTTGCGTAGGTTCTAACTTCTTGGAGAAGAAAGCAAGTGGAGTGATGCCATTGCTAAACTTTTGTTGTAAAACTGCTCAAACTGCTACCTGCGATGCATCTGTACATAGAGTGAGTGAGGCTTCTGGATTGATGTGAGACAACATTACGACGTTGGATAAAGCATCTTTTGCATTACTAAATGCTGCTTTTGCTTCTTCAGATCACTGAAATTTCTTCGGGTTGCATCTAAGTAGGTCGGTCAGTGGCTGAACTATGGAGGCACGTCGATAGAAATTGAACATCCCGAGAAAACGTCTAGGTTTCTTTAAGGAATCTGGTTCGGGAAAGTTCTTGATAGTTTCTATCTTACCTTCGGTAGGCCTAATGCCTTCAGCCGTTATTCGATGTCTTAAAAATTCAGTGGAAGAGGAACCAAAAATACATTTCTTGGGATTGATAACTACTCCGAATTGTTCAAACCTTTGAAATAACACGCTTAAGTGTTCTATATGTTTTTCCATCGACGAGCTGGCTATTAAGACATCGTCGATGTATACGAAGACAAAATCAAGACCTTGGGTAACTTGTTCCATAAACCTCTGAAATGTTTGAGTAGCATTCTTTAGTCCAAAAGGCATCCTCAAAAATTCGAATAACCCAAAAGGCGTGATGATTGCTGTTTTTGCAATGTCTTCCGGAGCGACTGGTATTTGATGATATGCCCTGACCAAGTCAACTTTAGTGAAAATGGTCTTTCCATGTAAGGTCAAGGAGAAGTCTTGGAGATGGGGTATAGGATAACGTTCTGGGACCGTAGCATTATTCAAAGCGCGATAATCTCCACATGGTCACCAGTCGTGACCAGCTTTGGGTATCATATGTAAAGGTGAAGACCATGGACTGTTAGATGGTCGAATGATACCTAGCTGCATCATATGTTCGAATTCTGACTTAGCTGCTGCTAGATGATCAGGTGGTAACCGTCATGGACGTGCCTTCACAGGTTGGCCTGTTGTGATGATCTTGTGAGTAACTATCCTCAACGTTGTATGACGGCTTAAGGATTTTAGGAAAACGTTGTAATAAAGTAGAAAAGATTTCACTCTCCCGGCTTTTCTATGCAGATACTATGAGCAGAATAATCACATGTAATACCGTGTATTTGAGTTGGGTGTTGTCAGTCAGTTTTTTCTTGTCGATGTCAACTAACAGATGGAAATGATTTAAGAAGTCTGCACCTAGTATAGCGTGACGTACGTCAGCTACTATGAAGATCCATGTAAAACGTCGGCGTAGTCCCAAGTTTAAGATCATTGACTGTTCGCCATACGTCTGTATGTTGGTTTGGTTGGCAGCACGGAGTGAAAGCTTCCCCGGTATCTTGGCTGGTCGCCTGTATAGTGAGGAGGGGATAACACTGACTTCGGCGCCTGTACCTACCAGGAATAACGTGCCGGTAGTCAAATCCTTCACATAGAAAAGGCGACTGGGATGATTGCCAGTAACAGCCGTCGCCGCTACTGTCTGGCTGGGGAGTTTCCCTGAGCTGAGTTACCATTGTTGTACATGCACGGTCTAACACACTTCAGGGCATTATGCCCATACCTCCTGTGATACCAAAAAATATTACGGCTTTGAGAAGGTGTTCTATAACGTCGTCTAGATCTTGATCGCCGTTGTTTGTTTACCGCATGTGACTGGTTTCGCTGTGCTCGTAGCTCAGACACTTCCAGTCTTAAGTCTTGCATTGATAACTGAGAAAAGAACCAAAACATTGGCGTCCTTCATAGATGTGGAAGGAACTGGTGGTACTGCCTGTGTAGACACACTATTTATGCCGGTATCTGATAATACATCCATCTGCTATCTTTGCTAGTTCTTCAAGGTCAGTAGTCCTAGAAGATATCGTTAGGATTTGTTGAACATTTTGTGGTAAACGTTGCAGAAACATTTGACGCAGGATTACCACATTTACTTTGCATGATCCGATCAACTGATGCATGCGTCTAAGTATTTGAGATGGCTTTTTTGTACCTGACTCACACGCAGTAAGTAGTTGTTGTATACGTTTCTCATCGGAGACAGTGGTTCGCTGGATAAGTGCAGCTTTTAGTTTGCCATATTGGTAATCTATAGGTTCACTGTCGATGACGTTGATAACTTCTCGAAGTACTTCAGTAGGTATTGTTGCCAGTACACAACCATATTTGGCAATCTGCGATGTAATACCCCGAGCTACAAATAACTGTTCGATGACTGTGAACCAGACACGTGGTTTGGCCAGATCAAATTGAGGTAATATTAAATCAGGCCAGGCGTTAACAGAAGAGTTCTGTATCTCTTCGCCTTTCCTATGTTCTGCCGGGATAGTTGTACGCCTAGGTGGAGCCATTGTCAAAAATATTTAAGTTTAGAGATATACACAAATAGTAAAAAGTACGATAAAAAATGACAGTAATGCGAATACAAAGGGCCGAAATAGCACAAAAAATGTTCAAAACAAGTAAAAAGTTCAAAACGGGCCGAAATACAGAAAAAAGTTTGAAAAGGGCTTACCAATTATTGTGGTGGAACTTAGACTTAGGTAGCCTAATATCCCAAATTCGAATAGAAATAGAAAACACAAAATCCGTAAAGTTACTGGAAGAATATACTAAAATTTGTTACTTGGGTTATTACAGGTCCAAAATCCAGAATTAAATTAACAGACTCCAGAAGTATTGTAAGATGACTGCTCCAATTTTAATTCTCCAATGTCGGTATTGCCAGAGGTCAACCAAGGTAACGCAGGGAGGAATTACGGTGTTCCTGCGAAATTTTGAAAGAGAAAGTAGGTAATCAGAATTGGCCGATGGCAGTTGAGATGGTGGAGAAGACGGAGAGATGTAGGCAGAACTATATTTTCCATTCAAACCACGAGTTTAAGTACAAAGTACAGAGATTCTGGTTAAAACAAAGTAATGTACAATATGTTCATTTCTCACATAGTAGTAAAAGTTGGATGAGTTTATTTTTGAGGACTCCACAGTTCTGAGGGACTGCGAGAAGGTGTGACATAGATATTTGTGATGAAAATGAAGCTATCCTTAAGGATATCTAATTAGATAAGTGTTTAGGTCGGCATTTAACAGTTATACAATCAATATTGTCATTTGAGAATTTGAAGCAGACGTTGTTGGCAGTAGACCACTGAGAATTGATAAAAGTGGCAACACCGCCAACTCTCTTCTTCTTAGAGCTGCATCGATCTTTTCTGTATATTGTGAAATCACGTAAAGAGACTAAATTATCGTCATATGAATCGTGCAGCCAAGTTTCTTGAAGAGTAATTACAGCAGTATTACAAGATACATTTGAGTATGATACAGAATGCAAGTAATTATTCTTGTTCAGTAGAGATCTGCAATTTGTGCTCATAATCACAGGAACAGTCATCAAATGCATTGGAGTACACTTTAAAGCTCGTTGCCATCCACCGTGAAGCTTTTTCTTAAGTTTGTTAGAAACTAGTATATCAGCCGGTTGGGAACGTTTTAAATAATCGCGAGAGTAAACAATACGACCAGGACACACAATTGAATGATTCAAACAAAATAAATCCGAGGAAATAGATCCGATATGTAGGATGGAAATTTTGGTATTCCAAGATTTAAGCAGGCCGTCAGGTATATGATCAGATCAGATCAGCGATATCAGATCGCAGGTCTGTGAACTGACACCTCTAACTATCCTCATGAAAACTGTAAACCTTAACAAACTTGACACAGAATCGGTAACTAAGATAGATAACCTAATCAACTTTGTCTACAACGTTCCGGACAATGAGGCACTAATAAAGGAACAGCGCATCTTACTTAGTTAGGTGAAAATGCCCAACTCCCAGACTAAGTGAGATAGGCTGAAGAAGAGTCAACATGAAGAGTGTTGTTTTATTCGTTTTCAGTTCGAAACACCGGCAGAGACCAAAAAATTCATCCACTCCCAACACACCTTATTGCAAGTCAGAAACTACAAACTAATAAAGGTTGCGATGGACAACACAGTCATAGAAAGGCGAGGATATAATTATCTCACTAAGCCTAACTGTCGAATAAATAATAAGACATTGCAAGCAGCCACCTCACCCAACCCTTTGAGAGATACTATAGAACCCACTGCACCACCCCTCTCAAACCACACAGAATTATCCTCTCAGAGAGCGACACCAACCGAAAGGCCACTAAATTGTAATCAAATAGCCAACAAAACTATACCACCTATCACCGTAGATATAGACATGTCAGAGTCCCCCGAAAGTCGACACTGTCCTCTCCTAACCATAACTCCATTGGTAAAAAAGGAAAATATGACTCCAATTCTTGCCAACAACAACAACAATGGCAGTATAAATAAGCCCAC
Organism: Trichobilharzia szidati; assembly: GCA_944472155.2. NCBI lineage: Eukaryota > Metazoa > Platyhelminthes > Trematoda > Strigeidida > Schistosomatidae > Trichobilharzia > Trichobilharzia szidati. The sequence goes on from OX235271.1 coordinate 15,314,561, forward strand.
ATTCCCCACGGTCAATAGTATTGGCACCCACAACGTGCGAAATAGCACCATGGCACACATTGATAACCAACACCACAACAATGCCACCCTCAATAGTACAAGTGGACTTAGTCCGAACTCGACCACCAACAACTCAAGGTATTCACAGTATGGCACAAAAATAAATTTCGACCGGATATATGGTACAAGTCTGCTGGGAACTAACCCACAAACCACTACACACGAAACCCATACAAGGACACAACTAGTATCAAACAATAGGTGGAATAATAGACCATGATCATCACAAGGTCCCAATCATTTTTTATCCCCTGCGTCCCTGCCAGCGTTGAGAAAACAGCTGGTAGGGATGTATTGCTCCTAAACCGCTAGTCCTGGCTCCTCACTTGCATGAATACAGGAACAGTCTCGTTCACCCGCATCCATTAAGCACACTTGATACATGCACAAGTTTAGGTCAAATAAAGATCCCTACCCACGTTTCTAGCTTAACTGAAAATAAAAATGCCTTAGCCTATATCAAATCCAGTACTCCAACGCTTAATTCTTCAACGAAAACAGCACACACTAACTCGATAGACATAGGTGGGCATGATGTTGAAACTCCTCTTAGCATAGGGTCGTCATGTCAAGCAGTGCTACTGGGTGCTGAACCATATTCGGGGCTGATTAACGAACTTAAACACTCCAAACGCCATTTCAAATCTCATCTTTACCTAATCCTCATAAATGCTAGATCTGTTGTAAATACACTACCGATGCTCAGAGCATTCACAGTAATATACAAACCCTGTAGGGGGCTTATGTTAGAGTTCACTAGTATAACAAATTATGAGAAATAAAATTCAAGTCAATGGAATGTTAAGTAACAGTATATTACCAAAAATGCAACGACACGTTATATCAACAAAAGGGTTACTTGGAAATAAAGTTGAAGTCCTCTGCTACAAATTATTTATATAACCCACGGAGACGTTAGTTGTTTGGACGGAGTAGGTTGTAGCTGCTGTGTCCCGGTTGTATAATTGTCTTCGGTTGAGCGTAGTGGACTCCTACAATAAATCCGAAAGATACAACACGGTGAGAGCTGAGCTAGTAAGCCGAGGAAACCAAGGAGAAGACGAAGTCCCCAACAGCAGAGTGTATTTTTCAATCGCACACGGAAGCCAAGGGTATTTCAACCAGAAGCGTTTTAAACAAAAATTATGTACAATATGTCTAATTTCTACAAATAACCAAAAAGTGTACAATCACATTGTTACGCACTCCACAACCCCTTATAATTGTCATCACTGAATCTTGGTGTAATTCGAACATACTGGATGAAGAGATAAGATTAGATAACTACATATACTTTCGGTGTGACGGAGTAGATGGTAAGGGAGGGGGTTGCCTCATGTACTTTCTGAATGCACTCACTGTATCACAGCTAGAAAATAATATACTTAACATGCCGGAGACTCAATGGGATAACTTACACTTAAATAATGCAATAGTATTAATTGGATGCACCAACAGAGCACCTGGTACCTTTAGTAATTACGAGACCCAACTTGCTAATACTCTGGAGCAATTGTCCACCTTACAATACGATCATAAGATCCTATGTGGAGACTTCGACTTACCAGAAATCAACCGGGATATACCCAACTAAATTTGATAAGTTCTTAGGCACATTGGATATAATTAGTTGGAAACAAACTGTCACCACCCCTTCAAGAAATAATAAAGTATTATATCGTACTTGATCGTGCCTGTAAAAATGGCATGCATTTTCATAAAAATTTATGTTTATATGAAATTATACATTATTATGATTATATATATTCCTACATCGTTTTGGAGAAGTCTACGAAAGCACTCAATGAAATACTACAGATATCATGACTTATCATCATTAATTGCTGTTACGTCCCTTCTCAATGGAATTGAAGAGTTGAGAAATATAGCCCTCAGAAAAAAAGAAATGCGGGCCATTCAGGCACCGCAACAGCAAGTCAGAAAACAGAACGAAGCGGAGATGTGTTGTGGAAGCCCTATGCTCCACTCTGAACGCAAGAGAATAATAATAATAACAAACTTGATAACGAAAGCCACAAACTGTCTTGTAAACATTTCATCTGGGATTTCGATGTTGAGTATGAAGCGAAATTCAGCATATAAAAATCACTTCTCACCAGCCATGTTAATTGAAACAGAATCCCGCCTGAATACTCAATATTGCACTGCCCAACACCTAAGTAAATCGAAATCACTTGTAAGGTCTTGCAAGGTGAACATGGATTCGACAGCAAGAAAGTAGGACTTTAGGGACAGCGTGAAGATGAATATACAATACTCCGACTGATCGCCACTTGCTATGCAGTAGTAAAGGTGGGTTTCATGAGAACCTGAGCACACGAAGAATTAGTCAATCTAAGAGGAACCAAATATCAAGAAGCTAAGGTGAACTGTGAACTGTGTGTGATAAGTGAAACGACAAGAGTATGGAGAGGGAGCCATTGTGATATCAGATGCATCAAGGAAAGCCTGAATTTCAGGAGAGGTACTGAAACACTTTGATGATGAAGTGCTGCTCTTCGAAGACCATCACTGCACATGATATCTACATGAATTCCAAAGTCTCTATGGTAAATTTCAAGTTGAATTCACACCGAGGATATACACAGGATGATGTCGTTCAGGTGTTACTTACGTCCTGGTATCTGATAAACGCCTTCCGATTTATGAAATATCCAGGTATCTGCTTCATATCGGATTGACTTCACTTACACACTATTCACACTCATCAGGTGATTTCATATAAACCAGTTTCATCTTCCACCTTGTGAACAGTTCCAATGGAATGGAGTTAACATTGAATACATTCACTTCACGACGAATGCTGAAATGTGTTTGTGCATAACACATGTGGAAACTATACAAGGGGATTCAATTTTGATTGAATTAAGTTGTCTCATGTGCAACAAGTGATGTAGACCAGTATGGTAGTGCACGAAAGTGACTTGGTCAATTCAGCTCCATTTTCCACTGATCTGACCGTTTGATTCTACACACTATCTGAAGTATTATCGCTTCTCTTTGATCTCTGAGCTGAACATGCTGGAAATTGGATAGTTCTATCAAAATTACTGTTTGCAATGGAGTTGTTTTTTTAATCATCGCTATAATTAGATTATTTCTGAATTAAAATAATAAGAAATAGTAATAATGATAAATAAGACAAACAACGCGTGATGTTGACCTCAAATAACACAAATATTTCTTCATTTTGTAAACAATTACGCGTTGCCAAAATCACCTCATTTGTACACTGTTTTTATAATGCTTACTCATCTCTATTCAACTAACACACTTGTACTAAGCATTCTGTATCATTATGTGGTGTGCATCAGTAACACAAATAATTCTTCTTTGTCTTCTTTTATTTGCGTGGCTCAGTGAATCTGTGGGTACATAGGACAAATAGGCATAGTAGCATTACATTCGAGTTTATTACCGTTATAGAAATTAGCAGGTGCAGATGTAACAAATAGGCAACAGATTTATTCAGTTCATTTCAGTTATAACAAATTCGCTACGAGGTCAAAAAATACAGGAATGAAGGGACTGTGGTAATCTCTGAGAGTCAAAGAGAAGTTATTTATTTTATTCACAAGCGTGAATTACACGGGGGATGTAGCGAGGGCATATGCGGTCATACACTTTACACATAGACAATTAGGTGCACTCACTCCTGAGCTCTTTCTAAGGTTGTATAAAACATACGTCAGACCGCATCTTGAAGTGCATAATATCATTGCACCCCCACTGCTTAAAAGAGACGCCAACCTCTTGGAAAGAGCCCAACGACGGGCAACAAAAGGAGTGGTTGGCCTCCGAAATAAACCATATGACGAAAGGCTGAAGAAACTAGGCCTATTCACACTCAGTTACCGTCGCCTGAGGGGGGATTTAATTACTGCCTACAAAATAACAAATGATCAGAATCACCCGAACAAAGGTGTTCTGCCATTGAGTAGGTATAGGCTCCCTCGTGGAAATCCCAGAAGGATAGCTCATCAGAGGGCAAGGACCCGGGTGCGCTCCCACTTCTTTTCCCTGCGGGTTTGCCGTCCCTGGAATTCCTTACCGGCAGATGTAGCTATGGCACCATCTGTGGACGCCTTTAAGCGAAGGCTGGACAACCTTGCAGTGACACAAGGACTGTATCCAAATGGCCTATCCCCTTAAAGTCGCATACACCATTCAGAGGTAGACAATTAAACTGGTCGTTTTACTTCTTCACATTCCCTTCAGTCTTACTCTCCTGACAGCTTTAACTACACTTATTATTATTATTATCATTATTACTGGTATATATTATATATATATATATATGTATACCGGTTGACTGACTGTTGTTACGTTTTCTTATTTTCTTTCTCTGTCTGTTAGTCTGAATACCTTTACTAATTATATCTATTATTATTATTATTATTATCTCTTTTCCATTGACGACGATACCGAAAGACTAACTGGTGAAAGGATCAACTCCATTCACAGTAGTAACAGTCTTAACACACTTCATACTACAGACGCCATATAATTAATCCCAGCACTACTCCTGTTGGAGTCAACCAAAGCTACGACAGTCGAGTGGCGGGACGAGCTACACAGACGTTTACCAAAGATCAGGAACCTCTACCTTACAATCAAGAGGCGAGCGCAAAGAAATCAAATTGGTTTATACTAGCTCGTAAAAAGATATTGGATATTGGATATTGGATCATCATTTCGGCTTTGAGTGGAACATAGGGCTTCAATGACGCCACCCCACTTTGTTCTATTTGCTGCCATCCACTTCAGTTGAGTCCACAAGTGCCCATAATCTGTCACCTGCTCGCACGGTCTCCTACATGTCGCAATCGCACCCACGACATACAAAAACAAAAGTGATCAGTTGTCATAACTATGATGGCTTATATGAATCACCATTTAAGAGGAGTTGAATGATGGCTCTGGAATGACGTTGTGTGACGAATGTTTCAGCGAATGTGATTTCATGAGCATGGACATAGAAAAAAAAGGAATGTGAAAAAATTGCCTGAGAGTTGTAGAGAAGAGCAAAGGTTATGTAGACTTTTCAAACAAGCAAACAAGAAAATAACTTAAGAAGATCACGTTTGCGGAAAGCAAAATTGACTTTGATACCATGTGGAGGAGATGGAAGTGTATTCACGTCGGAGAGCTGTTATTCACTTTGTAGTTTGCTGCTGACACTGGTACTCCTTGATTGTGGCGGCCTGCTTAAATCTTGAGCTACCAAAGTTTCCATCCTACATATTGCATCTATTTCCTCGGATTTATTTTATTATTATTATTATTTCCACTCTTCAGTGATGCCTGCATGAAGGGCATTCATGAAATTCAGGCGAATTGTATGCTCATGGATTATTCAGATATGCACCTACGAATGCCGTACTGCAAAGTCAATTTCCTAGGCGTTGGTGGTCTGTTCAGTAGGCTAACATGGTTGTCTCCTTCACTACATAACTATCACTGTATCTCTTCGGTCAGTCTCCACAGTGAGAAGGATTACGTTTGGAGACGAGACTTGATGTCTCTCTGACATGCGTGACCAAACAAATAGTTCTGAGTGCTGCGTATCTGCATCGCACCTCTCAGATATCGAAGGTTACCTGTCTGCACATATTGGATGGTGGTGCTCTTTGAAGTTGTAGGGCAAAAGCGATTCGGAAAAAACAAGGAGACTCTTGCACAATTTGAAATTACCTATTCGGTTTAAAGTGGTCACCTGCCAGCCATATCAATAAGGCAGAATGGAAGGAAGAGCAATGCACCGCTTCCAAAGTAGTGATTGACGATTACATGTAGGAGACACTAGACCAACCATATAAGTGTGTGTAAATATTGCTGAAAAACTGTGAACAGGAAAGTCGTTGGCTAAATGCATATTAATTCACTTAGTAGTCATACTCGGGGTGTAGTGAACTGTGATTACACAATCCATAACATCGAAGAAAATGTCACGGAAATATTCGTGATCGCCTTCTGTCAGAGATGAAGCTGGCTAAGTCCTCGAAAACTAGTCGGAATATGTCTGCGAAACGTTTATATATGCATAGATATATATGAATCCCTGAATAGAGATATTGAGAACTGTCATACCTTGACGTCTCTCCTAATATTATTCCGATCATTCTCTTTTGAATCACCGTCATTCCTAGGTCTGTTGACCGAGGTTGATGGTATGATAACTATAACAACTTGTATATGCTCTACTCTTAATTCAACATAACAACAAAATTCAACTGCTGTGAATTAAGTGGCAATATGCATCATCATTCGGCTGTCAAATAAGATGTATGGATTCAGGTGGCGCTCTTGTTCGAAGCGTTTACGAAAATGTCAAATCATTTGGAGATTGATGGTGTCGATGACTTTCTCAAAGTGAGTGAAGTTGAGGTAATAGGTTGACCTACATCACGCTACGTGTGCGAACCACTGGTGGTGTCGCAAATTAATTCAAGCATAACTGAATTTCGTGAAATCTCGAAAAACATTTGCAATCGAAACATCTTCAGTTATTTCGAGATGACGACTGCGGTTCACCGGAGACTTACTACGAGCCAGTTCTCGCGTGAAGTTTAGTCACTGTGGTTTGACATTATGTCAAGCTGACCCGTTTTCCAATCTGCTTGTTCATTTGATTCTCCAGTCACGTGCAGCCACTTCGTCTCTTCCTAGTGCTTCTTGACGGATTCCTTGCAGCGATGTAGCCTTCCATGATTTGAATATCTTCTGAGCTGTGTAAACCTCTGCTCTTCCCCAAGACTGGTGTTCACCAACAGTGTCATCTGTGTCCTCTGGTAGTTCTTCTGGAGGAGCTGCAGATGCTGGTCGTTACAGGATTCCTTTGATCAGATCCACCCAGCGTTTTTTTGTCTTCCTTCACTGTCGGGTGAGTTTCCTTCACGCGCAGCCTGATTTCTTTAAGTCAGCGGTTTATTGTGAAAGCATGCTTCGTCGTTCTTGGAGCACTTGTCCACTTCCGAGTTCACTGCATTGTGGATAATATCCAGGTTTGTCTTTCACTCTTCATCTCAACACAGGCTCAACGTTTGCGTTACTCTCCTTCTTTCGCTTATCAGTTTCAGCTGCTCGTGGCGAGTGTAAACGAGGTTGCATACTTTTTTCCTACCATTTCTGAGCAAGATTGTTTCCATGTTGCGTTCACAAATTCGCAGTGTTCATTCTAAATGGATCTCTCCGGTGAAGTGAATGGAAATCTCTGAGTTCTTCTCGATAGCTGTCAGGAAATTCTGTTTCATGGCTTCGTTCATCAGTTTCAGTTTTTCGAAGACACCATCAGGTTCTGAATGATTGTACATCTGCATCTATTCGTGATTTTCGCTCCACTCTGCTTGGATTGAAATTGGGTTCACACGAATTTCGGTGTAACCATTTGGCGAAACACATGTTGCTGTGTGCGCATCCTTGTGTTTGTACACTCTGCCTCCAATAAGGAAATCACTGATGGTGCAGAATACGGCGAATAAATCTCCGTTCTTATTCATCTAACTAAGTGAGCAGATTTCGAGAAATCATCAGTACCCTTCCTGTGTTGCCCACTCCAAATTTGTATTCATATCACAGATTCACCAACAGCAGATAGCTGGCAGAAGAAACGGCTAAGAAAGGACTGCAAGTGAACATGGTGGATGTGATTGGTGATGAGATAGCCATCCACAAACAATGACAACAATCACTAATCTGTGTTAACAGGAGAGGAGGTTGTCTCTTGCACTCACCTATGCAGCACAATCTGAAGTTAAGTTGGCACGCAGCGCGATGCAATCGCCAACCAGATTGAGGAAAGCTTTATTCATTATTCAGAAAGGAATCTGGACGTACGTGGCATTCAGCAGAGATAGGGGATAAACTTTAGGTTTCAGACACAAATGTATAATCGGAGCCTGAATATGCTCTAGAGACTTGCCAGGTGAATCACGATAATCATCAACAGTTGGTCACAGATGTTCGATGTAGATTCGCTCTCTCTTTATACTGGAGATCAGATGCTCAGGAAGAAAGTGAAATCACACGGTTACTCCAGCTGCAAACCATCCATGCACCTCCTACAAAACCAACATGCTCAAGGAAAACGCGAAAGGATTGGAAAATGTGACTGCACCTGGGGATGATCTTAGAAAAGCAGTCGTATATCCAGCGTCTGTTGATGATTGGCTCCCACTTGATGCTGTTCTTGCCACAACAATAGCTATCCAAACATCATGGTGTTCGTGGTTATCATCTGGCTGACATGGGTAGATTATCGACTGCATGGCTAGTAATCCAATTCCATTTGGTGTGATATATTTGTGTACTGTGCATACACGTTACAGTGAACGGTGACTTCAATTCCACTGGACTTATTTCCGACAAGCTATTTCAGAGTTAGGCTGAGCTATCACGAAATGGTTTGAAGAAATATCTCTTGGCCTATAAATATAGACAAACCATCGTAAACGGATGGAGACGTCATTTGTGTGGAAACAAGCGAAGACCTACTACTTCCTGCTATAGTCAAATTCATGAAAGTGTACACCCTCTTCATGAAAGCTGGGTCTGAAGTGATATTGAAAACTCCCACGGCCGAAACCAAACTGATGGAAGGCACACAGAAGAAGCTTTACTCGAAGTTGACAGTTTTGTGTAGTAGATTTCCCAAAATGTGAGAATTGAGTCCAATGGTGAAGACAAGAATCAGGAGTAGTATAGGAGAAACACTCACATACACACTGTGATGAGATGCAATAGAAGAAGACCTAGACAAACGTCATTAGATCAGATCAAATCAGATTAGGCCATTACAAGATTTCGAGTCAGACAAATAGTGTCACCTTGAGGAACAAACATCATCTCGACGAGCTCATTAGTTCACATGATGCTTCTAGCGAAGAGGGCAATGACCAAGAGAATAAGCCAGGCATGAAATATCTTGAAATAATTCTATCCTCTCACCTCTCATGGACACTCCATATCTTATTGATTCCTAAGGAGATACTCCGTCCAACCTCCTAAATTGAGGATTCCATATGATCTGAGATTGATTACCCAGCCTCAACTTTTACAATTTTTCGAATCGTGTATTTCACTTATTGTTCTTCATTGCTTTTCTTTGCTTCCCCTTACTATCCACTCAAAAAGAACAATGTCGTATTGTGGAAATTCAACATTAAGTTCATGAAATACAAATTTAGGATACTAAGTTATTGTCTAGTAATCATTATCTAGAGAAACAGCTGTGAAAAGAGTTGAAAAAGACAGAAGGAAATCGCATGTGTAGTGCACAATTGACTGAGAATTATTGATACACACGACACTCAGCATAGCAGTATTATTTATTTTCCACTGAAAGATTAGTTCGTGGTTCACAAGTTGTACTTTGTTATCACTAACAAATAGTCAAGATGTGTGACTCTGGTGAATATGTGACAGTTGTTGTCTATCGGGAATATGAAGACAACACAAGAAATACGTCGTGTTCACCAGTCGGAGTGCAGCAGTTTTGCAACATGAAAGCAAAGAGTTAATATTGTGCATAGTGTAATTCTGAAATATGCAGTTGAGCGTCGATATGAAATAGCCACTTCATGTCCTGTATTTACGATTGAAAGAGAATTCTTACTTAAGCTTCGGAACACAGGCGATTTTCAATATCCTTCTGTGTAGAAGTCATTCAAACTCAGCAGACGTGGAAAGGTATAATGTAGTCTGGCAGAAGGCGTGGATCACATGTATCATCAACATCCGATTCGCTGATTAGCTGTTACCGTATTTAAACACTGACGTGGTTTAGAACACGTCTTGTGCATTCCGAAGCATTTCTTCTCAAGTTATGTGAATGAGGTAGGTGTAAATGGTTGTCAGATCCAAGTGGAGATTAATCCGATATATATGAAGTCAGTGTTTGGTGACGAGAGTCGCTCACTTATATGTTGACATGGTGGATGAGGTGGTTGATGCACCGAGAGTCACAGACTGGATGCCTTTAATAATATTCCATTTTATCGTCCACAGCGGTATATACATATTCAACTGTTGGGACCCCATGATTTGACAAATTCACCTTACCTCAGTTTGTTTACTTCGGTGTTGCAACCATGTTTCTCTTATATGATAACATTTCATCTATATTTATACACACTGTGCGTGACCTTCTATGCGTATGCGAATTGAAATTATGCCATTCTCTGTCATGATCTACGTTATAACAACAGTTGTGTGTGGATTTCGAAAGGCGAAAATAGTCAGCCGATATGCCATGTCTGAATTCCCAGTCAGGTTATCAGTAGTGCTCTGAGTTTTACCTAACCTTATTATACAGCATCATGAGATCCCTCCCTGCCAAACATGTACAACGAGAAAAAGCACAAATCCACTAATAGTTCATCACATCTCCATGTTTAAATTTCACAAACACCATTGCAGTATATGCCCTTTTTAAATAGTGTGCTCTTTTCTGGGTAAGATTCAAGTTCTGTTCACGTGCAAATTACCAGTTGAATTGTATAGATAACCATGATATCTTTCTCTACCTGATTTCTAGTTTCCTCTTCAAGTAAATTTTGTTTTCACTTACTGTGAGATATTTTACTGTGACACTGATTATCGAGAGAGTTAATGGACATGACCAAAATTGAAATCGGAAACGAAGGGGATGACATGAATCGACAAGTACTAGACAATTGCTTCGAATGCATGAGTAAACTGACATTATTGTTGTAAATTCACATTTTGTTCCGTGCACTGAATGCTTATAATAATCGCCATAGTGATTTCAAATAGGAGAAGGTATATTTGAGTTGTTTTCGTGGTGTCAGTTTGCTAGTTCCTGCTTTTGCAAGCTTGTAACCGGCTAGGAAATTGGACGAGAATTATATCAGCAATAATGGAATGGGAATTTTCACCTTTGTAGTAAAATATATGATTTAATCTATTGTATATTCTGCATAGAGATGACAGTTGTGTTTGTGTGATCAAACTGCATATTCTCGCATGGAAACGTTTAGTCATCAAGGAAATAAACTGGTTCATGATCTGCAAGACAATTTCAAATTGACTTTGAAAAAATTCTTTGAGAAAACAGGAGACCTTGTGATTTCTTGGAATAATCAAGTAGTGAATTCATTAATTTCATTGAAATGTTACATGAAGCTGTCTTCAGCATTAGGACTTTTGTCTGATGAATGTCTGAATGTGGTGAATAACTATGCAATTCACAATCTAATGACAACTCCTAGTGTGGTATCATTCAGCACACTTATACATCAATCTGATGCTCGTTAGTGACTGGCCCTATTCAAGTGCCTATTAGCTGGATCATAGTGAGGAGCCGTGAACAGTGTGGTACAGTGCGGATACATTCTCGCGGAAGACATGGTCTCCTAGTCGCACTATATCGCGAATCGGCAGAAATTGTAGTCCATGGACAGACCATTTGATTGAATTCCAGTGGCTTCTGCATGGTCTACCAGCTCGCTGTGTAACTGTGAGATTCTGAGTTTGAATTCCTCAGGTAGTGGTGGAGTAATGCTAAAAAGTCCCACAACTATCAGAGGACAGGTTTTCTGATATTTCCATAAGCAATGTCACTTCACGATGAAACTTATCAATTGTCAGTACAGTTGTGAGTACCTACTGCCACCGATAATCTGTATTCATCCAGTTATCGAATGTTCATTGATTTTGTAATATGTTGACTCCTGTGAATTCAGACAGTAGGCAGGAAGTGGCAGTTATTCAGATGGCATTAGAGTAGAATAATAATGTAGCCTGTCATGAAGTGACTCAGTGTTTCTGTACTCTGGTAAATATCTGTGATTGTCTTCATGACGAAAACACATCAGATTGGAAAACTGAGACCCTGACTGCAGATTTTCTCAGTGTGGAAAGTAGTATACACAAAACGTACGCATTTGTTGATGGGAGCATCATGTCGGACGAATCATCTCTCCTGTACCTTGCGTCAACTAAGTTTCCGTATGATCCTGGAAGCAGAAGTAAGAGTGCTGTTTGAACACAACTGTCCCTCACAGCGTTCTCTGATCCATTTTGTCACGTTGATGTGTGACAACTGCAGAAGCCTTCAGAATATCACATCATTGTTCACAGAAGTGATTAATCAGCTTCACAAATAAAACACATTTGGACATTCACTGCGTTTCTTGTGTACTCAAATCCCTCCCCTATCCGAGTTGGAGGAGTCTGTTGTAATCTACTCCTCTTCGGCCACCGAAGCGACAACAACGAGCACATTGAAAAAGTGAGCGGATATCACGATGTCACCAATGCAGCCAAGGGACTAATGCAGTGGGAATAAATTTCACCCAGGATCATGACAGGAAGTTTCTACTCGAAAGGAAGAAAGGAAGGAAGGAAGGCCACAATAATCCAATGCTGCAGACAATGCGAAACAAGAGAAGGAAGATTTTCACAAATTTCTACAAACAGTAATGGACGAAACACCAAATGGTGGCATCAAATTCCTCATGGGAGACAAGGATGCCAGCCGAACTGGGATTAAATAATACAGGAAGAAAAATCATCACAGATTGAGAGGGTCTGCTTCGGAGAAATAAAGGACAATACAGAGAATTATTCACAGATATCTGTGCCTCTAATAATTTCGTGATCAGAGGCAGCATAAACAAACACAACTATATACACAAAGTGACATGGATTTCGCCTTTACGACACACAACAAATCAGCTAGATTACTATTTAATGCTTTTCTAGGAAGTGGAGACAAAGGACGCTGGAAGCAAATTCGAGAATAGGAGCAAATGTGGGACCAGACCAATATCCAGCTCAACGGAACTTCAATGTGAGGCTGAAGTCCTTCAAAAAACAATTGGGGACAGGCCACTGTAATTTAGGATGAACATTCAGAAACTCAGGAATGCCTTCACCACAGGTCAGATCCGAACAAAGTCGGATACTCTACGTGGCATCACTGCGGAAATCTGCGTGGAAGAACATTGGATCTTACTTTATGAAACTGCCGTTCAAGGAGACGTGTACAACTGTCCAAGGAAGAAAGAGTAAACAAGAATAGAAAAGTTATGCGACTCAACAGACATCTACCTGCACGACAGTTGAGGAGAGGAAATGAGAAGATCATGAGAGAGAGGAACGCTGAATGCAAAGATGAATACGAGAAGGAGAACCTGAGTTCAGTGTATCCTGCACAGAATAAAGAAAAAATTGAAGCATAAGAAGAAGAGTGCTGAAGCAGACAAAAATGAATTCTAAGTTACACTGGCCAGCGACCGAAGCAGTATAATCGAGGTCGGTTGTTACGACGTGAATAGATTCTGTTTCATACAGCGTATATTCAGAACCCTAGGAGATGGTGGTCTGATCCCACATCTGCTGCCATTCTCGAATTTACTTCCAGTGTGCTGCATCTCCACTTCATTGAAGAGTATTTTGCCTAGGCTCATTAAATCATTAAAGCCGCAGATTTCTGCGAATAAGTCCCTGTATTGTCCTTTATTTCACCGAGGCAGAGCCTCTCAGTATGTGATCATTTCTCTTCCTGCATTATCTGCTCCCAGTCCAGCTGATATTCATATATCTCATGAAAATTTTGATGATGTTATCGGAGACGTTGACCACTAATTTTGTACTCCTTCGTGAAAGTCGGCCTTATTCTCTTGTTCCGAGTAGTTCGCAGCAAAAAGATAATTGTGTAATTCATTGTGGGTAAAATTCATTTTGATATAGACTCACAGTTATACAGTAATATTTACTGGTGAAGTCTTCAGCACAAATTATTTATGCTCGTGATTGTATCATGACCCTGTTCACACAACGTTTTAACATTATTCAAAATCGGGTATGAGTGGTGAATCATTCCTATTGCATGTGTTGAGTGTAGTTTCTGTGAAAAAGGATTCAGCAACCAAGCTCTCTTTCTTCACCTACCTAAAATACGTTTTAGACGTTTAATACTTCACCAAACCTACTGTGTGGTTATGCGTTGTTAATGCATGCAGTGCAAATGCTGAGCTCTTTCCTGAATTAATTATCTCCACGGTTGGGTTCAATCTTCCTAGCGTTAGTCAAATTCTTATTTTCCGACAATCTGACTAGTCCCGACCCACTAGTTTGAACTATGTAGTTGATCACAAAGTCACTGCAAGGTGTTTAGTTGATTATATTATTCTGTCTAATTGGGCCAACCAACAGTGTTTTGTAACCCATAGAGCTTGTTCTACCTCACTGAGTTTGCAGGTTCAAATGCCACTCTAATTCCTGCGTTGTTGAGAATCCTACGTAGGGAGGATCTCAGATGTCCCCTGGTATTATTATAGAATTGTAGACGCCTTAAAATCTCTCTTATTTATGTTTTCAATATTAATTTCGCCATTATATCTGTTCTGACCTTTACTGATTTCCTTTAATGAATTTCATAGGATATTTATTTGACATCAGCGTTTCTTCTGCTTGTTTTATTTCATCATTTAGGTCTTTTGTTGTGCTACTCAGTGCCACTGCTCGGTTTGTCAGACACTTAACTAAACCTGCCTTTACAGATATAAGAATAAAACTTGGGCACTCTGGTAGAGTGTAATTCCACTATGGGTAAATTTTATTTTGATAGAGTCTCACAGTGTTATACAGTAATATTTACGCCAAAAGCAAAGTAAAAAGAATTGTGAAACAAGTAATAATAACATAAATAAGAGAGAATATAAGTCATCTACAGTTATACCATATAAAGAGGAGACATCTGAGACCCTACGTAGGATTCTAAATAAAGCAGGAATTAGGGTGGCATTTAAACCTACAAACTCACTCAGGGACAAGCTCTGTAGGTTAAAGGACCCAGTGGACCCAATCAGACAAAATAATATAATTTACAAAATACCCTGAAATGACTGTGATCGAGGTCAACTACATAGGTCAAACTAGTAGGTCAGGGGTAGTCAGATTGTCAGAACATAAGAATTTAGCTAAGATAAGAATGGTTGACCCAGAGAGGGTGAGGATATGGGCTATGACGTGTTAAATTTTCCGCGCCTCAGGTTTTCTCGTCTTTCATTGGCTGGAACAGTGGTGGCTAATTTGATATTTAATTTGTCCTTGTTAGGTGATGTCGTTGCAGGTCTGTGTGCTTGAGGCATGCGTTGTTTACAAGCATATTTGATGAAAATAAATGTGAAATTTGAGTATTCTAACGTTTTCTTTTACTTATTTGTGCATGTACAAGGCTTGGCTTATCATACACTCGGTTTGTTGACCTATCGGATGCTGGCGATGTCAAGGAACCCGTGAGTTCTTTGGCTTTTCTCGATTTTAGGTTATACGTGTAGCATTTTATCGGTGGATATTGCTCAGTGATGTATTTCAATGTTGCTTTTTGTACGGAATTATATTGAAACAGTCGTGAGACAGATGGATACTAATTGACAAAGCCTTTTTAGTTTATTGCAGGTAGCCAATGCGAGTGAGAGCATTATTTATCCTGTAATATTGTGTGCATAATTCTATTTTTGTTTACTTTTCCACTTTTTGTAGTTAATAATGTGCTGCATAAGTGTCAACGGTGGACATGGTCTCGCAACTCGTGCTTATCTGAAAGCGGGAGAAGTAATCGCACAAATGGACCATTTTCTTAATATGTAAACAAACTAATGTTGTATTATAATAAATATGAACTTTTCATATAAATCTTGTTGTCTTTTAATTCATGTATTCGCTTTGTGAGCACGGCAGGCTAGACCGGTGCTCCCTAGGACTTGACCTCGTTACTATACTTAAGTGTGATTCTGTAGGAACACTATCGACCGATATGCGTGGTGAATTATAAGTAGTTTAGTGGCCCTTAAGTCTCTGTCTACAGTTACGTGAAGACGTCTCATAGTCATATGCAAGTATGTAGGGAACAATGACAACAATAGGTACAACTTAGACACTGCATTGCAGTTACAGTTCATATACGGTTTGCTGTATTACAAATCAGTGTATTACGAATATTTAAATTAAAACGTTATGGCAGTCCCTATGATAACGGGTATTAACGTATACTGTAAAGCTAAGTTTACACATGACGAATAAATAGGTAGGTTGAGCTGTAGCAGTCGTAGTAACATTTCGCTTACGTTTAATTATGCAGTCAAATAAATCATCAAGTATCATTGATAAGTCCGACATCTGCATCGTCATGCAAAAATAACTTAGTTTCATTTAGATAGAATAAGAAAAGTATTGTAAGCAGGATGTTAAATGTATTTCATGAAAAAAATAAGCAAATGTCTTTACACAATTGTTTTTCGTAATTATTTCGCCCATGTTGAATTCCTGTGACCCAGTAGACTGACATTACCGGATATCTGTAAATAAGTGAACAAAGTGTATCTTTTTAAATCGCAGAAGTAAGGAAGAAGTAATATTAAAGTTAAACGATTTATATTTACATACCTTTTCTGAAAAAGGTTCTTTTTCCTTTTTCATTCTTTCGTTATGACAGCATTATTCTGCAGTTTTCAATGTCACACAGAGATTGTTCGTCTTATGCAGTACAGCAGCAAGCAAATAATAGTAATTCAATAAGTCGTCTAAACGGGTATTTACAATGAATGCATGCAATTTCTACAGGCACAATAAGTTATGTAATGAATTACAATCCTCAAGTATCATAAAATAATACTTTTTCAGAAGTTCAAGTCGTTCACTTATTGAACGGGTAATTAGAACAAATTATGATAAGTGTCAGCTTGTAAACCATTCACAATGAACAGTGTACAGGAAACTTCATCACATCTTGGTTTCAACCAACTTTTCCTTCACGCACATAAGCAGCCAGTCACTACATACACTCAAGTATTGTAACCTGAACATCACAAAATCCCTACAGATAAATTTTTTAATAATAAATGATTTAAACATATGAGCCATAAGTGAATCTTCAATATCCTTCATAGCCAGAAGTAATTCATTAAGGATCTCAGAATATCTTAGTGATCTGAACACGAACAGTTGTTTAGACTGGGATAACTTATGTAACAGGTGCAGCACTTGTAAGACACACCTGCTGGCTACTAATCGACAGAAAATTGATACTAGTTTTAAGTTGTCTGACATTTCACGAGGACCATCTACACTATTCCTCGTGACCCAATGCACACTGATATAAACATAATATGATGCCATTTTTGACAATGAACAATTAAGGCCTTCTGATATTGCAAGTGCAAATGTCAATTAAACTAGTATCATACCTTTGCCTAAGCAATTTTAAGTGGGAGCTTCATCAAAGTAGATAAAAACACCAGGAAATGCAGCATCCTGTCTCATTCGTCGCATGATCTCTTCCATGTGCTATGCAATATTTCACTCATCAAAGATGATAAAAGAAGTGTCTAACATCCTCAAAACACACATCTAACTTATTTCTGTAGGCTATTTCTCTTTCAAATGCACGATTCTCATCGAATAACTGGGATGACAACAGCCATTGCCTGCAGTCAATTTACAACCTTAAGATCTGAAACAAATCACAAAAACAATGCCTCAACGCTCTAAAACCGTAATAATAATCTTTTCATGCGATATTTCTTCAAAATAATGACTTCATTCATTAGTAATTCGTCTAGGATGTCATGACAAATTTACGCTTTACTATGAACACAATACACAAAAATATTCCATTTTTCGGCTACAGAAGCCTAAAACTAGTCAAATGGAATTTATTTTCACAATACTGATCGGTTAGAACGTCTCTATAGGCGTGAACGCGATAACCCATGCAATGCGCGAAAACACCTCGTCATAGAACATAGCCTCACTCCCCAGAGAAGATAAGTAATTTAGAAAAAAGCTCGGCAAGTGCAATGCATGCATTAACACATAACCACACAATACGGTGAGAGAGGGTTAAAATTCTAAAAAGTAATCTAGGTAGGTAGAGAGAGAGGTTGATTACTGAATCTTTGTTCATCGAATCTGCACCCAACACACGCAATAGGAATGAATCATCACTCATACCTGAAATATGGAAAATAATACTACCAACCAAATCAAGTGAAAATCAAGTGAAAAACAAAGGAACTATATAAATGAATTTAGGAAGTCGTGTGATAACCTTGATATGATTATGAGCAATAAATTGTGCTCGAAACGTGGTCATCAGTAAATATTACTGTATAACACTGTGAGACTCTATCAAAATAAAATTTAACCATATGGGACTGTCTTTACTGACAAGAATCAGATGAGATGAATCGAAGGCTGAATATCTGTTTGCTGAATGCTTTGCTTTATCTAATAAACGATAGTGTGCTGTTCACCTTCTTCTATTTGTTCTATTTTGCAATCTCCCTTCATAGCTGATTCTTCGAATTCATTTCCCGATTCAACTATGCATTAAGTTTCCTTTAATATTGATTTTATACGTGTCAAGAAGCTAGAGATATGCACTGTTTACAACAATGTGAATGTGTAAACCGCCTATCTCCATCATAAATGTGGAGTAGGATTAAAGTTATTTACGGCAGTATTTTCCCAGCTGTCCATAAAGATATCTGCAACGAGCAATCCCATTGCTACAACTACTCAATGTCTGGCGATTTTACTCTGGAATTTGAAGACTGAAGATGTAAGGCATAACTGAATTCTTTAATAATTTCCTAAATTGTCACATTTGATCTTTCAGTAATTTAAGGACCTGCAGTTAGTTACTGTGTGTCAACGAAATGTTTATCTTGCAAGGCATGTAGATTCAAGTTGATGGTTCTCTTCGATGAACTCCACACAAATGATCCTCACAATCAGCGCATCGTGGAACAGTGGTGAGGACTCTCGCCGACCATGCACATGGTCCGGTGTTCGATCACCAGCCGACGCACACACGATATCTATGGTCAGCCTACAAAATTTGCGCTAACCATATCCATGCTGAAAATTCCATAATTCTACAAAAAGTACTCTGTGGAATCAAGCTGTAATCAAAAATACAAAAAAATAAAATAAACGTAGCTTCTCTTGTTTTCCTGTCAGATCACCACTTCAGATGCATTTCCGATTATTCCGTGTTTCTTCCGAAGCAGCATAACTGTAACTAGCTTCTCGATCTCGACAGTACTTGCTTCTCTCCAGAAACAATGTTGGCGATGTATGAATAATAGTCATCATCGGAGTTCACCACATTGAAAACGTCGAAATTAGGAGTTCAGCTGTAATATCTGCTTAAAGAGGGTTACAGATTATTTTACTCGCATTTCTTGCAATGTCTTCACAGGTGACGTGTTTTTTATCAAGCATAAATCATCGAACAGGTTCCCTCACCATTTGGAATCAAATATCTTGTCAGGTTTCAGGCGGTTATTCAAGTAGTAAGTATATAGTTATAACAGTTATCCTCTTCATCACTGACACCCAATATAAACATCTCAATAAGCACACGCCGGATGATATCTAGATATGATGAAATGTCTGTAGACTACGCTTGCATAATCCAGGATGTAATGAGCGATGTCGAATATCTGTGGTGTGAACACAGGGAACCGTACATTGTATAGCTCTGGAAAACCTCATCGAGAGACGCACAGTCAGAAAAAGCCACAAAGACAGCTAGAAGTCCGTTACATATCATAAAGTATACGTGATTCACTTCGACAACAATCACGTTCTCAAGAACACAGAATCAGTTCAACAGCGATGCGGGAAGGAGATATCTCAAAATTGCTCTTCTTTATTTGTTTGTCTGTTAACTCTGCATAACCTTTGCTCTTCTCTACAACTCTCAGGCAATTTTCTCACATTCTCATTCTTTCTTTTCTATGTGCATGCACATGAAATAGCATTCGCTGGAACATTCGTCCCATAACGTCACTCCAGAGGCATCATTCAACTCCTCTTAAACGGTGATACATATAAGCCATCATAGTTATGACAACTGATCACTTTTGTTTTTGTATGTCGTGGGTGCGATTGCGACATGTAGGGGATCGTGCGAGCAGGTGACAGATTATGGGCAATTGTGGACCCAAATGAAGTGGACGGCAGCAAATAGAACAAAGTGGAGATGCGTCATTGAAGCCCTATGTTCCACTCAAAAACCGAAGGAATGATGAATAAAATAAATAACTTCTCTTTGACTCTCAGAAATTACCACAGTACCTTCATTTCTGTATTTTTTGACCCCGTAGCGAATTTGGTATCACCGAAATGAACTGAATAAATCTGTTGCCTATTTGTTACGTCTGCACCTAATAATTTCTATAACGGTAATAAACTCGAATGGAATGCTACTATGCCCATTTGTCCTATGTACCCACAGATTCACTGAGCCACGCAAATGACATAAGACAAAGGCCGCCCTGTGACTAAGATTTTGTATTGAACTATGTAGTTCGAGAAACGACAAGTGATATTTGTGAATTTTCCTAACCGTAATAAAATCGGCTCGCAACCGCGAGAATTAATTGTTCTCATTGGCTGAAAATGTCTATTCTCATCTGATCCATCAGCCTCAACTTTGAGAAACTGTTAACTCTTGTATACCTACTTCCACCCTTTCTGCATTGCTCTAATTCAATCTCTCCTCAACTAATTGATAGAGAGTTTGTGACATAGTGGATGACATTGAAATCTGTCGTCAGGCTGTGTGGCCTTCCTATATGAACGTTGTAGGCATTGTATTCAATTTGACATGCAACGTAACGAGGAAATGGAATGGAATATTTTAGAACATGCTGTGAACTCCATGTTGTTTTGATTGCATTGGTTTTCATCATCATTATTTTTATTGTCAGTTCGAAAGGACTGTGAAGATAGGCATGAAATTGAGATGTGCTCTTGAATCTTGATGTTCCACCTGAAAGACATATCAGTAATGAGAAGTGGAATTATATCTTCTGTAATTGGAATGTGAGGATTAATTTTGTTTTTTCGAGTTGATCGCAGATTGATATCAGTTGGAGTGCCAATGAAAACCAGAGAGTACTGGGATGAAACACCTGTCCAATACTCACTAGTTTTCAATAGTTCTCTAACTGATATCAATCCGTGATCGACTCGTTGAATTATATTTGTATTTTTGAAATTACCATGAGTATAATTACAATTGCTGAGATCCACAGAAAACGTGTTGATCACGCTACACCATCCCCATGTTAGCCGAAATGAGATTAGCTCGGAAAAGTGTTGCTCACTCAACTGGGCGTCTGCCGCCGAAACACAACACCAATGCGTGATATAATGTTAATACTGGAAATCGGAATCAACAATTCCTGTTCAACGAATCACATCAGTTCATTCGTAAAAGTGATGGAATGAATAAGACACGTGCATCTCATCAGAAACCAGTGTGCTAGCTGAATATTGATTGAAGAATAGTGTGCAGACACACGATTGTTTACAGAAAGAAGAATTATTTGTGTTACTGATGCACACCACATAATGATACAGAATGCTTAGTACAAGTGTGTTAGTTGAATAGAGATGAGTGAGCCTCATAAAAACAGTGTACAAATGAGGTGATGTTGGCAACGCATAATTGTTTACAAAATGAAGAAATATTTGTGTTATTTGAGGTCAACATCACGCGTTGTTTTTCTTTTTTTATCATTATTACTATTTCTTATTATTTTAATTCAGAAATAATCTAATTATAGCGATGATTAAAAAAACAACTCCATTGCAAACAGTAATTTTTATAGAACTATCCAATTTCCAGCATCTTCAGCTCAGAGATCAGAGAGAAGCGATAATACTTCAGATAGTGTGTAGAATCAATCGGTCAGATCAGTGGAAAATGGAGCTGAATAGAACAGGTCATTTTCGTGCACCACCACACTGGTCTACATCACTTGTTGCACATGAGACAACTTAATTCAATCAAAATTGAATCGCCTTGTATAGTTTCCACATGTGTTATGCACAAGCACATTTCAGCATTCGTCATGAAGTAAATATCTTCAATGTTAACTCCATTCCATTGGAACTGTTCACAAGGTGGAAGATGAAATTGGTTTATATGAAATCATCTGATGGGTGTGAATAGTGTGTAAGAGAAGTCAATCTGATATGAAGCAGATACCTGGATATTTCATAAATGGGAATGCGTTTGTTAGATACCATGACGTGTCTAACAGATTTCAACCTGTGATCCAACTTGAAACAAATCAAATGCAAAGGACAAACGATCTCTTGAAAGTTGCTCTTTTCGTCATCACAATAAATTACGCCGTGAACATGGTCTTTCAAA
This sequence comes from Trichobilharzia szidati, assembly GCA_944472155.2. Taxonomy (NCBI): domain Eukaryota; kingdom Metazoa; phylum Platyhelminthes; class Trematoda; order Strigeidida; family Schistosomatidae; genus Trichobilharzia; species Trichobilharzia szidati. The sequence continues at coordinate 15,336,843 of OX235271.1, forward strand.
TGTCGTACTCAGTTTTTATAGTTTCCTCAAAAATCACACTCAACATGAATACAAGTAAGTGGATACTGAAGTGAATCTATTTTGACACATTAGAACAAACAGTAACTGTTCATTGACAATATTTCAAGAATTAGTATCATTCATCTCGAGGGGAAATTCCACTCATGTCAGTGTTACTGACTATTCATGATGAAGACTAAGTAACAATCCATGTAACGGATTTATTGATATCGAAATTTGCCTCATATTCTACGTGTAGTAGATACAGCTGGAGATTCCGATACCACTTTGAGAATTTCATCATCGGAGTAGCACACAAATAGTGGTGTATATCGATTGGTTTACAGGGAGATATAAGTACAGAGTCCACTGGATACATGTGCAAAGCTCGATCGCACTCAAGTGTGTATATGACACAGAAAAGCACACAAAAGTGCACATACACACACACTACATCTCCCATCGTCGAATACCCGTAGGTCGGTTGATTTTGTAGACACATTTCAATCATGTCACTGAGGCTACTCAAAAAAGCTGATGAAATTCACATGACCTAGAGCGAATCATTGAAATGAAGAAACTCATCTGCTCGGACCAATGGTGAAACTGGAAATTACCACTCACTGAGATAATTCAGAACCCTTGGATTCTATGAATAAGCGAATAGTTGACTAACAATCATCCTCCCACCCAGTACAGGTCTTTCTTGATTATTTCACCACTAATATTTCATCCAATAATATTGTTAACTGATTTCATTCTCATACAGGGAATTGAAGAGAAACACCAGGATGAGTGTCAGCGTCAGCTTAACACTGAATACATGTAGATTGTAGAAACTTCCGTAAATATTAATTTTATTTTGAATTAAATTAATTAAATAAATCACTTATATGCTACATCGCTTTCCCTCCATGAATTCAAACTTCATTCAACTGGTGGGTGTGATCTAGTGTGGTTAATATTTGCATTCGTGATGGTTGATTTTGCGGTGGGCTGTCGTCGTCGAAGGATGAGGTAATGTGAGATTTGTCATGAGGTGGCTGTTAGGAGACTGAGTCTCTTTGATAGAGTATGCGTCAGATACTTCTGAGAGGAGAGGGTGTTCTCATGATACAAATTGTCTCCTGTGTTACTGATACACATGAACTTTGTGATAGATGCAGTCGAATCTGTTGTTTGTTGGCAGAGAAAAGCGTGCAGCATTTTACGGGTCCTCTTCATCACTGACATCAATGCGATACAACTGAATAAGCTTAAACACATTTTCGTGTAGATATGCAATCCCACTAACCTATTTGTTTACGAGCAAATTGGAAACTTTGTGGTGCGAACAGAGAGAACCATTGATTGCATCAGTCTGCCTGGCTCGTTGAAAACTCTTCGAGAGACGCACAGATACAAAACTCTCCGAAGGCAGCTGGCTGAATACCTTAATCAACAGCTGCTCTCGCTGACTCCAAGCTGAAGGTCAAATGGCTGGCTGGCCAGAAGTAATAATCAACTAGTAACTATAAGAACAAGCAAATGAAGAGCTGATCGATCAACAAATATACATGAGCGAATGGAGATGGATCTGACGTGGATTAAGGGGGCCACCAAATGACGTCGGACGCTAGGCCGTTACCCAATAATAATAATATACATCATAATGAAAACCACAAAATGTATTTTAACATTTCCTCCGGGATTTTGGTGTTGAGTATGAAGTGAATTTCAGCATATAAAAATCACTTCTCACCAGCCATTTTACTTGAAATGTAATTCCGCCTCAATAATCAATATTGGACTGCCCAACACCTAAGTAAATCGAAATCACTTGTTATGTCTTTCTGCATAGATTCGACAATAAGGAAGTAGAACTTAAAGGACAGTGTGAAAATGAATATGCAATACTCCGACTGATCAACACTTGCTAAGCATTAGTAAAGGTGGGTTTCATGAGGAAAAAGCACACTCTGTGGAACCGAATATCAAAAAGTTGAAGTGAACTGTGAACTGTGTGTGATAAGTGAAACGACAAGAGTATGGGGAGGGAGCCATTGTGATATCAGATACATCAAAGGAAGCCTGAATTTCAGAAGAGGTACTGAAACACTTTGATGATGAAGTGCAGTTCTTCGAAGACCATCACTGCACATGATATCTACATGAATTCTAAAGTTTCTGTGGTAAATTTCAAGTTGAATTCACACCGAGGACATACACAGGATGATGTCGTTCAGGTGTTACTTACGTCCCAGTATCTGATAAACGCCTTCCGATTTATGAAATATCCAGGTATCTGCTTCAAATCGGATTGACTTCACTTACACACTATTCACACTCATCAGGTGATTTCATATTAACCAGTTTCATCTTCCACCTTGTGAACAGTTCCAATGGAATGGAGTTAACATTGAAGATATTTACTTCATGACGAATGCTGAAATGTGCTTGTGCATAACACATGTGGAAACTATACAAGGCGATTCAATTTTGATTGAATTAAGTTGTCTCATGTGCAACAAGTGATGTAGACCAGTGTGGTAGTGCACGAAAGTGACCTGTTCTATTCAGCTCCATTTTCCACTGATCTGACCGATTGATTCTACACACTATCTGAAGTATTATCGCTTCTCTCTGATCTCTTAGCTGAACATGCTGGAAATTGGATAGTTCTTTCAAAATTACTGTTTGCAATGGAGTTGTTATTTTCATCATTGTAGGAATTGAATTATTTCTGAATTAAAATAATAAGAAATAGTAATAATGATAAAAAAAGAAAAACAACGCGTGATGTTGACCTCAAATAACACAAATATTTCTTCATTTTGTAAACAATTATGCGTTGCTAACATCACCTCATTTGTACACTGTTTTTATAATGCTTACTCATCTCTATTCAACTAACACACTTGTACTAAGCATTCTGTATCATTATGTGGTGTGCATCAGTAACACAAATAGTTCTTCTTACTGTAAACAATCGTGTGTCTGCACACTATTCTTCAATCAATATTCAGCTAACACACTGGTTTCTGATGAGATGCACCTGAATTATTCATTCCATCACTTTTACGAATGAACTGATGTGATTCGTTGAACAGGAATTGTTGATTCCGATTTCCAGTATTAACATTATATCACGCATTGGTGTTGTGTTTCGGCGGCAGACGCCCAGTTGAGTGAGCAACACTTTTCCGAGCTAATCTCATTTCGGCTAACATGGGGATGGTGTAGCGTGATCAACACGTTTTCTGTGGATCTCAGCAATTGTAATTATACTCATGGTAATTTCAAAAATACAAATATAATTCAACGAGTCAATCACGGATTGATATCAGTTAGAGAACTATTGAAAACTAGTGAGTATTGGACAGGTGTTCCATCCCAGTAATCCCTGGTTTTCATTGGCACTCCAACTGATATCAATCCCTGATCAAACAGAAAAAAAACAAAATTAATCCTCAATTGATTCTCGCCGTTTCGAGCCGATTTTATTACGGTTAAGAAAATTCACAAATATCACTTGTCGTTCCTTAAACTACATAGCTCAGTTCAAAATCTTAGTCACAGGGCGGCCTTTGTCTTATGTCATTTGCGTGGCTCAGTGAATCTGTAGGTACATAGGACAAATGGGCATAGTAGCATTCCATTCGAGTTTATTACCGTTATAGAAATTATTAGGTGCAGATGTAACAAATAGGCAACAGATTTATTCAGTTCATTTCAGTGATAACAAATTCGCTACGGCGTCAAAAAATACAGAAATGAAGGTACTGTGGTAATTTCTGAGAGTCAAAGAGAAGTTATTTATTTTATTCATCATTCCTTCGGTTTTTTAGTGGAACATAGGGCTTCAATGACGCATCTCCACTTTGTTCTATTTGCTGCCGTCCACTTCATTTGGGTCCACAATTGCCCATAATCTGTCACCTGCTCGCACGATCCCCTACATGTCGCAATCGCACCCACGACATACAAAAACAAAAGTGATCAGTTGTCATAACTATGATGGCTTAGAAGAATCACCGTTTAAGAGGAGTTGAATGATGCCTCTGGAGTGACGTTATGGGACGAATGTTTCAGCGAATGCTATTTCATGTGCACGCACATAGAAAAGAAAGAGAATGTGAGAAAATTGCCTGAGAGTTGTAGAGAAGAGCAAAGGTTATGCAGAGTTAACAGACAAACAAATAAAGTAGAGCAAGCTGTAGATATCTCCTTCCCGCATCGCTGTTGAACTGATTCTGTGTTCTCGATAACTCATTTGTTGTCGAAGTGAACCACGTATACTTTATGATATGTAACGGACTTCTAGCTGTCTTTGTGGCGTTTTCTGACTGTGCGTCTCTCGATGAGGTTTTCCAGAGCTATACAATGTACGGTTCCCTGTGTTCACACCACAGATATTCGATATCGCTCGTTACATCCTGGATTATGCAAGCGTAGTCTACAGACATTTCATCATATCTAGATATCATCCGGCGTGTGCTTATTGAGATGTTTATATTGGGTGTCAGTGATGAAGAGGATAACTGTTATAACTATATACTTACTACTTGAATAACCGCCTGAAACCTGACAAGATATTTGATTCCAAATGGTGAGGGAACCTGTTAGATGATTTGTGCTTGATAAAAAACACGTCACCTGTGAAGACATTGCAAGAAAAGCGTGTAAATTAATCTATAACCCTCTTTAAGCAGATATTACAGCTGAACTCCTAATTTCGACGTATTCAATGTGGTGAACTCCGATGATGACTATTATTCATACATCGCCAACATTGTTTCTGGAGAGAAGCAAGTACTGTCGAGATCGAGAACCTAGTTACAATTATGTTGCGTCAGAAGAAACACGGAATAATCGAAAATGCATCTGAAGTGGTGATCTGACAGGAAACCAAGAGAAACTACGTTTATTTTATTTTTTTTTTTTTTGATTACAGCTTGATTCCACACAGTACTTTTGGTAGAAGTATGGAATTTTCAGCATGGATATGTTTAGCCCAAATTTTGCAGGCTGACCATAGATATCGGGTGTGCGTCGGCAGGTGATCGAACCCTGGACCATGTGCATGGTCGGCGAGAGTCCTCACCACTGTACCACGATGCGCTGATTGTGAGGATCATTTGTGTGGAGTTTATCGAAGAGAACCATCAACTTGAATCTACATGCCTTGCAAGATAAACATTTCGTTGACACACAGTAACTAACTGCAGGTCCTTAAATTACTGAAAGATCAAATGTGACAATTTAGGAAATTATTAAAGAATTCAGTTATGCCTTACATCTACCGTCTTCTAATTCCAGAGTAAAATCGCCAGACATTGAGTAGTGGTAGCAATGGGATTGCTCGTTGCAGACATCTTTATGGACAGCTGGGAAAATACTGCCGTAAATAACTTTAATCCTACTGCACAATTATGATGGAGATAGGCGGTTTACACATTCACATTGTTGTAAACAGTGCATATCTCTAGCTTCTTGATACGTATAAATTCAATATTAAAGGAAACTTAATACATAGTTGAATCGGGAAATGAACTTGAAGAATCAGCTATGAAGGGAGGTTGTAAAATAGAACAAATAGAAGAAGGTGAAGAGCACACTATCGTTTATTAAATAAAGCAAAGCATTCAGCAAACGGATATTCAGCCTTCGATTCATCTCATCTGTTCTTTGTCTGTAAAGACAGGTTTAGTTAAGTGTCTGACAAACCGAGCAGTAGCACTGAGTAGCACAACAATAGAACTAAATAATGAAATAAAACAGAGAGAAGAAGCACTGATGTCAGATAAATATCCTATGACATTCAATAAAGGAAATCAGTTAAGTTCAAAATTGAAATAATGGCGAAATTAATATAGAAATCATAAATAAGAGAGATTTCAAGGCGTCTGCAGCTCTATCATATAAGCAGGGGACATCTGACATCGTCCCTACGTAGGATTCTGAACAAAGCAGGAATAAGAGGTGCATTTGAACCTGCAAACTCACTCAGGTAGAACAAGCTCTATGGGTTACAAAACACTGTTGGTTGGCCCAATTAGACAGAATAATATAATTGACTAAACACCTTGCAGTGACTGTGTGATCAACTACATAGTTCAAACTAGTGGGTCGGGACTAGTCAGATTGTCGGAAAATAAGAATTTGACTAACGCTAGGAAGATTGAACCCAACCGTGGAGATAATTAATTCAGGAATGAGCTCAGCATTTGCACTGCATGGATTAACAACGCATAACCACGCAGTAGGTTTGGTGAAGTATTAAACGTCTAAAACGTATTGTAGGTAGGTGGAGAAAGAGAGCTTGGTTGCTGAATCCTTTTTCACAGAAACTACACTCAACACATGCAATAGGAATGATTCATCACTCATCCCGGAATATTGAAAATACTACTTTCAATCAAGTCAAGCGATGAAAACTAATTGATTTATTTGAATAATTTTGAAAAGTTGTGTGAATAAGGCCTTGATACGATCACGAGCATAAATAAATTGTGCTAGAGACGTCACCAGTAAATATCACTGTATAACACTGTGAGTCTATATCAAAATGAATTTTACCCACAACGAATTACACATTTATCCTTTTGCTGCGAACTACTCGGAACAAGAGAATAAGGCCGACCTTCACGAAGAAGTACAAAATCAATGGTCAACGTCTCCGATAACATCATCAAAATCCTCATTAGATAATGCAGGAAGAGAAATGATCACATACTGAGGGGCTCTGCCTCGTTGAAGTAAAAGACAATAAAGAGAATTATTCGCAGAAATCAGCAGCTTTAATGATTTCTTGAGCAGAGGCACAATACCCTTCAATGAAGTGGAGATGCAGCACACTGGAAGTAAATTCGAGAATGGCAGCAGATGTGGGATCAGACCACCATCTCCTAGGGTTCTGAATATACGCTGTATGAAACAGAATCTATTCACGTCGTACCAGTCGAATTCGACTAGTTTATTTGTGACTCAGTTGTCTGGAATATCCATTAAAACCTGCTTATATGAAATCACTAGAAAGAGTTTCAGTTGTCTGCAGAGACAGCAAAAGCGCACTAACTAACAGTTCGTAATGTCATTTGTTTTCGTGAAGCCATAGAATATATGTTGCTACTGTTGTTGTTGATAATGCAATATTCATTGCAGTGTTCTGCACTGACTAGTAAGCGTCTAACAGACGGATGGAGAAACGTATGTTGTGTCAATGCACCTCAGTGAATCTTTGTATTTCTACGAGCTTGGAAATAATATGCTGCAAAGTAAATAAATTTCGGATATATTTCCCTACATCATCTAATTCATGAACCTCTACAGACGCAGACGCCACACGCCAATCAATTTCGAAATCATTCAAGACAACGGCCGTATGAGAACGATGTGAACATCATGTCAGTGTTGAGGGGTTCGGGGCATGGAATCGATTGCAGTTCTCCACTCTGCTCGATGATTCGCAGTGTTTTTATCTGGACTGCGCACGACGTCTTCCTGTGTGAGGCCTGCTCTCGACAATGTCCACCATCTATTGAAAGTATTAGTCGCCTAAGGATCGTTTCACTAATTGTTTCGGTCTGAGTGGATACCATTATGATAGGACACCAGATACTGACAATAACGAGCCGCCTCACTTTGAAATTCTGACAAATCAGCATTTCCTTCACTAAACAGGCACCTACTCCACATGCCACTCAAGACTCCTGATCGACTTTCACCACCCGTGTCAAATCACACCAGTCAAGACTGATGAATTAGTTGGAGGACCTGTTGCGTGTTCTATTTGACTAAATTAGCGTACACGTATTTCCTAGTACTTCTTCACGTTTATCAATGTGCGCAGACGTTGTGGCTACTCGACGCCCACAACGTATAATCAGAAGGCACTTGTGAAGAGTATAATCGTGTATTATACCCGCAGTCAAATTTCAAAATTGTATCAAGGTAACGTTCAACAGTAAATTGACAAGTGTTTACGAAGTACATATAAAATCGGTATGTGTAAACATATAATATGAGTATGCAAATTAGATTAAAAACGTATGTTTATAGTTGGTATAGGGGTACTACATAATTCCCCCACCAGAACACTGAAATATAAAAAAATACATTTAGGTGTTCGACAATAAAATGCGTTAGAGTAATACGTAGTGGCGATAGTACATAGAAAGCGATTTATTAGGCTGAAAAATGAGCAGTTTATTGCGGTCAATAAGGCCGATAATAAAAGCGATAATAAAGAAAAAAATAGGATTGATGATCGTGGTAGAATATATAAGGAATGATACAATCGGCCGGGGATCTGTAGTCTGTATACGGAAACGATAAGTGAATATTAAGCGCTATATGATTAAATGTAATAATACAGGAAATATCGATGTTAAAATAGTAGTGACGTGATTGACATATGAAAATATTAATCAGTTAAATGAGTAGTTAAATGACAATTACGAATAAAGATAATAAAAATGAAAATTCGTAGTAAGTTATATTTTGATGACTTGCACATAACGTTTAGGCCAATGAACTCTCCTACCAGAGCGTGTAGTTTTCATAGGCTTCTCAGGCAACGTTGAAGCTTGCGTGGATGTAGCTGTTGGCACGTCGTTCAGCTGGTCTTTATCGTTGGCTTCGAAATCGTCGATGAATGCTGGTTTGACTCTGTCGACACTGATGGCTTCTGCTTTATTCAGTCGTTCTATCGTGATAACTTTATCATTTCTATTTAGAACTTTGAATGGGCCATCATAAGCGGGTTGAAGTGGTCGTTGTACACCCTCTCTCCTGACGAAGACGTGAGTGCAATCTGTCAGTTGTGGCGGGATGTATGACGTTCGTTCCTGCTGGCGTGGAAGTGATATCTTGAGCTCGTTCATGTGTTGTTTTAGCTGGAGCACATAACCAGTCATATCTTGTGGAACTTGGTAACCTGGGGTGAAAAATTCTCCTGGTAGACGTAATGTTGTTCGATAGACTAGTTCGGAAACACAGCAGCTAATATCTTTCTTTAGAGCAGATCGTATACCAAGCAGTACCAGTGGGAGTTTGGTTGACCAGTGTTTTTGAGTCAAACAAGCAGCGAGCGCAGCTTTGAGTTGTCGATGAAGGCGTTCAACCATACCGTTGGAACTAGGATGGTACGCGGTTGTTCGTATTCGTTTAATGCCCAGTAATTCAGTTAGCTGTTGAAAAAGTCGGCTTTCAAACTGAGCACCTCTGTCTGTCGTGATAATGGATGGGACACCAAAATTAGCTATCCAGTTTTCGACCAAAGCTTTAGCTATCGTTTCAGCTGAGACGTCGGCTATCGGAACTGCTACAGGCCAACGAGTGAATCTATCGATGCAAGTTAGAATATAGTTGAAACCATTGGAAGGAGGTAGTGGACCAACTATGTCTACATGTATATGTTCAAATCTAGAGTCGGGATTAGGAAAGCGACCAAGTGGTGCATTAGTGTGACGGTTGATTTTGACTCTTTGACAGGACAAGCAATTTCGTGTCCACTTCTTAACATCGCCGTTAATGTTCGGCCAAATAAATCTTTCTTTCAGTAGTTTGATAGTAGCGCTGACACCTGGATGAGACAAGTTATGTAACTTCTCGAAGACTGTATGTCTCATGGCTGCTGGAACGAAAGGTCGATATTTACCCGTAGAGGTGTCGCAGATTATTTTTGTCGTGCCAAAAGGAATTGCGTCTAGCTTTAAAGATGTTGTTTTAGAAGACATGATCTTTTTTAGTTCGGCATCATCTCGTTGTACGTTTGAGAGACGTTCGTAGTCGATGTCTGGGCATACAATGTTGTCAATGTGCACACGTGATAAAGCGTCTGCCACTTCATTGTTTTTACCCTTTACGTGTCGCAGATCGGAGGTGAACTGAGATATAAACTCGAGATGTCGTAGTTCACGCGGAGAGTAGTTATCCTGTTTTGCTGATAAGGCTTTCGTTAGAGCTTTATGGTCTGTAAAGACAGTAAAAGCTGTACCTTCCAGCATATGTCGAAAGTGCTTGATTGCTAAATAAACAGCCAATAACTCTCTACCAAAAGTGCTATAGCGACATTGAGTATGATTCAGTCGTTTCGAAAAGAATGCTAGGGGTTGCCATTCGCCGTGTACCTGCTGTTGTAAAACTGCCCCGATGGCAACGTCTGAAGCGTCTGTCAGGAGAGACAGGGGGCGTCATTTTGGCGTCTGACTAAGAGTGTATTGTCATTTAACAATTGTTTGACATTTTCGAATGCTTTAACAGCTTCTGCGGGCAAATGGAATGAACGACTATGTCCACGTAAGCAATCGGTTAATGGTTGTAAAGCTTTAGCACAGTTCGGGATAAAACGCCGGTAAAAATTAACGAGACCCAAAAATCGTCGTAATTTCTTAAAAGAATCTGGTAATGGATAATCTTTGATAGCTTGTACGTCATCAGGGACTGGTCTGATTCCTTGGCTATCGATTAAATGACCGAGAAATTTCAGTGAGGTCTTACCAAATTCGCATTTGTCTAAGTTGATAGTCATTCCGTATTGGTTCAGTCTTTCAAACACTGTCTTCACATGTCTCAAATGCTCGGCTTCGTCTGCACTTGCAATTAGTAAGTCATCGATGTATGCGTAGACGAAAGGGAGACCACGGAGTACTTGGTCAATTAGGCGTTGGAATGTCTGAGTGGCGTTCATAAGTCCGAATGGCATGCGTACGAATTCATATAAACCGAATGGTGTGGTAATGGCGGTTTTCGGAACGTCATCCGGGTGGATGGGGATATGATGATACGCTCGGACAAGATCGATTTTAGAGAAAACCTTAACATCTGGTAAGTTGCTAGCGAAATCGTGAATATGTGGTATTGGGTATCGATCAGGTACCGTTTGCTTGTTTAAAGCTCGATAATCACCACACGGCCGTATTTCACCAGGAGACTTTTTGGGTACCATGTGAAGCGGTGAAGACCAAGAGCTGTTGGACGGTCGAATAATACCGAGCTCTAGCATTTTATCGAACTCTGTTTTGGCGATTTTAAGTCGATGTGGGTCAAGGCGTCGGGGACGTGCAAAAACTGGTGGTCCAGTAGTTTTAATATGATGAACCACATGATGCTTCGGTTCTGTTCCTCGAAAAGAAGGTTGTAAAAGGTCAGGAAACTGATTTACCAAGTTGGTATATGGAGATGCTGGTGTGCGTGTGACCATCAAGTTCAGTGATGATGCACGGCTAATCGTACCAGCAATGTACGTTTTATTGAGCGAATCTATTAGCTTGGGGCTTATCGGATCAACTAACAGTTTGTGTTTCTGTAGAAAATCAATACCGAGGATTGGGGATGGGACGTCTGCAATGATGAAAGACCAAGTGTAGGTATTCTTTAAACCAAAATCTAAAGTCATTCGTTTAGTTCCATATGTAACAATACTGGACTGATTAACAGCTTGGAGCGTAACTGCTGGGTCAGGATGTTGACGTTCCTGTGTAGACGGAGGGAGAACACTCACCTCTGCTCCTGTGTCAACTAAGAATGTAGTACCGGTATTTTTATCTGTTACATAAAACAAACGACTGTTAGATCGTAGATTGCCAACAGTATTTTTTACACATGACGATATATCTTTTGCTTTAGTCTGAAAGTTGCAAGGTGAACGGCACCGTCGTGCATTGCTTCCATAACTACGGTGATACCAGCAAATATTATCTCAATGTCGTGACGTGCTAGGGGACCGAGGAAGACGTCGACGAGACGAGCTTCTAGAACGGCTTGGTTGTGTGCGTGTAGTCAGTTTTGCTAACTGACTCAGTAAGGTGTCGACTTTGTGTTCTAGAGTCTGTATTCTATCGTGAGTGTCTGGTATTCTGCTAGTGGAAGCGACAGATTGAGGTGTTGACCTCTCGTACATGTGATCCGCGATTTCGGTGAGCCTTTCTATGTCAATGTCGTCGTCTCCGAAAGCAAGAACCTGCTGGATGTTTGCGGGAAGTCTTCGTAGCCATATTTGGTAAAAGAGACGTTTATCGATTCCTCTTCCTGCAACTAGGCTTTGCATATGCCTCATGAGTTGAGATGGGGTTTTATCACCTAGCTCAACATTGCTTAACAGGCGATCGAGTGCTTGCCTATCAGAAAGTGAAGTGCATCGCAGTACCTCTTCCTTCAGCTTGTCGTAAGGTGCTTCTGTGTTGGGATGAACGATGTATCGCCGTACCTGCTCGGCGACTTCGTCTGGTAGTACTGTACTCAAAATGCAGAATTTAGCTGTCTGTGACGTGAGCTTATTGCTAGTCAAATAATGTTCCAGTCGTGCAAACCAAAGATGAGGGTCTTTGGGCTTGAAAACTGGTACAGTAAGAGAGATAGTACTAACAGATCCCAGCTCTAAGTTATCAGAGGTATTGGAAGACATGTTACAATCAGTAAAAAAATGGTTTAAGAGTAGCAAAATGGCAAAATTTGTGCACAATAAGAATACGGCAAAATAAAAAAGCATACAATGCAGGTGCTTACCACAAATTACTGCAGGTTGTGCTATGAGCAAACACAAGAATGAGTTCGAATTGTTTAATAAATATATAGATCCGCGAAAGTTAGAGTTTTAATAATCCAGCAAATGTACGACGCGTCGAGGTCAAAAAGTCGTCGTCGTCGTCATCGGAGTCAGCAATTTGTCGTCGGGATCAGCAATTTGTCGTCGGGCTCACCAATTTGTTGCGTGTTCTATTTGACTAAATTAGCGTACACGTATTTCCTAGTACTTCTTCACGTTTATCAATGTGCGCAGACGTTGTGGCTACTCGACGCCCACAACGTATAATCAGAAGGCACTTGTGAAGAGTATAATCGTGTATTATACCCGCAGTCAAATTTCAAAATTGTATCAAGGTAACGTTCAACAGTAAATTGACAAATGTTTACGAAGTACATATAAAATCGGTATGTGTAAACATATAATATGAGTATGCAAATTAGATTAAAAACGTATGTTTATAGTTGGTATAGGGGTACTACACACCGGTCTCAATTGGCCATTTTGTGGTCAAAGGTGTCATTTAGTCATGGTCGCATCGTAGACATTCATCCAGTTGTCATTTCACATGAACGCCACAGAGTGCAGTTTATTTCCACTCTCTGACAATCGAGTCTCGTCAATTATCTTCCTATACTTTCATCTGAGTTTATTCCTCCTAGATAGCAACCTGGTTATTCCATATAGCGCTTTGAAATATCTTTTATCCATCGCGCATTTCACTTCATTTGTTAATGACTCAGAGAATCGTCCTTCTACTCATCTGCAAATTTCCAATCCACTTGTTTGTTCAGCGTGACTAAGATTACATTGAGCTTCTAATATCGTTAATCATCTCTGCAATTGTCAATCATCTGCTCCACTGGCGCTGTTTCCACTATTACAATCAAAGCTGTTCCTTCTCTGAAGTCTCCTTGTTTCCTCTAATACCTTTTCATCTTCTCTTCCACATTGCTATCAAAGAGTTATTGCCCTCATCCATAAAGGCTTTCTCGAAGATACATCTTCATTTCTTCGACTTTTCCTCTGAAAACTGCAGTAGAGTCGGTATTTATACCTTCGTCCTTCCATTAAACATTCGGTGCAGCCGTGAACAATGCAGCGCTGTATTAGAATTCGATATCAGGTCGAGGTTCATATCACCAATCAGAAATTCAGTGTCACACTGAACGACGAGGTGAAGATGTGTTCTAGCAAAGATCGTGCACCTTTTTCTGAAACATCTGCAGCCTTGAACGAAGATTCTGCATTAAGGAGAGTCCTCGAAACACTAAAACAGATAATTAGTGCCTCTTCCATTGGAGATAACAGCGTAGATGAAGCGAGTGGCATATGTCAATGATATTGATATTAATGTTAATGATTTCCCTTATTCTAGAGGAGTAATTATGATACAGTGTGGAATCATCAGCATTTCGTACAGTACTTCATCTAATTCATCCACAATATGACATAGTCCTTTCAGAGTGTCCCAGAAAAGACTGTGTGGAGCAATAGCGAAAATTAGTTGAGCTGAAAGAGTTAACGAAATGCAATAGTGGGGATTGAAGGATTTCAAAATGCGTTTACTCCTTACACTAGTTGGCTAGACGTATCATTTTCATAGAATTACACAAGTCATGGGGCAAATTAGGAAGCTAAGATAAATAAGAACCGACGACAGATGAGCAATCAACGAACTAAAATGTGCATACGCCTGTCTCCCTTTCTCAATCGAAACCAAAGTCACATAAATCAGTGTCATGAAAAATCGTGGGATGCTTCGTAGCAGCATGAACTATTACCAATTAACTCATCATTTTGTCACTACAGTTTGAATACATCTCCAATGGAGGTAATACTGAAATCCGTTAGTCGCTTACTCTCACGAAGAACGAGGATGCTTCAAATATATATATATATATGTACAGTCTACATTCTTTTTACAATCATTGAGCCTGTGATTTCGGTTAGAATCAAACGACATGAAAATGGATGCTCAGATATATATAGAATTCATTTGCTAATGCTGAATTGGACTGTGGGAATACGTGAGAATAATATTTCACTACAACTTTGTTGTGTTTATCTTACCAGCTTGAGGTATTTCATTCTTTTTTCTAATGTGTCCACGGCTGATGTGATTGTCCATTAAACATAATGTGCATATATGGAATTTCCGTTGAGGTTTCCGGTGAAAGCGAGAATAAATGAAGAGTGGTTTAAAGCAGGCAGAATAAACGTATGACTTGGCCGTAGACTACACACAATGTTTTTGTGTTGAAATCCAGTAAGCAACTGAGATCAGCCAAAGTTGGAGCATAAAGCGACACGAAGTAGAAGAAATGTCTTCAATATTGTACGTTATGAGTAAGTAGTCTGAGGACATCAACCTGCAATCAACATATGATCACAATTTATGATGAACATTCAGATACTCAGGAATGCCTTCACCACAGGTCAGATCCGAGCAAAGTCGGATACACTACGTGGCATCACTGCGGAAATCTGCGTGGAAGAACATTGGATCTCACTTTATGAAACTGCTGTTCAAGGAAACGTGTACAACTGTTCCAGGAAGAAAGAGTAAACAAGAATAGAGAAGTTATGCGACTCAACAGACATCTACCTGTACGACAGTTGAGGAGAGGAGATGAGAAGATGATGAGGGAGAGGAACGCTGAATGCAAAGATGAATACGAGAAGGAGAACCTGAGTTCAATGTATCCTGCACAGAATAAAGAAAAAATTGAAGCATAAGAAGAAGAGTGCTGAAGCAGACAAAAAAGAATTCTAAGTTACACTGGCCAGCGACCGAAGCAGAATAATCGAGGTCGGTTGTTACGACGTGAATAGATTCTGTTTCATACAGCGTATATTCAGAACCCTAGGAGATGGTGGTCTGATCCCACATCTGCTGCCATTCTCGAATTTACTTCCAGTGTGCTGCATCTCCACTTCATTGAAGGGTATTGTGCCTCTGCTCAAGAAATCATTAAAGCTGCTGATTTCTGCGAATAATTCTCTTTATTGTCTTTTACTTCAACGAGGCAGAGCCCCTCAGTATGTGATCATTTCTCTTCCTGCATTATCTAATGAGGATTTTGATGATGTTATCGGAGACGTTGACCATTGATTTTGTACTTCTTCGTGAAGGTCGGCCTTATTCTCTTGTTCCGAGTAGTTCGCAGCAAAAGGATAAATGTGTAATTCGTTGTGGGTAAAATTCATTTTGATATAGACTCACAGTGTTATACAGTGATATTTACTGGTGACGTCTCTAGCACAATTTATTTATGCTCGTGATCGTATCAAGGACTTATTCACACAACTTTTCAAAATTATTCAAATAAATCAATTAGTTTTCATCGCTTGACTTGATTGAAAGTAGTATTTTCAATATTCCGGGATGAGTGATGAATCATTCCTATTGCATGTGTTGAGTGTAGTTTCTGTGAAAAAGGATTCAGCAACCAAGCTCTCTTTCTCCACCTACCTACAATACGTTTTAGACGTGTAATAATTCCTGAAACCTACTGCGTGGTTATGCGTTGTTAATCCATGCAGTGCAAATTCTGAGCTCTTTTCTGAGTTAATTATCTCCACGGTTGGGTTCAATCTTCCTAGCGTTAGTCAAATTCTTATTTTCCGACAATCTGACTAGTCCCGACCCACTAGTTTGAACTATGTAGTTGATCACACTGTCACTGCAAGGTGTTTAGTTGATTATATTATTCTGTCTAATTGGGCCAACCAACAGTGTTTTGTAACCCATAGAGCTTGTTCTACCTGAGTGAGTTTGCAGGTTCAAATGCACCTCTTATTCCTGCTTTGTTGAGAATCCTACGTAGGGAGGATGTCAGATGTCCCCTGCTTATATGATAGAGCTGCAGACGCCTTAAAATCTCTCTTATTTATGATTTCTATATTAATTTCGACATTATTTCAATTCTGACCTTTAGGGATTTACTTTTTGGAAATTTATAGGATAATTATTTGACAACAACGCTTCTTCTCTCTGTTTCATTTCATAATTTCCGTCTTTTGTTGTGCTACTTAGTGCCATTGCTCGGTTTGTCAGACACTTAACTAAATCTGTCTTTACAGATATAAGGATAAAATATATGCGCCACGATAGGGGATATTGGTGATCCCATTGCTACACCTTCAGTTTGCCCATATATTTTGCCTTGGAATTTAAATATAGTAGATGTGAGGCATAGCTGAATCCCTAAAATAATTTCTTCAATGGACAGCTTTGTCCTATGATTGAGTTCAGGATCCGCAGTTAGTTCTTTTTTAACTGCTTCTAAGGCCATATTGACTGGTATATTAGTATAAAGACTGGTTATATCAAAACTAACCATTGTTTCATCATTATCTAGTTGTATGTCATTTAGTTTATTTTTCATCTCATATCAATTAGTTAGTCTAGAATTTGAACGATTTCTAATGGGGCATAATATTAGAGCTAACTGTTTTGATAATTCATATGTAGGGGTATTTGTAAAATCTACTATTGGTCTTATGGGATAACCTGGCTTATGTATTTTAATAGTACCATACATCCTACTAGCATTATTAGTTTTAGGCATTAAATTAAACCATTTTGACTCACCCAGTGACGGCTTCATTCTGCGTACTAATTCCGCTGTGGATTTTTTAACCTTATTCATTATTGTATCTACGGGCTTCTTGATTTCCTCATATGGACCCATTGCAATATATTCAGTGACTTTCTTGATGTAGTCAGATTTATTCAAAACTACGGTGGCGTTTCCTTTGTCAGCTTTTGCGATGACAATATTTCTATCCTGTTTAAGATTAGTTAAAGCTTCTCTTTCCAATTTTGTCAAGTTTGATTTTGCCTTCTTTTGATTTTTTAATGTTAATGCACATTGTGCTCTAACCTCTTCTGCTGGACGTGAACATTGAACGTCTGTTTTACTGAGTCTGGCAGCCATTTATGGGCAACTGAAAGGCGCGAATGGTCGATCGCTTGCAAGTTGAAAGAGGACTGGAGTTAAATACGAATAAAAGTACTTTATAACTTCATTTGTACTTAACATTTTGTTTGTAGACTTTGTAGTTTTCTTCAATTTAATAGCCAAACAATATAATTTCGTTCAAGGAATACTGGTGCATTGGATTTAAAGTTGAAGAAAGTGCATAGTATTTATCGGCTCAATCGCATAAGTCTTCATTAAGATAGGCACTTAGGGCTAAGTTCCTTGATAGTTTTTATTCTTCTCTACGTCTTCGTGGGCGCCTTCTGGAAATCGTCTGGGTGTACTTACTAGATCTGCAGCCAGCTTCTCTTTGGACAAGGATTATCAACGCAATTTGGATTCTTTGGTGACGTTGGATAATTCCTGGGTCAAGAAAGGGATGTGGCACCATGGAAGCAGACAAAAAAGTAAGTAACGATGAGTTGCCTGTTAATTGTAATGATATGTATGATGCTCAGCATGTTAAGTTTGATGTTCACGCTTCACCGTTAAGTGATAGTATGGGTTTAAGATTGCCTAAGTTTGAACCGCGATACTTCGATGGAAACCCAGCCGACTGCCCACAGTTCATCAAAGAGTTTGAGGTCATGCTGAGTGGTTTTGTATTAAATGATGAAATGAAGTTAATGTATTTGTTGAGATATTGCACTGGTGTAGCTGCAAGAGCCATACAGTGCTGTAAGTTTATGCCCCCGAACGAAGGATATGATGAGGCAATGAAGATACTACGTCAAAGGTTTGGGAGACCATTTATGATATCCCGTAACGTCTTTGGGACTGTGAAAGGTAATGGATCACAACTAAGCGATAACTCAGAGGAACTCACAGAGTTCTTGGACAGCCTGGTGGTATATAGAAATACTCTTGTGTCTCTTAATTGTGTGGAAGAATTGAATTCAAGTTCCGTGCTTGAGACTGTTGCCAAGAGATTACCGGACCGTCTGCAAAGGAAGTTCATTAAAGTTAGCTCCCGACTAGAGGAATCTGGTATGGAGCCTGGATTCGATGTCATTGTAAGGCTAGTAAAAGACAGTGTCAATCAAGCCACGGGCAAATTCGCCAGCATTCTACATTCTAAGGTAAAACCTAAGGAACCGGCGAATATAAAGAAGACATTTGTAGTGAAGGCCCAAGGCACAACGAGAAGGGATGAGTGTATTGTTTGCCATGATACGCATCAGTTGAGTGATTGTACTCGCTTCATTGCTATGTCCACCCGTAGAAAGGTTCAAAATGGCAAAACAGAAGAGGTTATGTTTCAGTTGTTTAAAGACAGGGCACACAAAGTTGAATTGTAAGGCGACAGACAAGGAGAGTGGTGGTTCAACCGATGTGCACCCACTTCTGAGGACAGTAAATGAACCGAAGAAGTCAGTTAATTGTAATAGCACCTTTAGCCCCCTTGATAATCCACAAGTTTACTTAGGAGTATTACCAGTTAAAATCAGAGGACCGAAATCTTCAGTGGATACTTACGCACTGTTAGATAATGGATCAGATGTCACGCTGTTGGATGCTCAGTTAGCCGGCCAGTTAGGCATTAAGGGTGTTAAAGAACCCTTAGTAATGAATACCTTTAATTCATCGGACAGGTTAACATGCGAACGAGTCTCCTTTTGGTTAGACTCCTTGGTAACGGGAGAATCCATTATGGTCGCAACCGCGTATATCACCCCCAGCCTGAAACTTGGAGAAGCCGAAGTGCCAAATCGTGAAGTAGCTATTAATAAACCACATCTGTCTGATATAACGTTCCTAGCTCTGCGAGATAACAAGGTGAAATTACTTATTGGATGTAATGTACCTTCTGCTCATAAGGTACTAGAGGAAAGATATGGTGATAAAGAGGACTTATATGCCACTAAAACTCCTCTTGGGTGGACTATTCGAGGACCTGTGTCGAAGGCTCAAGCGTTGCCCTTGGTTACGGTCAACGAAGTGAGTATAGAACGTATGGTCCGGGATATGTATGATAAAGAATTCCACGATAATAGTTCTGAGGAAAGAGGTCGGTCTGTTGAAGATAGGAAGGCAGTAAAATTGGTTAATGAAGCCTGTACGTTTGAGAACGATCGATTTGTCGTGGGATTACCTTGGAGAACCGAGGAGAAACAGACGGTCTGTAACAGAGAGATGGCAATGAGGAGACTTCTGAGTTTAAGAAGGAAGTTCCTAGCAAATGCAGATCTGTGGTCCAAGTATAAAGAGGTCATTGACAAGCACATAGTGAAAGGTTACGTGGAGAGGTTGGTTAATCAGAATGAACCAGGGAAATGGTACCTGCCTCATCACCCGGTCTTTAACCCCAAGAAACCCAGCAAACTTCGCGTAGTCTTTGATTGTTCCGCGAAACACGAAGGTGTTTCCTTGAATGAAAGTTTGTATAGTGGCCCGGACTGCGTAGGATCGCTAGTAGGATTGTTGCTGAGATTCAGAATGTCCCCGGTCGCCATTGCAGCTGACATAGAAGAGATGTCTTTACAAGTAAAGGTGCCAGAACGTGATAGAGACCATTTGGGGTTCCTGTGGTTCGACGGTGATCCTCACAGTAGAATATCCGAATACAGGATGGCTGTTCATCCGTTTGGCGCTACCTCGTCTCCGTTTTGTGCCAACTTCGCTCTTCGTAAAGCAGTGTCCATGTTTGGTCCTCCTGAAATTCTAGATGTCGTTGATTGTTGTTTCTATGTGGACGACTGCTTAGCATCCTTTGATGATATTGCATCTGCGATCAACTTTGCAGAGACCCTTGGTAATGTACTAGCCAAGGCTGGGTTTCGTTTGACAAAGTGGGTCACAAACAGTTTGGAAGTCTTAAAGCAAATAAGTCCAGAAGAGAGAGCACCGGCGGTGAGAGATCTGTCCGTTGACACACTACCCATAGAACGCACCTTAGGTTTGCAATGGAATATCAACTCAGACACCTTTGAATTTAGTGTGGGGAACATTGATAAACAGGTCACCAGAAGAGGCATATTGTCCGTATTGTCCTCGGTTTTCGATCCACTTGGTCTAGTAGCACCTTATTTGCTTCCTGCGCGAAAACTATTTCAAGCGACTTGTAAAGGGGAGTTACGGTGGGATGATCCACTGAGTGAAGGAATTGCTGAAAATTTGGAGAAGTGGGTCAACAACCTACGATCATTAAGGCAGTATCCCATCGCCCGTCCACTGAAGCAATCGAGGGATTTTAAGATTGTGGATTTTCATGTATTCTCTGATGCCTTTGAAGTTGGTTACGGGGCTGCTGTGTAAGTTAGAACTGCCTTTGGAGATAATAAGGATGTTCGCCTTGTGATGGGGAAGTCCAGAGTTGCACCCATAAAGGTTGTGTCAATACCAAGGTTGGAGCTGACAGCAGCATTGTTAGCAGTTCAGCTGTTTGCGACGGTGAGTACGGAACTGAACTGTCCCATCTGTCAAGTAACGTTTTGGACAGACTCCATGACAGTTATATATTACATACGAAACGATTCGGCTAGATATCATCGATTTGTAGCTAATCGGGTGTCACGAATTCGCGAAGCTACTCGAGTTGAACAGTGGAGATATGTACCATCTAAGGAAAATCCTGCTGATATAGCATCAAGAGGCGTGGCCGATATAAATGTGATTAAAAATAAGTGGTGGAGTGGCCCTGACTTCTTAAGACGAGCAGACTGCCTGTGGCCGAGTAAGAAGGAGGAACCACCGATATGTGAGGAGGACCTAGAGTTAAGTGTAAATGCCAAAGTGACATATACACAAACAAGGTATTCCGGCTTACATCCACTGTTTAATTGGTATTCCTTTTGGCACAAGTTAGTGAAAGCCGTCGCGTGGTTGACCCGGTATGTGTCATATTTGAAGGTTATGTATCTACGACGAAATGATATTCAGACTAAAGGACTTCTAACTGTTGAAGACTTGAACAATGCCGAAACAGCCATTGTGAAGGCTATTCAGTGGGAAGCATGGGGGGAAATCGCTAATGAAGATAGTTATGACTTCGCGAACTTCAAAGTACGAATGGACAGATTAAACCCCATAATCTTAGATGGCGTAGTTAGAGTCGGAGGACGCCTACAAATGCTCGAGGCACCATATGAGACCCTCCATTCAGCCTTATTGCCCAACGACCACCCAGTCACTACGCTTATAATAAGGCATCACCACGAATTCGAGGGTCATCTGGGTACATCACAAGTATTGTCGAGCATCCGACGAAGGTATTGGATAGTTAAAGGTGGTGCAGCCGTGCGGAAAGTGATTAATAAGTGCGTGACTTGCAAACGTCAGAACGCTAGTACGGTTCAGCAGATGATGGCCCCACTTACGAAGTGGCAAGTGTCTGAAGGTAATTATCCGTTTGAGTATGTAGGAGTGGATTTGTTTGGACCGTTCATGGTGAGAAGAGGTAGAAGTTCGTGTAAGAGATATGGTTGCTTGTTTACCTGTTTGAAAATGAGGGCCGTGCACATCGAAATGGTCCATACGTTAACTACAGATTCGTTCATTCTGGCACTGCTTAGATTCATAAGCCGTCGGGGTACTCCAAAGATGATGTTCAGTGATAGAGGAACGAACTTCATCGGATGTCACACAGAGCTTAAAGGGCGTACTTGCGATCCCCGCACGAGAGTGCATGAAGAACTATTGAAAAGAAACATAGAGTGGCATTTCAATCCACCACAAGCCAGCCACAGAGGGGGGCTTTGGGAGAGACTTGTCGGAATTATTAAACGTGTTCTAAGTTCTATCGTTAAAAACCAAAACTTGACTGATGAGACCCTAGAGGCGTTTTTATGTGAAGCCGAAAGAATTCTAAACGACCGACCGCTTTCGCCCGTAAGAGATGATGTGAAGGACTTTGATGTTTTAACTCCAAATAAACTACTATTATTGCGAAGTAATCCAGGCTTAGAAGAAGGGTGCACAGAACCGAGACCCATGGTCAGAAGATGGAGACAAGCTAAGCATCTGAAAGATGTGTTCTGGAAGAGATGGTTTAAAGAGTATATACTCACACTTCAATCAAGAGATAAATGGAGAAAGACATATCGAAATTTGCAAGTTGGTGATGTGGTTTTAGTTTCGGATAAGACTTCTACAGGTAAATGGCCTCTAGGAGTAATAGAAGGAGTAACATGCAGTAATGATGGGTTGGTGAGGACAGTGGAAGTGAGGACAAAATACGGCACGCTGACGCGAGATATTCGAAAATTATGCTGGCTTGAAGTGCTAGAGAACAGATCAGAGATTGGACAATCCGACGATTTTCCAACTTAAGGGCGTAAACCTGAGAAGAGTTGTAGGCGTACTGCTGTAAGTCCTACAATTCTTCAAGGGTAGTACGTCGAAGAGCAGTCCATCGTACTTGGTGTATTATTTTGTACATATGTTCATGTTGTATATAATCAATTGGTACCATCCCTCTTCTATCTGTTGATTAATTTTGTTTGTGTCTGGACGTCTTCCACTTGGATCGTCAACCTGAGAAGAAATGTAGGCGTACTGCTGTAAGTCCTACAGTTCTTCAAGGGTAGCTCGTCAAGGCAGAATCCGCAATATTTGATGTATTGGTTGTACATATGTTTGTGTTGAGTAATTCAATGGGTTCCGATTCATCTGATTGTCGGTTAATTTTATAGTTGTCGCATTGCGTGAATCATCTTGTAATGTTTTGTAAGTACTTCTGAATTCGCTTCTAAACTTGTGAACGAATCGAGTAGTGTTAGAGTCAGCGTACGCGATTGGATACGCCGGGGAGAGGATTGGGCTAGAGTGGAATGAAGCAATCGATACTTTGTGAACGAGATCAGTGGTGGTATTGTCGTCAGAGAGCGTAGACCCCATGCGCCGGGGAGAGCGTGTCGGTGTGATGTGGTATGTTTGCTGTGTGTTGGGCTTTTTTGTCTTGCTTTTCCAATTTTAGACTAGTCCCGATTGGCCCAGGTTCCCGCATTGACAGTTCAGTTCAAGGTTACCGCCGCTGTGGAAAAAAGGGATGGACCCTTTTTTGCCGGGGAGTGTCAATGGACGTGAACATTGAACGTAAGTTTTACTGGGTCTGGCAGCCATTGGTGGGCAACTGAAAGGCGCGAGTTGAAAGAGGACTGGAGTTAAATACGAATAAAAGTACTTTATAACTTCATTTGTACTTAACATTTTGTTTGTAGACTTTGTAGTTTTCTTCAATTTAATAGCCAAACAATATAATTTCGTTCAAGGAATACTGGTGCATTGGATTTAAAGTTGAAGAAAGTGCATAGTATTTATCGGCTCAATCGCATAAGTCTTCATTAAGATAGGCACTTAGGGCTACGTTCCTTGACAAACCTCTTCTGTTGTTGTCTTATCTATTGAACCTAGTGCTACTTCTATGTTAGGAATGACATCCTCTGGTTTTAGTTTATTAACTGTTACGTTGAAATTTAGTCCTTTCTCCAGTACTTTTATCTCACTGGAGCTTAGTTCCCTTGATGAGAGGTTGATCACCCACTTTGTTTTGTCGATAGAGGATGAAGCATTGACATCAATGTCATTTGCTGTGTTCTTTTCTTCAATAAGTTTGTTGAATTTTTTGATTTGTGTGTTTTTTGATTTTCTTAATGCAGATTCTCTAGCTTTTTTGGATGTTTCAAGAATAATTGTATAATCTTTGTCATTGATCATATATTTGAGTTTGTGTTTGAGTTTTTCCATTTCATTTCGTATATTATTTAGTTTTACAGTAACTCGATGTAATTCTTCTCTTAGACATAATGTACTGACATTTTCGGCAGCTGATGTTATTTTACTTGAAGTAATTGGAGTACGTAGACGTAAATATTTCGGAATTGAATGATTTTTTAAACATCGACTGTTAAAAATCCGATGATTTGTGAATCTTGCTTCAGTTTGACAAAGTCGTGTGAGTTTGTTGATAAGCTTCCTGGTAGGAAGATCATAAGTATCATTGATATAAGAATAAAACTTGAGCACTGTGATAGAGTGTAATTCCATTATGGGTAAATTTTATTTTGATATAGTCTCACAGTGTTATACAGTAATATTTACTGATGACCACGTTTCGAGCACAATTTATTGCTCATAATCATATCAAGGTAATCACACGACTTCCTAAATTCATTTATATAGTTCCATTGTTTTTCACTTGATTTTCACTAGTGTTTATAGTGTTTATAGAAAACCAACGCTTTCTAATAGATATTTAGACTTTAATTCATCTCATCCTTTAACTGTTAAGGCAGGCTTAGTTAAATGTTTAACAAACGAGCAATGGCACTAAGTGACACAAAAAAGACCTAAATGCTGAAATAAAACAAATAGAAGAGGCGTTGGTTTTAAATAACTATCCTCTAAAATTCATTAGGAAGATTGAAAAAGGCCAAAAGAAAAAGAATTGTGAAACTAGTAATCATAACATAAATAAGAGAGAATATAAGTCATCTACAGTTATACCATATAAAGAGGAGACATCTGAGACCCTACGTAGGATTCTAAATAAAGCAGGAATTAGGGTGGCATTTAAACCTACAAACTCACTCAGGGACAAGCTCTGTAGGTTAAAGGACCCAGTGGACCCAATTAGACAAAATAATATAATTTACAAAATACCCTGCAATGACTGTGATCGAGGTCAACTACATAGGTCAAACTAGTAGGTCAGGGGTAGTCAGATTGTCAGAACATAAGAATTTAGCTGAGGTAAGAATGGTTGACCCAGAGAAGATAAGTAATTTAGAAAAAAGCTCGGCAATTGCAATGCATGCATTAACACACAACCACACAATAGGGTGGGAGAGGGTTAAAATTCTAAAAAGGTAATCTAGGTAGGTGGAGAGAGAGGTTGATTACTGAATCTTTGTTCATCGAATCTACACCCAACACATGCAATAGGAATGAATCATCACTCATACCTGAAATATGGAAAATAATACTACCAATCAAATCTCAGATGGGATGAATTGAAGTCTGAATATCTGTTGGCAGAATGCGCTGCTTTTTTTAATGAACGCGAGCGTGCTGTTCACCTTCTTCTATTTGTTCTATTTTACAATCTCATATCACAGCTAATTCTCCATGTTCATTTCCCGATTCAACTATGAATTCAGTTTCCTTCAATAGTGAGTTTATACGTGTCAAGAAGCTAGAGACATGCACTGTTTACAACAATGTGAATGTGTAAACCGCCTATCTCCATCATATATTTGGAGTAGGATTAAAGGTATTAGGAGAAGTAATTTCCAGCTGTCCATGAAGAAATCTGCAACGAGCAATCCCATTGCCACAATTACACAATGTCTGGCGATTTTACTGTGGAATTTGAAGACTGTAGATTTGAAGCATAACTGAATTCACTAAATAATTTCCTAAATGAGCAGATCGTTGAAATTCTAGACTGACTAATTCATATGAGATGAAAAATAAACTAAATGACATACAACTAGATAATGATGAAACAATGGTTAGTTTTGATATAACCAGTCTTTATACTAATATACCAGTCAATATGGCCTTAGAAGCAGTTAAAAAAGAACTAACTGCGGATCCTGAACTCAATCATAGGACAAAGCTGTCCATTGAAGAAATTATTTTAGGGATTCAGCTATGCCTCATATCTACTATATTTAAATTCCAAGGCAAAATATATGGGCAAACTGAAGGTGTAGCAATGGGATCACCAATATCCCCTATCGTGGCAGATATATTTATGGATAGCTGGGAAAATATGGCACTTAATACGTGTAATCCTACTCCAAAAATATGGTGGAGATATGTGGATGACACTTTCACAGTGTTAAAACCAGAACATATCTCTAGCTTCTTGACACACATAAACTCACTAGTGGAGGGAATAAAATTCACATTTGAAGCCGAAAATGAGCAAGGAGAATTAGCAATGTTAGATTGTAAAATAAAACGAATAGAAGAAGGCAAACTGCACAGTAGTGTTTATAGAAAACCAACGCCTTTTTATGGATATTTAGACTTGAATTCATCTCATCCTTTAACTGTTAAGGCAGGCTTAGTTAAATGTTTAACAAACGAGCAATGGCACCAGGTAGCACAAAAAAAGACCTTAATGATGAAATAAAACAAATAGAAGAGGCGTTGGTTTTAAATAACTATCCTCTAAAATTCATTAGGAAGATTGGAAAACGACAAATGAAAATGAATTGTGAAACTAGTAATCATAACATAAATAAGAGAGATTTTAAGGCGTCTGCAGCTCTATCATATAAGCAGGGGACATCTGAGATCCTCCCTACGTAGGATTCTCAACAAAGCAGGAATAAGAGGTGCATTTGAACCTGCAAACTCACTCAGGTAGAACAAGCTCTATGGGTTACAAAACACTGTTGGTTGGCCCAATTAGACAGAATAATATAATCAACTAAACACCTTGCAGTGACAGTGTGATCAACTACATAGTTCAAACAAGTGGGTCGGGACTAGTCAGATTGTCGGAAAATAAGAATTTGACTAACGCTAGGAAGATTGAACCCAACCGTGGAGATAATTAATTCAGGAAAGAGCTCAGCATTTGCACTGCATGGATTAACAACGCATAACCACGCAGTAGGTTTGAGGAAGTATTAAACGTCTAAAACGTATTGTAGGTAGGTGGAGAAAGAGAGCTTGGTTGCTGAATCCTTTTTCACAGAAACTACACTCAACACATGCAATAGGAATGATTCATCACTCATACCCGATTTTGAATAATGTTAAAACGTTGTGTGAATAAGGCCTTGATACGATCACGAGCATAAATAAATTGTGCTAGAGACGTCACCAGTAAATATCACTGTATAACACTGTGAGTCTATATCAAAATGAATTTTACCCACAACGAATTACACATTTATCCTTTTGCTGCGAACTACTCGGAACAAGAGAATAAGGCCGACCTTCACGAAGAAGTACAAAATCAATGGTCAACGTCTCCGATAACATCATCAAAATCCTCATTAGATAATGCAGGAAGAGAAATGATCACATACTGAGGGGCTCTGCCTCGTTGAAGTAAAAGACAATAAAGAGAATTATTCGCAGAAATCAGCAGCTTTAATGATTTCTTGAGCAGAGGCACAATACCCTTCAATGAAGTGGAGATGCAGCACACTGGAAGTAAATTCGA
This sequence comes from Trichobilharzia szidati, assembly GCA_944472155.2. Taxonomy (NCBI): domain Eukaryota; kingdom Metazoa; phylum Platyhelminthes; class Trematoda; order Strigeidida; family Schistosomatidae; genus Trichobilharzia; species Trichobilharzia szidati. Next base: position 15,364,462 of record OX235271.1, read on the forward strand.
GAATGGCAGCAGATGTGGGATCAGACCACCATCTCCTAGGGTTCTGAATATACGCTGTATGAAACAGAATCTATTCACGTCGTAACAACCGACCTCGATTTTTCTGCTTCGGTCGCTGGCCAGTGTAACTTAGAATTCTTTTTTGTCTGCTTCAGCACTCTTCTTCTTATGCTTCAATTTTTTCTTTATTCTGTGCAGGATACACTGAACTCAGGTTCTCCTTCTCGTATTCATCTTTGCATTCAGCGTTCCTCTCCCTCATCATCTTCTCATCTCCTCTCCTCAACTGCCGTACAGGTAGATGTCTGTTGAGTCGCATAACTTCTCTATTCTTGTTTACTCTTTCTTCCTGGAACAGTTGTACACGTTTCCTTGAACAGCAGTTTCATAAAGTGAGATCCAATGTTCTTCCACGCAGATTTCAGCAGTGATGCCACGTAGTGTATCCGACTTTGCTTGGATCTGACCTGTGGTGAAGGCATTCCTGAGTATCTGAATGTTCATCTTAAATTACAGTGGCCTGTCCCCAATTGTTTTGAAGGACTTCAGCCTCACATTGAAATTCCGTTGTGCTGGATATTGGTCTGGTCCCACATTTGCTCCTATTCTCGAATTTGCTTCCAGCGTCCTTTGTCTCCACTTCCTAGAAGACCATCGGGTGGAATTCCAGCTGATTTGTTGTCTGTCATACAAACGAAATGCATGTCACTTTGTGCATATAGTTGTGCTTGTACACACTTTTTCATTAAAGGCACAAATTTCTGTGAGTAATTCCCTGTATTATCCTTTATATCGCCGAAGCAGACCCTCTCAATCTGTGATGATTTGTCTTCCTGTTTTTTTAAAAGTATAGGGCGAGGGGAGCGAAGTAGTCCGATTTATACAATCATGTGCCGATGGTCACAGTAAGGAAAGTGGCTGTACAGATTTCTTCTGAACACACAGGTTTGTCTTCTTCGGGTGAATTTCTGTTGCTTAAGCTGTATGTAGAAGACGAACTGGTAAAACAAAATTAAGATGACTTGGAATGCAATAGATAATCGATACTTTTGACTCGTATGTATTATCGAAGCATAAAGGCTATGTGAGTAATTTGATACGATTATCAGCAATACATTGTGTCCTAAATATCATCAGTTTATGGCACTGTATAGCACTGTGTGACTTAATGAAAATCAAAATGTGTTTTGCACATTCTCTCAACATCGTTCCTTCTAGAAAAGTCATAGTCACTGACACTCCACTCCTGCTAATCTGTCCTACTCAAATGTTACCGAAGTCAACTACACCTCACCTCATAATGTATAACATCATTTCACATGGTCAAATTAATTCAGTATATTCGAGCTACTTCTGTCCAATGCATTATACACTCAAATAATTTTTTTAATTTTATTTTTTATTTACAGCTTGATTCCACACCGTATTTTCAGTACAAGTATGCAACTTTCAGCATGGATATCGGTAGCCCAAATTCAGGCCAACCATAGATATCGGGTGTGCGCCGGCAGGGGCTCGAACCTCGGACCATGTGCATGGTCGGCGAGAGTCCTTACCACTGTAGGCTGAGTATCTACTTACTCACAGATATAGATGAAACTACAATTTGCGACTGTCTAATAGTAAGTAGTTTTGATAGTAGTCTCGTGTTTTCCAGTTTTCATCAATTTACTCAAATCACACTCAGTTCGACTGAAGGAGATAAATTCAAATGAGTTCGTCTGGATTTATTGTTCAGTGACGACAGCCAGAATCATGAAGCGTTATGATGAAACGGTGTTGTGGTAATGTTTGAAATACTTTTTGATTTTGTGAGAAGTATCTATGTGATTCAGTGTATGTGAGCACAATGTGTTCTCCTTGCATTAGCCAATCACAGATGTACAGGTAAATGGTGTTTCACAAAGTGCTTTGAAATGGCCGATGAATGTCATGTATCAGTGTCAGTTGGCATCGCATTGAAGATAGTGCGGCTGATCGGTAGAGGCTGAAACATGTTTCACCAATTTCTTTCGGTTATCGTGAATTGAGTGAGTGAGTATTCAGAATTGTTCCAACGCAGCTCACTGTTCGAACAGTTAACAAAATTTTTGGTTCTAGTAGAAAAATCTGTGAAAATCATGCTAACTTAACTGGTTGAAAACAGAAAATAAACGCGAGTGTGCTGTTCACCTTCTTCTATTTGTTCTATTTTACAATCTCATATCACAGCTAATTCTCCATGTTCATTTCCCGATTCAACTATGAATTCAGTTTCCTTCAATAGTGAGTTTATACGTGTCAAGAAGCTAGAGACATGCACTGTTTACAACAATGTGAACGTGTAAACCACCTATCTACATCATATATTTGGAGTAGGATTAAAGGCATTAGGAGAAGTAATTTCCAGCTGTCCATGAAGAAATCTGCAACGAGCAATCCCATTGCCACAACTACTCAATGTCTGGCGACTTTACTGTGGAATTTGAAGACTGTAGATTTGAGGCATAACTGGATTCATTAAACAATTTCCTAAATAAGCAGATTTCTCCTTTGTGTAAGTGAAGGATCTGCAGTTAGTTACTCTGTGTCACCGGAATGTTTATCTTGCAAGGCATGTAGATAAAAGTTGATGGTTCTCTTCGATAAACTCCACACAAATGATCCTCACAATCAGCGCACCGTAGCTTCTCTTGTTTTCCTGTCAGATCACCACTTCAGATGCATTTCCGAGTATTCCGTGTTTCTTCCGAAGCAGCATAACTGTAACTAGCTTCTCGATCTCGACAGTACTTGCTTCTCTCCAGAAACAATGTTGGCGATGTATGAATAATAGTCATCATCGGAGTTCACCACATTGAATACGTCGAAATTAGGAGTTCAGCTGTAATATCTGCTTAAAGAGGGTTATAGATTATTTTACTCGCATTTCTTGCAATGTCTTCACAGGTGACGTGTTTTTTATCAAGCACAAATCATCTAACAGGTTCCCTCACCATTTGGAATCAAATACCTTGTCAGGTTTCAGGCGGTTATTCAAGTAGTAAGTATATAGTTATAACAGTTATCCTCTTCATCACTGACACCCAATATATACACTTGAATAAAGACACGCTGGATGATATCTAGATATGATGAAATGTCTGTAGACTACGCTTGCATAATCCAGGATGTAACGAGCGATATCGAATATCTGTGGTGTGAACACAGGGAACCGCACATTGTATAGCTCTGGAAAACCTCATCGAGAGACGCACAGTCAGAAAACGCCACAAAGACAGCTAGAAGTCCATTACATATCATAAAGTATACGTGATTCACTTCGACAACAAATGAGTTATCGAGAACACAGAATCAGTTCAACAGCGATGCGGGAAGGAGATATCTCAAAATTGCTCTACTTTATTTGTTTGTCTGTTAACTCTGCATAACCTTTGCTCTTCTCTACAACTCTCAGGCAATTTTCTCACATTCTCTTTCTTTTCTATGTGCATGCACATGAAATAGCATTCGCTGAAACATTCGTCCCATAACGTCACTCCAGAGGCATCATTCAACTCCTCTTAAACGGTGATTCATATAAGCCATCATAGTTATGACAACTGATCACTTTTGTTTTTGTATGTCGTGGGTGCGATTGCGACATGTAGGGGATCGTGCGAGCAGGTGACAGATTATGGGCAATTGTGGATCGCAGCAAATAGAACAAAGTGGAGATGCGTCATTGAAGCCCTATGTTCCACTCAAAAACCGAAGGAATGATGAATAAAATAAATAACTTCTCTTTGACTCTCAGAGATTATCACAGTCCCTTCGTTTCTGTAAATTCTGACTCCGTAGCGAATTTGTTATCACTGAAATGAACTGAATAAATCTGTTGCCTATTTGTTACGTCTGCACCTTATAATTTCTATAACGGTAATAAACTCGAATGGAATGCTACTATGCCCATTTGTCCTATGTACCCACAGATTCACTGAGCCACGCAAATGACATAAGACAAAGGCCGCCCTGTGACTAAGATTTTGTATTGTACTATGTAGTTTAAGGAACGACAAGTGATATTTGTAAATTTTCCTAACCGTAATAAAATCGGCTCGAAACGGCGAGAATCAATTGTTCTCATTGGCTGAAAATGTCTATTCTCATCTGATCCATCAGCCTCAACTTTGAGAAACTGTTTACTCTCGTATACCTACTTCCACCCTTTCTGCATTGCTCTAATTTAATCTCTCCTCAACTAATTGATAGAGAGTTTGTGACATAGTGGATGACATTGGAAGCTGTCGTCAGGCTGTGTAGCCTTCCCATATGAACGTTGTAGGCATTGTATTCAATTTGACATGCAACGTAACGAGGAAATGGAATGGAATATTTTAGAACATGCTGTGAACTCCATGTTGTTTTGATTGCATCGGTTTTCATCATTATTATTTTTATTGTCAGTTCGAAAGGACTGTGAAGATAGGCATGACATTGAGATGTGTTCTTGAATCTTGATGTTCCACCTGGAACACATATCAGTAATGAGAAGTGGAATTATATCTTCTATAATTGGAACGTGAGGATTAATTTTGTTTTTCGAGTTGATCACGCATTGATATCAGTTGGAGTGCCGATGAAAGCCAGAGAGTACCGGGATGAAACAGCTGTCCAGTACTCACTAGTTTTCAATAGTTCTCTAAGTGATATCAATCAGTGATCGACTCGTTGAATTATATTTGTATTTTTGAAATTACCATGAGTATAATTACAATTGCTGAGATCCACAGAAAACGTGTTGGTCACGCTACACCATCGCCATGTTAGCCGAAATGAGATTAGCTCGGAAAAGTGTTGCTCACTCAACTGGGCGTCTGCCGCCGAAACACAACACCAATGCGTGATATAATGTTAATACTGGAAATCGGAATCAACAATTCCTGTTCAACGAATCACATCAGTTCATTCGTAAAAGTGATGGAATGAATAATTCAGGTGCATCTCATCAGAAACCAGTGTGCTAGCTGAATATTGATTGAAGAATAGTGTGCAGACACACGATTGTTTACAGAAAGAAGAATTATTTGTGTTACTGATGCACACCACATAATGATACAGAATGCTTAGTACAAGTGTGTTAGTTGAATAGAGATGAGTAAGCATTATAAACAGTGTACAAATGAGGTGATGTTGGCAACGCGTAATTGTTTACAAAATGACGAAATATTTGTGTTATTTGAGGTCAACATCACGCGTTGTATTTCTTATGCATAACTATTACTTTTTCTCATAATTTTACTTCAGAAATAATAATAATAATTTACTTTATTCCAAAAACAGTACTTGTGATACAGAATGGAATTTTCAGCATTAATCACAATATCGCATCTAATTTCCTCAAATTATAAATAAAATTAATCACAGAAATTTTTTCTACATTTACAATAGAGGTAATGCCAAAAAGCATGCAGCATATAAAATGGAAATAATAATAATGATAGCAGCTAAGGTAATGATAATAATACAAGTGAAAATTGCCGTGGGCTTGTTTCACACAGGATTGTCGATGCTGTATACAAATCCTTGCATGAATAAAAATTTTGAATACAATGTTCTCTTTACATGATATGGTGAGGGAAAAAACAAAGATTACACCAGTCATAGATATAAGTTGGTGTTTGCAGTTATGAAAGTAAAAACAAAGAATCAACAGGACCATAATTGTAATAGAAATAATAAAAGTAAAACTTGAAGGTATATAAAGATGGATGGATGGAGGAGATTGTTTATTTACTAGATGAAAAAAGGTTAGTCAATTCTTGCCTGACGCTATTTTCATCACATAAAATACGTGCCAAGTATGGTATCATAGAATTTTTATACTTAGACGTGCGAGCAAACAGTTTTCTGAAGTTACTTCTTGTTCTACCTGAGGAGGTGCAAGGTGAAAGCTGAGGGTGAAGTGGATGCTCCAAGTTAGACAAAATCCCTTTAGCAAATTTACTGCACGAAGTCAAGTGCCTATCGACAACGACGTTAACTATGTAGTCCACTGGGACACCACTCATCCTACTGACAGTCTTCAGCATTCTACAAATTGTGACAAAGTCCTTTTTAAGCAAACCAGGAAAGAATAAGGGTGAAGAATAAAGAGGAATAGGTAGGATGCAAGAGTTTATGAACTGTAAGAGGAGGGGTTGAGTTATACCCGAGTGCCTTAACTTCTTGTGAATGTAAAACGTCAGGCGGAATATTTTACTGGAGATCGCTGAGACATGGGAAGACCAGGAGAGATCAGAAGGGAGAATAAAACCAAGATACTTAATTTCTGATTTAATTCCTATATCATTGTCATCAATCTTACAGCTGTCATGAGAATCGACGGCTTCTTTTAACTATCGTTTCCATTTTAAGCTGAAATTGACAGTTTGACATTTAGAAGGATGCAGTTTAAGCCCGTTAGACTCAGACCATTTACTGACTCCTAACAGAAAGCTATTTATTTTGGTACAATCTAGCTAGGAGTTAACAGCCATTGAAACAGTTAAATCATCAGCGTACTTCACAAAGTTTATTTCATCAGAGTAAGGCAAGTCATGTAAGAAGAAAAAATAAAGAAAAGGAGAAAGGACAGCTCCTTGAGGGACACCAGCTTCAGTAGGCAATGAAGTGGAAGACTTCCCTTTATACACGGTGTACTGCTTTCTTTCTGAGAAATAAGAGTGCAACCAGTTAACAGCCCAACATTCTGTTTGACTCGCAGCAAGTTTATTTAATAAGATGTCCTCAGGGACCGAGTCAAAAGCAGATGTGTAGTCTAGGAAGGCACAACGAACAAATTTAGCCCCTTTGTCTAGACTGGAAGCAATGTTATGATATAAGACGGCAGCTGCATCTAGAGTGCTTCTACTGTGCTTCTAGGCAAACTGTTTTGGGTCAATAAAGGATTTAAGAGAGGGTACAAGACTAAGTAAAAGTAGTTTCTCCATAGTTTTCAAAAAGGAGAGGTAATAGCAATGGGTCTAAATTTGACACATGCTCCAGTAGACGATTTAGGTATGGGTACAACTTTAATGTCTTTCCAAACAGCAGGCACAATATTACTGGAAAAAGATTTGTTAAACAGATCAGTGAGAGGGTAACATAGAATATCAGAAAAGTTTTTGAAAATAATACTAGGTACATGATCTGGACCTAAGCTCTGGGAAGGGATCAGAGACTTGAGGCACTTTTGAACATCATTAGTGTTAAAACCTGGAAAGGGGCTATTATTAACACTAGTGATACTGGGAAGCATGGAATTTGAGGGAGAATAAATAAAAGATTTATTAAGAGTACATACATCAGAAGAATACGGGATATTGTTCATCTGCTTACCACCAGCGATTTCCTTAAATAGTTTCCACATATTTGAAGCATTTTTGCAGGATATGAATTTCTGGTTATATACAACATTCAACCTCTGCATTTCAGACTTGATAAGGAAGTTAGTTCTTTTTACACCACTTTTATCTTTCATTTTATATAGCTTTTCCTTCTCTCTACGAAGCTTTTTAAGTTGAGGGAAGGAGAAACAGTCGAATTTGACGAATAGTGTTTCTTTTGGACAGCAGATTTCAAAACAGAATTTCAGATAAGATGTAATATTAGAGATAGTGTCATCAAGTGAAACACCATTAAACAGATCCCATCTTGTGTCACGGAGCATGTTTCTAAGATGTTGTACATTCTCATTTGAGTAACATCTGTGAACAACTTTCTTGGACAAGTTAGAGAAGGCTTTTTTGTGTAACTTTCCGTAAACTTTGGGTAAAACTCGTACAATACAGTGATCAGAGTTTTAGAGCGAAGCTCTTTTACGAACTTCGTATATTCCAGAATCATTTATGAGTACTAAATCAAGCGAACTATCTTGTCGAGTTGGGAAGTTAACCACATTTTCATGACCCAGCAATGTAATAAAACTGTAGTCACTGGCGTTGAAGTCACCAGTCACTACAGACAAGGAGTTACCAAACGAAGCAGCAGCGAAAATAGTGAATTCGTCAGCAAAGATCTATAGTTCTGAGGGACTGCAAGAAGGTGTGACATAGATATTTGTGACAAAAATGCAGTTATACTTAGATAAGTGTTTAGGTCGGCATTTGACAGCTATACAATCAATACTGACATTTGAGAATTTGAAGCAGACGTTGTTGGCAGTAGACCACTGAGAATTGATAAAAGTGGCAACACCTCCACCTCTCTTCTTCTTAGAGCTGCATCGATCTTGTCTGTACATTGTGAAATCAGGTAAAGAGACTAAATTATCGTCATATGAATCGTGCAGCCAAGTTTCTTGAAGAGTAATTACAGCAGTATTACAATATACAATTGAGTATAATAGAGAATGCAAGTGATTAATCTTGTTTCGTAGAGATCTGCAATTTGTGCTCATAATCACAGGAACAGTCATCAAATGCATTGGAGTACGCTTTGAAGCTCGTTGCCATCCACCATGAAGCTTTTTCTCAAGTTTGTTAGAAACAAGTAAATCAGCCAGTTGGAAGTGTTTTAAATAACTGCGAGAGTAAACAATACGATAAGGATATATAATTGAATGCTTACAATAAAATAAATCCGAGAAAGATAGATGCAACCTATAAGATGGAAATTTCGGTAGCCCAAGATTTAGGCAGGCCGCCCTGAACAATGATTAAAATAACATCTCCATTGCAAACAGTTATTTTGATAGAACTATCCAATTTCCAGCATGTTCAGCTCAGAGATCCAAGAGAAGCGATAATACTTCAGATAGTGTGTAGAATCAATCAATCAGATCAGTGGAAAATGGAGCTGAATTGACCAAGTCACTTTCGTGCACTACCATACTGGTCTACATCACTTGTTGCACATGAGACAACTTAATTCAATCAAAATTGAATCGCCTTGTATAGTTTCCACATGTGTTATGCACAAGCACATTTCAGCATTCGTCATGAAGTGAATATCTTCAATGTTAACTCCATTCCATTGGAACTGTTCACAAGGTGGAAGATGAAACTGGTTTATATGAAATCATCTGATGGGTGTGCATAGTGTGTAAGTGAAGTCAATCCGATATGAAGCAGATACCTGGATATTTCATAAATCGGAAGGCGTTTATCAGATACCAGGACGTAAGTAACACCTGAACGACATCATCCTGTGTATATCCTCGGTGTAAATTTAACTTGAAATTTACCTCATAGACTTTGGAATTCATGTAGATATCATGTGCAGTGATGGTCTTCGAAGAACTGCACTTCATCATCAAAGTGTTTCAGTACCTCTTCTGAAATTCAGGCTTCCCTTGATGTATCTGATATCACAATGGCTCCCTCCCCATACTCTTGTCGTTTCACTTATCACACACAGTTCACAGTTCACCTTAGCTTCTTGATATTTGGTTCCTCTTAGATTGACTAATTCTTCGTGTGCTCAGGTTCTCATGAAACCCACCTTTACTACTGCATAGCAAGTGGCGATCAGTCGGAGTATTGTATATTCATCTTCACGCTGTCCCTAAAGTCCTACTTCCTTGCTGTCGAATCCATGTTCACCTTGCAAGACCTTACAAGTGATTTCGATTTACTCAGGTGTTGGGCAGTGCAATATTGAGTATTCAGGCGGGATCCTGTTTCAATTAACATGGCTGGTGAGAAGTGATTTTTATACGCTGAATTTCGCTTCATACTCAACATCGAAATCCCAGATTAAATGTTTACAAGACAATTTGTGGCTTTCGTTATCAAGTTTGTTATTATTATTATTCTCTTACGTTCAGAGTGGAACATAGGGCTTCCACAACACATCTCCGCTTCGTTCTGTTTTCTGCCTTGCTCTTCGACTGGGTCCATGGTTCAACAAACTCTCTCAACTCTTCCTGATACGTTATATGTCATGTCTACCTCGCACAGACGACCCACTCGTTACTTCCTATCTGGATTCCAATCGAGTAAAGGCCTGGCGTACGATGTCATTCGGTGGCTTCTTGAATCTTTGCCATATCCATCTCCATTTATTCCTACATACTGTTTGAGCGATCGGCTCTCGCCTGTTGATTCGTTCTCAACCAGAGTTTCTAGTTGCTGATTCCTTCTGTCCCGCTATTCGACCTTCACTTTGGAACAAGCGAGAGCGGCTGTTGATGGAAGGCTGCAACCTGTTGGAGATCATCTTTGTAACACGCTGGTCAAGTTTCTGACCCATATGTAAGGACCGACTTCCCATTGGTGGTGGAAATGCGAACTTGTTCCTCATGCTGAGTGCACAAAACTGCTACGTTGATAATGGCGTATCTCGACTTTCCGACTTTGTCCTGCTTTGACATCTCCACCCGGAGGTAACTTCTGTTAAATCTTTTCCGTTGATGGCAATTGGTGCTGGTTGTTGTTGTTGAGGTTCGTTGATATCCTCATCAAATCTGTCTTCTAGTTTATGCGACACTTAACATATAAATCATCCATACGCGAAGTCCATATCTTCTAGAGTCTTGACATGTGGTATTATCATACAGCCTGGTATTGAATAAGTGGACCTTGACGCGGTTTTCGATTAGTATGCTACATTTGCTTAGAAATAAAAACTCTTATTCCTCTGTCGTATATTGTCAAGAAGTTGTGGAAATTAGTGTAATTATTCGACTTTCGAAAACAGAATAAAATAGCGATGGTGTAGCGTGACCAACACGTTTTCTGTGGATCTCAGCAATTGTAATTATACTCATGGTAATTTCAAAAATACAAATATAATTCAACGAGTCGATCACTGATTGATATCACTTAGAGAACTATTGAAAACTAGTGAGTACTGGACAGCTGATTCATTCCAGTACTCCTTGGATTTCAATGGCTCTCTAACTGATATCAATGCGTGATCAACTCGAAAAACAAAATTAATCCTCACGTTCCAATTATAGAAGATATAATTCCACTTCTCATTACTGATATGTGTTCCAGGTGGAACATCAAGATTCAAGAACACATCTCAATGTCATGCCTATCTTCACAGTCCTTTCGAACTGACAATAAAAGTGATAATGATGAAAACCGATGCGATCAAAACAACATGGAGTTCACAGCATGTTCTAAAATATTCCATTCCATTTCCTCGTTACGTTGCATGTCAAATTGAATACAATGCCTACAACGTTCATATAGGAAGGCCACACAGCCTGACGACAGCTTTCAATGTCATCCACTATGTCACAAACTCTCTATCAATTAGTTGAGGAGAGATTAAATTAGAGCAATGCAGAAAGGGTGGAAGTAGGTATACGAGAGTAAACAGTTTCTCAAAGTTGAGGCTGATGGATCAGATGAGAATAGACATTTTCAGCCAATGAGAACAATTGATTCTCGCCGTTTCGAGCCGATTTTATTACGGTTAAGAAAATTTACAAATATCACTTGTCGTTCCTTAAACTACATAGTACAATACAAAATCTTAGTCACAGGGCGGCCTTTGTCTTATGTCATTTGCGTGGCTCAGTGAATCTGTGGGTACATAGGACAAATGGGCATAGTAGCATTCCATTCGAGTTTATTACCGTTATAGAAATTATTAGGTGCAGACGTAACAAATAGGCAACAGATTTATTCAGTTCATTTCAGTGATAACAAATTCGCTACGGAGTCAGAATTTACAGAAACGAAGGGACTGTGATAATCTCTGAGAGTCAAAGAGAAGTTATTTATTTTATTCATCATTCCTTCGGTTTTTTAGTGGAACATAGGGCTTCAATGACGCATCTCCACTTTGTTCTATTTGCTGCGATCCACAATTGCCCATAATCTGTCACCTGCTCGCACGATCCCCTACATGTCGCAATCGCACCCACGACATACAAAAACAAAAGTGATCAGTTGTCATAACTATGATGGCTTATATGAATCACCGTTTAAGAGGAGTTGAATGATGCCTCTGGAGTGACGTTATGGGACGAATGTTTCAGCGAATGCTATTTCATGTGCATGCACATAGAAAAGAAAGAGAATGTGAGAAAATTGCCTGAGAGTTGTAGAGAAGAGCAAAGGTTATGCAGAGTTAACAGACAAACAAATAAAGAAGAGCAATTTTGAGATATCTCCTTCCCGCATCGCTGTTGAACTGATTCTGTGTTCTCGATAACTCATTTGTTGTCGAAGTGAATCACGTATACTTTATGATATGTAATGGACTTCTAGCTGTCTTTGTGGCGTTTTCTGACTGTGCGTCTCTCGATGAGGTTTTCCAGAGCTATACAATGTGCGGTTCCCTGTGTTCACACCACAGATATTCGATATCGCTCGTTACATCCTGGATTATGCAAGCGTAGTCTACAGACATTTCATCATATCTAGATATCATCCGGCGTGTCCTTATTCAAGTGTATATATTGGGTGTCAGTGATGAAGAGGATAACTGTTATAACTATATACTTACTACTTGAATAACCGCCTGAAACCTGACAAGGTATTTGATTCCAAATGGTGAGGGAACCTGTTAGATGATTTGTGCTTGATAAAAAACACGTCACCTGTGAAGACATTGCAAGAAATGCGAGTAAAATAATCTATAACCCTCTTTAAGCAGATATTACAGCTGAACTCCTAATTTCGACGTATTCAATGTGGTGAACTCCGATGATGACTATTATTCATACATCGCCAACATTGTTTCTGGAGAGAAGCAAGTACTGTCGAGATCGAGAACCTAGTTACAATTATGTTGCGTCAGAAGAAACACGGAATAATCGAAAATGCATCTGAAGTGGTGATCTGACAGGAAACCAAGAGAAACTACGTTTATTTTATTTTTTTTATATTTTTGATTACAGCTTGATTCCACACAGTACTTTTGGTAGAAGTATGGAATTTTCAGCATGGATATGTTTAGCCCAAATTTTGCAGGCTGACCATAGATATCGGGTGTGCGTCGGCAGGTGATCGAACCCTGGACCATGTGCATGGTTGGCGAGAGTTCTCACCACTGTACCACGATGCGCTGATTGTGAGGATCATTTGTGTGGAGTTTATCGAAGAGAACCATCAACTTGAATCTACATGCCTTGCAAGATAAACATTTCGTTGACACACAGTAACTAACTGCAGGTCCTTAAATTACTGAAAGATCAAATGTGACAATTTAGGAAATTATTAAAGAATTCAGTTATGCCTTACATCTACCGTCTTCTAATTCCAGAGTAAAATCGCCAGACATTGAGTAGTGGTAGCAATGGGATTGCTCGTTGCAGATATCTTTATGGACAGCTGGGAAAATACTGCCGTAAATAACTTTAATCCTACTGCACAATTATGATGGAGATAGGCGGTTTACACATTCACATTGTTGTAAACAGTGCATATCTCTAGCTTCTTGACACGTATAAAATCAATATTAAAGGAAACTTAATACATAGTTGAATCGGGAAATGAACTTGAAGAATCAGCTATGAAGGGAGATTGTAAAATAGAACAAATAGAAGAAGGTGAAGAGCACACTATCGTTTATTAAATAAAGCAAAGCATTCAGCAAACGGATATTCAGCCTTCGATTCATCTCATCTGTTCCTTGTCTGTAAAGACAGTTTTAGTTAAGTGTCTGACAAACCGAGCAGTAGCACTGAGTAGCACAACAATAGAACTAAATAATGAAATAAAACAGAGAGAAGAAGCACTGATGTCAGATAAATATCCTATGACATTCAATAAAGGAAATCAGTTAAGATCAAAATTGAAATAATGTCGAAATTAATATAGAAATCATAAATAAGAGAGATTTCAAGGCGTCTGCAGCTCTATCATATAAGCAGGGGACATCTGACATCCTCCCTACGTAGGATTCTCAACAAAGCAGGAATAAGAGGTGCATTTGAACCTGCAAACTCACTCAGGTAGAACAAGCTCTATGGGTTACAAAACACTGTTGGTTGGCCCAACTAGACAGAATAATATAATCGACTAAACACCTTGCAGTGACTGTGTGATCAACTACATAGTTCAAACTAGTGGGTCGGGACTAGTCAGATTGTCGGAAAATAAGAATTTGACTAACGCTAGGAAGATTGAACCCAACCGTGGAGATAATTAACTCAGAAAAGAGCTCAGAATTTGCACTGCATGGATTAACAACGCATAACCACGCAGTAGGTTTGGTGAAGTATTAAAAGTCTAAAACGTATTGTAGGTAGGTGGAGAAAGAGAGCTTGGTTGCTGAATCCTTTTTCACAGAAACTACACTCAACACATGCAATAGGAATGATTCATCACTCATCCCGGAATATTGAAAATACTACTTTCAATCAAGTCAAGCGATGAAAACTAATTGATTTATTTGAATAATTTTGAAAAGTTGTGTGAATAAGGCCTTGATACGATCACGAGCATAAATAAATTGTGCTAGAGACGTCACCAGTAAATATCACTGTATAACACTGTGAGTCTATATCAAAATGAATTTTACCCACAACGAATTACACATTTATCCTTTTGCTGCGAACTACTCGGAACAAGAGAATAAGGCCGACCTTCACGAAGAAGTACAAAATCAATGGTCAACGTCTCCGATAACATCATCAAAATCCTCATTAGATAATGCAGGAAGAGAAATGATCACATACTGAGGGGCTCTGCCTCGTTGAAGTAAAAGACAATAAAGAGAATTATTCGCAGAAATCAGCAGCTTTAATGATTTCTTGAGCAGAGGCACAATACCCTTCAATGAAGTGGAGATGCAGCACACTGGAAGTAAATTCGAGAATGGCAGCAGATGTGGGATCAGACCACCATCTCCTAGGGTTCTGAATATACGCTGTATGAAACAGAATCTATTTACGTCGTACCAGTCGAATTCGACTAGTTTATTTGTGACTCAGTTGTCTGGAATATCCATTAAAACCTGCTTATATGAAATCACTAGAAAGAGTTTCAGTTGTCTGCAGAGACAGCAAAAGCGCACTAACTAACAGTTCGTAATGTCATTTGTTTTCGTGAAGCCATAGAATATATGTTGCTACTGTTGTTGTTGATAATGCAATATTCATTGCAGTGTTCTCCACTGACCAGTAAGCGTCTAACAGACGGATGGAGAAACGGATGTTGTGTCAATGCAACTCAGTGAATCTTTGTATTTCTACGAGCTTGGAAATAATATGCTGCAAAGTAAATAAATTTCGGATATATTTCCCTACATCATCTAATTCATGAACCTCTACAGACGCAGACGCCACACGCCAATCAATTTCGAAATCATTCAAGACAACGGCCGTATGAGAACGATGTGAACATCATGTCAGTGTTGAGGGGTTCGAGGCATGGAATCGATTGCAGTTCTCCACTCTGCTCGATGATTCGCAGTGTTTTTATCTGGACTGCGCACGACGTCTTGCTGTGTGAGGCCTGCTCTCGACAATGTCCACCATCTATTGAAAGTATTAGTCGCCTAAGGATCGTGTCACTAATTGTTTCGGTCTGAGTGGATACCACTATGATAGGACACCAGATACTGACAATAACGAGCCGCCTCACTTTGAAATTCTGACAAATCAGCATTTCCTTCACTAAACAGGCACCTACTGCACATGCCACTCAAGACTCCTGATCGACTTTCACCACCCGTGTCAAATCACACCAGTCAAGACTGATGAATTAGTTGGAGGACCTGTTGCGTGTTCTATTTGACTAAATTAGCGTACACGTATTTCCTAGTACCTCTTCACGTTTATCAATGTGCGCAGACGTTGTGGCTACTCGACGCCCACAACGTATAATCAGAAGGCACTTGTGAAGAGTATAATCGTGTATTATTATTATTATTTCCTTTAGTTCCTAGAGGAACATAGGGCTTCAGCCATGTGTCTCCATTGCGTTCGATTCTCTGCTAGAGTTTTCACCTGGCTCCAGGTCTGCCCACATGCTTTCATCTCCTCTTCACATGATCTCCTCCAGGTCACCCTTGGACGACCAACTCGCCGCTTCCCTTTCGGGTTCCACTCGAGGGCTTGTCTAGTGATGTCACTTGCTGGTTTCCTCAGAGTGTGGCCAATCCATCTCCATTTTTTCCTGCCTATTTGTTTCACAATGGGTTCCTGGTTGGTTCGCTCCCAGAGATCTTTGTTGCTGATCCTTTCCGGCCATCTGATCGTGTATTATACCCGCAGTCAAATTTCAAAATTGTATCAAGGTAACGTTCAACAGTAAATTGACAAATGTTTACGAAGTACAAATAAAATCGGTATGTGTAAACATATAATATGAGTATGCAAATTAGATTAAAAACGTATGTTTATAGTTGGTATAGGGGTACTACATAATTCCCCCACCAGAACACTGAAATATAAAAAAAATACATTTAAGTGTTCGACAATAAAATGCGTCAGCGTAATACGTAGTGGCGATAGTACATAGAAAGCGATTTATTAAGCTGAAAAATGAGCAGTTTAATGCGGTCAATAAGGCCGATAATAAAAGCGATAATAAAGAAAAAAATAGGATTGATGATCGTGGTAGAATATATAAGGAATGATACAATCGGCCGGGGATCTGTAGTCTGTATACGGAAACGATAAGTGAATATTAAGCGCTATATGATTAAATGTAATAATACAGGGAATATCGATGTTAAAATAGTAGTGACGTGATTGACGTATGAAAATATTAATCAGTTAAATGAGTAGTTAAATGACAATTACGAATAAAGATAATAAAAATGAAAATTCGTAGTAAGTTATATTTTGATGATTTGCACATAACGTTTAGGCCAATGAACTCTCCTACCAGAGCGTGTAGTTTTCATAGGTTTCTCTGGCAACGTTGAAGCTTGCGTGGATGTAGCTGTTGGCACGTCGTTCAGCTGGTCTTTATCGTTGGCTTCGAAATCGTCGATGAATGCTGGTTTGACTCTGTCGACACTGATGGCTTCTGCTTTATTCAGTCGTTCTATCGTGATAACTTTATCATTTCTATTTAGAACTTTGAATGGGCCATCATAAGCGGGTTGAAGTGGTCGTTGTACACCCTCTCTCCTGACGAAGACGTGAGTGCAATCTGTCAGTTGTGGCGGGATGTATGACGTTCGTTCCTGCTGGCGTGGAAGTGATATCTTGAGCTCGTTCATGTGTTGTTTTAGCTGGAGCACATAACCAGTCATATCTTGTGGAACTTGGTAACCTGGGGTGAAAAATTCTCCTGGTAGACGTAATGTTGTTCCATAGACTAGTTCGGAAACACAGCAGCTAATATCTTTCTTTAGAACAGATCGTATACCAAGCAGTACCAGTGGGAGTTTGGTTGACCAGTGTTTTTGAGTCAAAGAAGCAGCGAGCGCAGCTTTGAGTTGTCGATGAAGGCGTTCAACCATACCGTTGGAACTAGGATGGTACGCCGTTGTTCGTATTCGTTTAATGCCCAGTAATTCAGTTAGCTGTTGAAAAAGTCGGCTTTCAAACTGAGCACCTCTGTCTGTCGTGATGATGGATGGGACACCAAAATTAGCTATCCAGTTTTCGACCAAAGCTTTAGCTACCGTTTCAGCTGAGACGTCGGCTAATGGAACTGCTACAGGCCAGCGAGTGAATCTATCGATGCAAGTTAGAATGTAGTTGAAACCATGGGAAGGAGGTAGTGGACCAACTATGTCTACATGTGTATGTTCAAATCTAGAGTCAGGGTTAGGAAAGCGACCAAGTGGTGCATTAGTGTGACGGTTGATTTTGACTCTTTGACAGGACAAGCAATTTCGTGTCCACTTCTTAACATCGCCGTTAATGTTCGGCCAAATAAATCTTTCTTTCAGTAGTTTGATAGTAGCGCTGACACCTGGATGAGACAAGTTATGTAACTTCTCGAAGACTGTATGTCTCATGGCTGCTGGAACGAAAGGTCGATATTTACCCGTAGAGGTGTCGCAGATTATTTTTGTCGTGCCAAAAGGAATTGCGTCTAGCTTTAAAGATGTTGTTTTAGAAGACATGATCTTTTTTAGTTCGGCATCATCTCGTTGTAGGTTTGAGAGACGTTCGTAGTCGATGTCTGGGCATACAATGTTGTCAATGTGCACACGTGATAAAGCGTCTGCCACTTCATTGTTTTTACCCTTTACGTGTCGCAGATCGGAGGTGAACTGAGATATAAACTCGAGATGTCGTAGTTCACGCGGAGAGTAGTTATCCTGTTTTGCTGATAAGGCTTTCGTTAGAGCTTTATGGTCTGTAAAGACAGTAAAAGCTGTACCTTCCAGCATATGTCGAAAGTGCTTGATTGCTAAATAAACAGCCAATAATTCTCTACCAAAAGTGCTATAGCGACATTGAGTATGATTCAGTCGTTTCGAAAAGAATGCTAGGGGTTGCCATTCGCCGTGTACCTGTTGTTGTAAAACTGCCCCGATGGCAACGTCTGAAGCGTCTGTCAGGAGAGACAGAGGAGCGTCATTTTGACGTCTGACTAAGAGTGTCTTGTCGTTTAACAATTGTTTGACATTTTCGAATGCTTTAACAGCTTCTGCGGGCAAATGGAATGAACGACTATGTCCACGTAAGCAATCGGTTAATGGTTGTAAAGCTTTAGCACAGTTCGGGATAAAACGCCGGTAAAAATTAACGAGACCCAAAAATCGTCGTAATTTCTTAAAAGAATCTGGTAATGGATAATCTTTGATAGCTTGTACGTCATCAGGGACTGGTCTGATTCCTTGGCTATCGATTAAATGACCGAGAAATTTCAGTGAGGTCTTACCAAATTCGCGTTTGTCTAAGTTGATAGTCATTCCGTATTGGTTCAGTCTTTCAAACACTGTCTTCACATGTTTCAAATGCTCGGCTTCGTCTGCACTTGCAATTAGTAAGTCATCGATGTATGCGTAGACGAAAGGGAGACCACGGAGTACTTGGTCAATTAGGCGTTGGAATGTCTGAGCGGCGTTCATAAGTCCGAATGGCATGCGTACGAATTCATATAAGCCGAATGGTGTGGTAATGGCGGTTTTCGGAACGTCATCCGGGTGGATGGGGATATGATGATACGCTCGGACAAGATCGATTTTAGAGAAAACCTTAACATCTGGTAAGTTGCTAGCGAAATCGTGAATATGTGGTATTGGGTATCGATCAGGTACCGTTTGCTTGTTTAAAGCTCGATAATCACCACACGGCCGTATTTCACCAGAAGACTTTTTGGGTACCATGTGAAGCGGTGAAGACCAAGAGCTGTTGGACGGTCGAATAATACCGAGCTCTAGCATTTTATCGAACTCTGTTTTGGCGATTTTAAGTCGATGTGGGTCAAGGCGTCGGGGACGTGCAAAAACTGGTGGTCCAGTAGTTTTAATATGATGAACCACATGATGCTTCGGTTCTGTTCCTCGAAAAGAAGGTTGTAAAAGGTCAGGAAACTGATTTACCAAGTTGGTATATGAAGATGCTGGTGTGCGTGTGACCATCAAGTTCAGTGATGATGCACGGCTAATCGTACCAGCAATGTACGTTTTATTGAGCGAATCTATTAGCTTGGGGCTTATCGGATCAACTAACAGTTTGTGTTGCTGTAGAAAATCAATACCGAGGATTGGGGATGGGACGTCTGCAATGATGAAAGACCAAGTGTAGGTATTCTTTAAACCAAAATCTAAAGTCATTCGTTTAGTTCCATATGTAACAATACTGGACTGATTAACAGCTTGGAGCGTAACTGCTGGGTCAGGATGTTGACGTTCCTGTGTAGACGGAGGGAGAACACTCACCTCTGCTCCTGTGTCAACTAAGAATGTGGTTTCGGTATTTTTATCTGTTACATAAAACAAACGACTGTTAGATCGTAGATTGCCAACAGTATTTTTTACACATGACGATATATCTTTTGGTTTAGTCTGAAAGTTGCAAGGTGAACGGCACCGTCGTGCATTGCTTCCATAACTACGGTGATACTAGCAAATATTTTCGCAATGTCGTGACGTGCTAGGGGACCGAGGAAGACGTCGACGAGACGAGCTTCTAGAACGGCTTGGTTGTGTGCGTGTAGTCAGTTTTGCTAACTGACTCAGTAAGGTGTCGACTTTGTGTTCTAGAGTCTGTATTCTATCGTGAGTGTCTGGTATTCTGCTAGTGGAAGCGACAGATTGAGGTGTTGACCTCTCGTACATGCGATCCGCGATTTCGGTGAGCCTTTCTATGTCAATGTCGTCGTCTCCGAAAGCAAGAACCTGCTGGATGTTTGCGGGAAGTCTTCGTAGCCATATTTGGTAAAAGAGACGTTTATCGATTTCTCTTCCGGCAACTAGGCTTTGCATATGCCTCATGAGTTGAGATGGGGTTTTATAACCTAACTCAACATTGCTTAACAGGCGATCGAGTGCTTGCCTATCAGAAAGTGAAGTGCATCGCAGTACCTCTTCCTTCAGCTTGTCGTAAGGTGCTTCTGTGCTGGGATGAACGATGTATTGCCGTACCTGCTCGGCGACTTCGTCTGGTAGTACTGTACTCAAAATGCAGAATTTAGCTGTCTGTGACGTGAGCTTATTGCTAGCCAAATAATGTTCCAGTCGTGCAAACCAAAGATGAGGGTCTCCGGGCTTAAAAACTGGTACAGTAAGAGAGATAGTACTAACAGATCCCGGCTCTAAGTTATCAGAGGTATTGGAAGACATGTTACAATCAGTAAAAAAATGGTTTAAGAGTAGCAAAATGGCAAAATTTGTGCACAATAAGAATGCGGCAAAATAAAAAAGCATACAATGCAGGTGCTTACCACAAATTACTGCAGGTTGTGCTATGAGCAAACACAAGAATGAGTTCGAATTGTTTAATAAATATATAGATCCGCGAAAGTTAGAGTTTTAATAATCCAGCAAATGTACGACGCGTCGAGGTCAAAAAGTCGTCGGAGTCAGCAATTTGTCGTCGGGGTCAGCAATTTGTCATCGGGCTCACCAATTTGTTGCGTGTTCTATTTGACTAAATTAGCGTACACGTATTTCCTAGTACTTCTTCACGTTTATCAATGTGCGCAGACGTTGTGGCTACTCGACGCCCACAACGTATAATCAGAAGGCACTTGTGAAGAGTATAATCGTGTATTATACCCGCAGTCAAATTTCAAAATTGTATCAAGGTAACGTTCAACAGTAAATTGACAAATGTTTACGAAGTACAAATAAAATCGGTATGTGTAAACATATAATATGAGTATGCAAATTAGATTAAAAACGTATGTTTATAGTTGGTATAGGGGTACTACACACCGGTCTCAATTGGCCATTTTGTGGTCAAAGGTGTCATTTAGTCATGGTCGCATCGTAGACATTCATCCAGTTGTCATTTCACATGAACGCCACAGAGTGCAGTTTATTTCCACTCTCTGACAATTGAGTCTCGTCAATTATCTTCCTATACTTTCATCTGAGTTTATTCCTCCTAGATAGCAACCTGGTTATTCCATATAGCGCTTTGAAATATCTTTCATCCATCGCGCATTTCACTTCATTTGTTAATGACTCAGAGAATCGTCCTTCTACTCATCTGCAAATTTCCAATCCACTTGTTTGTTCAGCGTGACTAAGATTACATTGAGCTTCTAATATCGTTAATCATCTCTGCAATTGTCCATCATCTGCTCCACTGGCGCTGTTTCCACTATTACAATCAAAGCTGTTCCTTCTCTGAAGTCTCCTTGTTTCCTCTAATACCTTTTCATCTTCTCTTCCACATTGCTATCAAAGAGTTATTGCCCTCATCCATAAAGGCTTTCTCGAAGATACATCTTCATTTCTTCGACTTTTCCTCTGAAAACTGCAGTAGAGTCGGTATTTATACCTTCGTCCTTCCATTAAACATTCGGTGCAGCCGTGAACAGCGCGCTGTATTAGAATTCGATATCAGGTCGAGGTTCATATCACCAATCAGAAATTCAGTGTCACACTGAACGACGAGGTGAAGATGTGTTCTAGCAAAGATCGTGCACCTTTTTCTGAAACATCTGCAGCCTTGAACGAAGATTCTGCATTAAGGAGAGTCCTCGAAACACTAAAACAGATAATTAGTGCCTCTTCCATTGGAGATAACAGCGTAGATGAAGCGAGTGGCATATGTCAATGATATTGATATTAATGTTAATGATTTCCCTTATTCTAGAGGAGTAATTATGATACAGTGTGGAATCATCAGCATTTCGTACAGTACTTCATCTAATTCATCCACAATATGACATAGTCCTTTCAGAGTGTCCCAGAAAAGACTGTGTGGAGCAATAGCGAAAATTAGTTGAGCTGAAAGAGTTAACGAAATGCAATAGTGGGGATTGAAGGATTTCAAAATGCGTTTACTCCTTACACTAGTTGGCTAGACGTATCATTTTCATAGAATTACACAAGTCATGGGGCAAATTAGGAAGCTAAGATAAATAAAAACTGACGACAGATGAGCAATCAACGAACTAAAATGTGCATACGCCTGTCTCCCTTTCTCAATCGAAACCAAAGTCACATAAATCAGTGTCATGAAAAATCGTGGGATGCTTCGTAGCAGCATGAACTATTACCAATTAACTCATCATTTTGTCACTACAGTTTGAATACATCTCCAATGGAGGTAATACGGAAATCCGTTAGTCGCTTACTCTCACGAAGAACGAGGATGCTTCAAATAT
Source organism: Trichobilharzia szidati (assembly GCA_944472155.2). Classification (NCBI taxonomy): domain Eukaryota; kingdom Metazoa; phylum Platyhelminthes; class Trematoda; order Strigeidida; family Schistosomatidae; genus Trichobilharzia; species Trichobilharzia szidati. The sequence continues at coordinate 15,387,060 of OX235271.1, forward strand.
ATATATATATATATGTACAGTCTACATTCTTTTTACAATCATTGAGCCTGTGATTTCGGTTAGAATCAAACGACATGAAAATGGATGCTCAGATATACATAGAATTCATTTGCTAATGCTGAATTGGACTTTGGGAATACGTGAGAATAATATTTCACTACAACTTTGTTGTATGTATCATACCAGCTTGAGGTATTTCATTCTTTTTTCGAAAGTGTCCACGGATGATGTGATTGTCCATTAAACATAATGTGCATATATGGGATTTCCGTTGAGGTTTCCGGTGGAAGCGAGAATAAATGAAGAGTGGTTTAAAGCAGGCAGAGTAAACGTATGACTTGGCCGTAGACTACACACAATGTTTTTGTGTTGAAATCCAGTAAGCAACTGAGATCAGCCAAAGTTGGAGCATAAAGCGACACGAAGTAGAAGAAATGTCTTCAATATTGTACGTTATGAGTAAGTAGTCTGAGGACATCAACCTGCACGCAACATATGATCACAATTTATGATGAACATTCAGATACTCAGGAATGCCTTCACCACAGGTCAGATCCGAGCAAAGTCGGATACACTACGTGGCATCACTGCTGAAATCTGCGTGGAAGAACATTGGATCTTACTTTATGAAACTGCTGTTCAAGGAAACGCGTACATTTGTTCCAGGAAGAAAGAGTAAACAAGAATAGAGAAGTTATGCGACTCAACAGACATCTACCTGTACGACAGTTGAGGAGAGGAGATGAGAAGATGATGAGGGAGAGGAACGCTGAATGCAAAGATGAATATGAGAAAGAGAACCTGAGTTCAGTGTATCCTGCACAGAATAAAGAAAAAATTGAAGCATAAGAAGAAGAGTGCTGAAGCAGACCAAAAAGAATTCTAAGTTACACTGGCCAGCGACCGAAGCAGAATAATCGAGGTCGGTTGTTACGACGTGAATAGATTCTGTTTCATACAGCGTATATTCAGAACCCTAGGAGATGGTGGTCTGATCCCACATCTGCTGCCATTCTCGAATTTACTTCCAGTGTGCTGCATCTCCACTTCATTGAAGGGTATTGTGCCTCTGCTCAAGAAATCATTAAAGCTGCTGATTTCTGCGAATAATTCTCTTTATTGTCTTTTACTTCAACGAGGCAGAGCCCCTCAGTATGTGATCATTTCTCTTCCTGCATTATCTAATGAGGATTTTGATGATGTTATCGGAGACGTTGACCATTGATTTTGTACTTCTTCGTGAAGGTCGGCCTTATTCTCTTGTTCCGAGTAGTTCGCAGCAAAAGGATAAATGTGTAATTCGTTGTGGGTAAAATTCATTTTGATATAGACTCACAGTGTTATACAGTGATATTTACTGGTGACGTCTCTAGCACAATTTATTTATGCTCGTGATCGTATCAAGGCCTTATTCACACAACGTTTTAACATTATTCAAAATCGGGTATGAGTGATGAATCATTCCTATTGCATGTGTTGAGTGTAGTTGCTGTGAAAAAGGATTCAGCAACCAAGCTCTCTTTCTCCACCTACCTACAATACGTTTTAGACATGTAATACTTCCTGAAACCTACTGCATGGTTATGCGTTGTAAATGCATGCAGTGCAAATTCTGAGCTCTTTCCTGAATTAATTATCTCCACGGTTGGGTTCAATCTTCCTAGCGTTAGTCAAATTCTTATTTTCCGACAATCTGACTAGTCCCGACCCACTAGTTTGAACTATGTAGTTGATCACACAGTCACTGCAAGGTGTTTAGTTGATTATATTATTCTGTCTAGTTGGGCCAACCAACAGTGTTTTGTAACCCATAGAGCTTGTTCTACCTGAGTGAGTTTGCAGGTTCAAATGCACCTCTTATTCCTGCTTTGTTGAGAATCCTACGTAGGGAGGATGTCAGATGTCCCCTGCTTATATGATAGAGCAGCAGACGCCTTGAAATCTCTCTTATTTATGTTATGATTACTAGTTTCACAATTCATTTTCATTTGTCGTTTTCCAATCTTCCTAATGAATTTTAGAGGATAGTTATTTAAAACCAACGCCTCTTCTATTTGTTTTATTTCATCATTAAGGTCTTTCTTTGTGCTACCTGGTGCCATTGCTCGTTTGTTAAACATTTAACTAAGCCTGCCTTAACAGATATAAGGATAAAATATATGCGCCACGATAGGGGATATTGGTGATCCCATTGCTACACCTTCAGTTTGCCCATATATTTTGCCTTGGAATTTAAATATAGTACATGTGAGGCATAGCTGAATCCCTAAAATAATTTCTTCAATGGACAGCTTTGTCCTATGATTGAGTTCAGGATCCGCAGTTAGTTCTTTTTTAACTGCTTCTAAGGCCATATTGACTGGTATATTAGTATAAAGACTGGTTATATCAAAACTAACCATTGTTTCATCATTATCTAGTTGTATGTCATTTAGTTTATTTTTCATCTCATATCAATTAGTTAGTCTAGAATTTGAACGATTTCTAATGGGGCATAATATTAGAGCTAAATGTTTTGATAATTCATATGTAGGGGTATTTGTAAAATCTACTATTGGTCTTATGGGATAACCTGGCTTATGTATTTTAATAGTACCATACATCCTACTAGCATTATTAGTTTTAGGCATTAAATTAAACCATTTTGACTCACCCAGTGACGGCTTCATTCTGCGTACTAATTCCGCTGTGGATTTTTTAACCTTATTCATTATTGTATCTACGGGCTTCTTGATTTCCTCATATGGACCCATTGCAATATATTCAGTGACTTTCTTGATGTAGTCAGATTTATTCAAAACTACGGTGGCGTTTCCTTTGTCAGCTTTTGCGATGACAATATTTCTATCCTGTTTAAGATTAGTTAAAGCTTCTCTTTCCAATTTTGTCAAGTTTGATTTTGCCTTCTTTTGATTTTTTAATGTTAATGCACATTGTGCTCTAACCTCTTCTGCTGGACGTGAACATTGAACGTCTGTTTTACTGAGTCTGGCAGCCATTAATGGGCAACTGAAAGGCGCGAATGGTCGATCGCTTGCAAGTTGAAAGAGGACTGGAGTTAAATACGAATAAAAGTACTTTATAACTTCATTTGTACTTAACATTTTGTTTGTAGACTTTGTAGTTTTCTTCAATTTAATAGCCAAACAATATAATTTCGTTCAAGGAATACTGGTGCATTGGATTTAAAGTTGAAGAAAGTGCATAGTATTTATCGGCTCAATCGCTTAAGTCTTCATTAAGATAGGAACTTAGGGCTAAGTTCCTTGATAGTTTTTATTCTTCTCTACGTCTTCGTGGGCGCCTTCTGGAAATCGTCTGGGTGTACTTACTAGATCTGCAGCCAGCTTCTCTTTGGACAAGGATTGTCAACGCAATTTGGATTCTTTGGTGACGTTGGATAATTCCTGGGTCAAGAAAGGGATGTGGCACCATGGAAGCAGACAAAAAAGTAAGTAACGATGAGTTGCCTGTTCATTGTAATGATATGTATGATGCTCAGCATGTTAAGTTTGATGTTCACGCTTCACCGTTAAGTGATAGTATGGGTTTAAGATTGCCTAAGTTTGAACCGCGATACTTCGATGGAAACCCAGCCGACTGCCCACAGTTCATCAAAGAGTTTGAGGTCATGCTGAGTGGTTTTGTATTAAATGATGAAATGAAGTTAATGTATTTGTTGAGATATTGCACTGGTGTGGCTGCAAGAGCCATACAGTGCTGTAAGTTTATGCCCCCGAACGAAGGATATGATGAGGCAATGAAGATACTACGTCAAATGTTTGGGAGACCATTTATGATATCCCGTAACGTCTTTGAGACTGTGAAAGGTAATGGATCACAACTAAGCAATAACTCAGAGGAACTCACAGAGTTCTTGGACAGCCTGGTGGTATATAGAAATACTCTTGTGTCTCTTAATTGTGTGGAAGAATTGAATTCAAGTTCCGTGCTTGAGACTGTTGCCAAGAGATTACCGGACCGTCTGCAAAGGAAGTTCATTAAAGTTAGCTCCCGACTAGAGGAATCTGGTATGGAGCCTGGATTCGATGTCATTGTAAGGCTAGTAAAAGACAGTGTCAATCAAGCCACGGGCAAATTCGCCAGCATTCTACATTCTAAGGTAAAACCTAAGGAACCGGCGAATATAAAGAAGACATTTGTAGTGAAGGCCCAAGGTACAACGAGAAGGAATGAGTGTATTGTTTGCCATGATACGCATCAGTTGAGTGATTGTACTCGCTTCATTGCTATGTCCACCCGTAGAAAGGTTAAAAATGGCAAAACAGAAGAGGTTATGTTTCAGTTGTTTAAAGACAGGGCACACAAAGTTGAATTGTAAGGCGACAGACAAGGAGAGTGGTGGTTCAACCGATGTGCACCCACTTCTGAGGACGGTAAATGAACCGAAGAAGTCAGTTAATTGTAATAGCACCTTTAGCCCCCTTGATAATCCACAAGTTTACTTAGGAGTATTACCAGTTAAAATCAGAGGACCGAAATCTTCAGTGGATACTTACGCACTGTTAGATAATGGATCAGATGTCACGCTGTTGGATGCTCAGTTAGCCGGCCAGTTAGGCATTAAGGGTGTTAAAGAACCCTTAGTAATGAATACCTTTAATTCATCGGACAGGTCAACATGCGAACGAGTCTCCTTTTGGTTAGAATCCTTGGTAACGGGAGAATCCATTATGGTCGCAACCGCGTATATCACCCCCAGCCTGAAACTTGGAGAAGCCGAAGTGCCAAATCGTGAAGTAGCTATTAATAAACCACATCTGTCTGATATAACGTTCCTAGCTCTGCGAGATAACAAGGTGAAATTACTTATTGGATGTAATGTACCTTCTGCTCATAAGGTACTAGAGGAAAGATATGGTGATAAAGAGGACTTATATGCCACTAAAACTCCTCTTGGGTGGACTATTCGAGGACCTGTGTCGAAGGCTCAAGCGTTGCCCTTGGTTACGGTCAACGAAGTGAGTATAGAACGTATGGTCCGGGATATGTATGATAAAGAATTCCACGATAATAGTTCTGAGGAAAGAGGTCGGTCTGTTGAAGATAGGAAGGCAGTAAAATTGGTTAATGAAGCCTGTACGTTTGAGAACGATCGATTTGTCATGGGATTACCTTGGAGAACCGCGGAGAAACAGACGGTCTGTAACAGAGAGATGGCAATGAGGAGACTTTTGAGTTTAAGAAGGAAGTTCCTAGCAAATGCAGATCTGTGGTCCAAGTATAAAGAGGTCATTGACAGGCACATAGTGAAAGGTTACGTGGAGAGATTGGTTAATCAGAATGAACCAGGGAAATGGTACCTGCCTCATCACCCGGTCTTTAACCCCAAGAAACCCAGCAAACTTCGCGTAGTCTTTGATTGTTCCGCGAAACACGAAGGTGTCTCCTTGAATGAAAGTTTGTATAGTGGCCCGGACTGCGTAGGATCGCTAGTAAGATTGTTGCTGAGATTCAGAATGTACCCGGTCGCCATTGCAGCTGACACAGAAGAGATGTCTTTACAAGTAAAGGTGCCAGAACGTGATAGAGACCATTTGGGGTTCCTGTGGTTCGACGGTGATCCTCACAGTAGAATATCCGAATACAGGATGGCTGTTCATCCGTTTGGCGCTACCTCGTCTCCGTTTTGTGCCAACTTCGCTCTTCGTAAAGCAGTGTCCATGTTTGGTCCTCCTGAAATTCTAGATGTCGTTGATTGTTGTTTCTATGTGGACGACTGCTTAGCATCCTTTGATGATATTGCATCTGCGATCAACTTTGCAGAGACCCCTAGTAATGTACTAGCCAAGGCTGGGTTTCGTTTGACAAAGTGGGTCACAAACAGTTTGGAAGTCTTAAAGCAAATAAGTCCAGAAGAGAGAGCACCGGCGGTGAGAGATCTGTCCGTTGACACACTACCCATAGAACGCACCTTAGGTTTGCAATGGAATATCAACTCAGACACCTTTGAATTTAGTGTGGGGAACATTGATAAACAGGTCACCAGAAGAGGCATATTGTCCGTATTGTCCTCGGTTTTCGATCCACTTGGTCTAGTAGCACCTTATTTGCTTCCTGCGCGAAAACTATTTCAAGCGACTTGTAAAGGGGAGTTACGGTGGGATGATCCACTGAGTGAAGGAATTGCTGAAAATTTGGAGAAGTGGGTCAACAACCTACGATCATTAAGGCAGTATCCCATCGCACGTCCACTGAAGCAATCGAGGGATTTTAAGATTGTGGATTTTCATGTATTCTGTGATGCCTCTGAAGTTGGTTACGGGGCTGCTGTGTAAGTTAGAACTGCCTTTGGAGATAATAAGGATGTTCGCCTTGTGATGGGGAAGTCCAGAGTTGCACCCATAAAGGTTGTGTCAATACCAAGGTTGGAGCTGACAGCAGCATTGTTAGCAGTTCAGCTGTTTGCGACGGTGAGTACGGAACTGAACTGTCCCATCTGTCAAGTAACGTTTTGGACAGACTCCATGACAGTTATATATTACATACGAAACGATTCGGCTAGATATCATCGATTTGTAGCTAATCGGGTGTCACGAATTCGCGAAGCTACTCGAGTTGAACAGTGGAGATATGTACCATCTAAGGAAAATCCTGCTGATATAGCATCAAGAGGCGTGGCCGATATAAATGTGATTAAAAATAAGTGGTGGAGTGGCCCTGACTTCTTAAGACGAGCAGACTGCCTGTGGCCGAGTAAGAAGGAGGAACCACCGATATGTGAGGAGGACCTAGAGTTAAGTGTAAATGCCAAAGTGACATATACACAAACAAGGTATTCCGGCTTACATCCACTGTTTAATTGGTATTCCTTTTGGCACAAGTTAGTGAAAGCCGTCGCGTGGTTGACCCGGTATGTGTCATATTTGAAGGTTATGTATCTACGACGAAATGATATTCAGACTAAAGGACTTCTAACTGTTGAAGACTTGAACAATGCCGAAACAGCCATTGTGAAGGCTATTCAGTGGGAAGCATGGGGGGAAATCGCTAATGAAGATAGTTATGACTTCGCGAACTTCAAAGTACGAATGGACAGATTAAACCCCATAATCTTAGATGGCGTAGTTAGAGTCGGAGGACGCCTACAAATGCTCGAGGCACCATATGAGACCCTCCATTCAGCCTTATTGCCCAACGACCACTACGCTTATAATAAGGCATCACCACGAATTCGAGGGTCATCTGGGTACATCACAAGTATTGTCGAGCATCCAACGAAGGTATTGGATAGTTAGAGGTGGTGCAGCCGTGCGGAAAGTGATTAATAAGTGCGTGACTTGCAAACGTCAGAACGCTAGTACGGTTCAGCAGATGATGGCCCCACTTACGAAGTGGCAAGTGTCTGAAGGTAATTATCCGTTTGAGTATGTAGGAGTGGATTTGTTTGGACCGTTCATGGTGAGAAGAGGTAGAAGTTCGTGTAAGAGATATGGTTGCTTGTTTACCTGTTTGAAAATGAGGGCCGTGCACATCGAAATGGTCCATACGTTAACTACAGATTCGTTCATTCTGGCACTGCTTAGATTCATAAGCCGTCGGGGTACTCCAAAGATGATGTTCAGTGATAGAGGAACGAACTTCATCGGATGTCACACAGAGCTTAAAGGGCGTACTTGCGATCCCCGCACGAGAGTGCATGAAGAACTATTGAAAAGAAACATAGAGTGGCATTTCAATCCACCACAAGCCAGCCACAGAGGGGGGCTTTGGGAGAGACTTGTCGGAATTATTAAACGTGTTCTAAGTTCTATCGTTAAAAACCAAAACTTGACTGATGAGACCCTAGAGGCGTTTTTATGTGAAGCCGAAAGAATTCTAAACGACCGACCGCTTTCGCCCGTAAGAGATGATGTGAAGGACTTTGATGTTTTAACTCCAAATAAACTACTATTATTGCGAAGTAATCCAGGCTTAGAAGAAGGGTGCACAGAACCGAGACCCATGGTCAGAAGATGGAGACAAGCTAAGCATCTGAAAGATGTGTTCTGGAAGAGATGGTTTAAAGAGTATATACTCACACTTCAATCAAGAGATAAATGGAGAAAGACATATCGAAATTTGCAAGTTGGTGATGTGGTTTTAGTTTCGGATAAGACTTCTACAGGTAAATGGCCTCTAGGAGTAATAGAAGGAGTAACATGCAGTAATGATGGGTTGGTGAGGACAGTGGAAGTGAGGACGCGAGATATTCGAAAATTATGCTGGCTTGAAGTGCTAGAGAACAGATCAGAGATTGGACAATCCGACGATTTTCCAACTTAAGGGCGTAAACCTGAGAAGAGTTGTAGGCGTACTGCTGTAAGTCCTACAATTCTTCAAGGGTAGTACGTCGAAGAGCAGTCCATCGTACTTGGTGTATTATTTTGTACATATGTTCATGTTGTATATAATCAATTGGTACCATCCCTCTTCTATCTGTTGATTAATTTTGTTTGTGTCTGGACGTCTTCCACTTGGATCGTCAACCTGAGAAGAAATGTAGGCGTACTGCTGTAAGTCCTACAGTTCTTCAAGGGTAGCTCGTCAAGGCAGAATCCGCAATATTTGATGTATTGGTTGTACATATGTTTGTGTTGAGTAATTCAATGGGTTCCGATTCATCTGATTGTCGGTTAATTTTATAGTTGTCGCATTGCGTGAATCATCTTATAATGTTTTGTAAGTACTTCTGAATTCGCTTCTAAACTTGTGAACGAATCGAGTAGTGTTAGAGTCAGCGTACGCGATTGGATACGCCGGGGAGAGGATTGGGCTAGAGTGGAATGAAGCAATCGATACTTTGTGAACGAGATCAGTGGTGGTATTGTCGTCAGAGAGCGTAGACCCCATGCGCCGGGGAGAGCGTGTCGGTGTGATGTGGTATGTTTGCTGTGTGTTGGGCTTTTTTGTCTTGCTTTTCCAATTTTAGACTAGTCCCGATTGGCCCAGGTTTCCGCATTGACAGTTCAGTTCAAGGTTACCGCCGCTGTGGAAAAAAGGGATGGACCCTTTTTGGCCGGGGAGTGTCAATGGACGTGAACATTGAACGTAAGTTTTACTGGGTCTGGCAGCCATTGGTGGGCAACTGAAAGGCGCGAGTTGAAAGAGGACTAGAGTTAAATACGAATAAAAGTACTTTATAACTTCATTTGTACTTGACATTTTGTTTGTAGACTTTGTAGTTTTCTTCAATTTAATAGCCAAACAATATAATTTCGTTCAAGGAATACTGGTGCATTGGATTTAAAGTTGAAGAAAGTGCATAGTATTTATCGGCTCAATCGCATAAGTCTTCATTAAGATAGGCACTTAGGGCTACGTTCCTTGACAAACCTCTTCTGTTGTTGTCTTATCTATTGAACCTAGTGCTACTTCTATGTTAGGAATGACATCCTCTCGTTTTAGTTTATTAACTGTTACGTTGAAATTTAGTCCTTTCTCCAGTACTTTTATCTCACTGGAGCTTAGTTCCCTTGATTAGAGGTTGATCACCCACTTTGTTTTGTCGATAGAGGATGAAGCATTGACATCAATGCCATTTGCTGTGTTCTTTTCTTCAATAAGTTTGTTGAATTTTTTGATTTGTGTGTTTTTTGATTTTCTTAGTGCAGATTCTCTAGCTTTTTTGGATGTTTCAAGAATAATTGTATAATCTTTGTCATTGATCATATATTTGAGTTTGTGTTTGAGTTTTTCCATTTCATTTCGTATATTATTTAGTTTTACAGTAACTCGATGTAATTCTTCTCTTAGACATAATGTACTGACATTTTCGGCAGCTGATGTTATTTTACTTGAAGTAATTGGAGTACGTAGACGTAAATATTTCGGAATTGAGTGATTTTTTAAACATCGACTGTTAAAAATCCGATGATTTGTGAATCTTGCTTCAGTTTGACAAAGTCGTGTGAGTTTGTTGATAAGCTTCCTGGTAGGAAGATCATAAGTATCATTGATATAAGAATAAAACTTGAGAACTGTGGTAGAGTGTAATTCCATTATGGGTAAATTTTATTTTGATAGAGTCTCACAGTGTTATACAGTAATATTTACTGATGACCACGTTTCGAGCATAATTTATTGCTCATAATCATATCAAGGTAATCACACGACTTCCTAAATTCATTTATATAGTTCCATTGTTTTTCACTTGATTTTCACTAGTGTTTATAGTGTTTATAGAAAACCAACGCTTTCTAATAGATATTTAGACTTTAATTCATCTCATCCTTTAACTGTTAAGGCAGGCTTAGTTAAATGTTTAACAAACCGAGCAATGGCACTAAGTGACACAAAAAAGACCTAAATGCTGAAATAAAACAAATAGAAGGGGCGTTGGTTTTAAATAACTATCCTCTAAAATTCATTAGGAAGATTGAAAAAGGCCAAAAGAAAAAGAATTGTGAAACTAGTAATCTTCAAGTATTGGTTTGGTAGGGATTTTGTTTAATTGTATGGAGGATTTCATCATGAGCTGACATCAGTTAGAGAACCACTGGAAAACCTGGGAGTACTGGACAGCTGTTTCGTCCTAGTTTGGGACTCTTCAGCAGTACGCACCCACCGGGATTCGAACCCAGGACCTTCTGGTTACAAGGCGAGCTCGTAGACCATTGGATCGGGTCCCAGTGGCTCAATGGTCTACGAGCTCGCCTTGTAACCAGAAGGTCCTGGGTTCGAATCCCGGTGGGTGCGTACTGCTGAAGAGTCCCAAACTAGGACGAAACAGCTGTCCAGTACTCCCAGGTTTTCCAGTGGTTCTCTAACTGATGTCAGCTCATGATGAAATCCTCCATACAATTAAACTAGTAATCATAACATAAATAACAGAGAACATAAGTCATCTACAGTTATACCATATAAAGAGGGGACATCTGAGACCCTACGTAGGATTCTAAATAAAGCAGGAATCAGGGTGGCATTTAAACCTACAAACTCACTCAGGGACAAGCTCTGTAGGTTAAAGGACCCAGTGGACCCAATTAGACAAAATAATATAATTTACAAAGTACCCTGCAATGACTGTGATCGAGGTCGACTACATAGGTCAAACTAGTAGGTCAGGGGTAGTCAGATTGTCAGAACATAAGAATTTAGCTGAGGTAAGAATGGTTGACCCAGAGAAGATAAGTAATTTAGAAAAAAGCTCGGCAATTGCAATGCATGCATTAACACACAATGACACAATAGGGTGGGAGAGGGTTAAAATTCTAAAAAGTAATCTAGGTAGGTGGAGAGAGAGGTTGATTACTGAATCTTTGTTCATCGAATCTACACCCAACACATGCAATAGGAATGAATCATCACTCATACCTGAAATATGGAAAATAATACTACCAATCAAATCTCAGATGGGATGAATTGAAGTCTGAATATCTGTTGGCAGAATGCGCTGCTTTTTTTAATGAACGCGAGCGTGCTGTTCACGTTCTTCTATTTGTTCTATTTTACAATCTTATATCATAGCTAATTCTCCATGTTCATTTCTCGATCAAACAATGAATTCAGTTTCCTTCAATAGTGAGTTTATACGTGTCAAGAAGCTAGAGACATGCACTGTTTACAACAATGTGAATGTGTAAACTGCCTATCTCCATCATATATTTGGAGTAGGATTAAAGGTATTAGGAGAAGTAATTTCCAGCTGTCCATGAAGAAATCTGCAACGAGGAATCCCATTGCCACAACTACTCAATGTCTGGCGATTTTACTGTGGAATTTGAAGACTGTAGATTTGAGGCATAACTGAATTCACTAAATAATTTCCTAAATGAGCAGATCGTTGAAATTCTAGACTGACTAATTCATATGAGATGAAAAATAAACTAAATGACATACAACTAGATAATGATGAAACAATGGTTAGTTTTGATATAACCAGTCTTTATACTAATATACCAGTCAATATGGCCTTAGAAGCAGTTAAAAAAGAACTAACTGCGGATCCTGAACTCAATCATAGGACAAAGCTGTCCATTGAAGAAATTATTTTAGGGATTCAGCTATGCCTCACATGTACTATATTTAAATTCCAAGGCAAAATATATGGGCAAACTGAAGGTGTAGCAATGGGATCACCAATATCCCCTATCGTGGCAGATATATTTATGGATAGCTGGGAAAATATGGCACTTAATACCTGTAATCCTACTCCAAAAATATGGTGGAGATATGTGGATGACACTTTCACAGTGTTAAAACCAGAACATATCTCTAGCTTCTTGACACGCATAAACTCACTAGTGGAGGGAATAAAATTCACATTTGAAGCCGAAAATGAGCAAGGAGAATTAGCAATGTTAGATTGTAAAATAAAACGAATAGAAGAAGGCAAACTACACAGTAGTGTTTATAGAAAACCAACGCATTCTAATAGATATTTAGACTTTAATTCATCTCATCCTTTAACTGTTAAGGCAGGCTTAGTTAAATGTTTAACAAACGAGCAATGGCACCAGGTAGCACAAAGAAAGACCTTAATGATGAAATAAAACAAATAGAAGAGGCGTTGGTTTTAAATAACTATCCTCTAAAATTCATTAGGAAGATTGGAAAACGACAAATGAAAATGAATTGTGAAACTAGTATTCATAACATAAATAAGAGAGATTTCAAGGCGTCTGCTGCTCTATCATATAAGCAGGGGACATCTGAGATCCTCCCTACGTAGGATTCTCAACAAAGCAGGAATAAGAGGTGCATTTGAACCTGCAAACTCACTCAGGTAGAACAAGCTCTATGGGTTACAAAACACTGTTGGTTGGCCCAATTAGACAGAATAATATAATCAACTAAACACCTTGCAGTGACTGTGTGATCAACTACATAGTTCAAACTAGTGGGTCGGGACTAGTCAGATTGTCGGAAAATAAGAATTTGACTAACGCTAGGAAGATTGAACCCAACCATGGAGATAATTAACTCAGAAAAGAGCTCAGAATTTGCACTGCATGCATTTACAACGCATAACCATGCAGTAGGTTTCAGGAAGTATTACATGTCTAAAACGTATTGTAGGTAGGTGGAGAAAGAGAGCTTGGTTGCTGAATCCTTTTTCACAGCAACTACACTCAACACATGCAATAGGAATGATTCATCACTCATACCCGATTTTGAATAATGTTAAAACGTTGTGTGAATAAGGCCTTGATACGATCACGAGCATAAATAAATTGTGCTAGAGACGTCACCAGTAAATATCACTGTATAACACTGTGAGTCTATATCAAAATGAATTTTACCCACAACGAATTACACATTTATCCTTTTGCTGCGAACTACTCGGAACAAGAGAATAAGGCCGACCTTCACGAAGAAGTACAAAATCAATGGTCAACGTCTCCGATAACATCATCAAAATCCTCATTAGATAATGCAGGAAGAGAAATGATCACATACTGAGGGGCTCTGCCTCGTTGAAGTAAAAGACAATAAAGAGAATTATTCGCAGAAATCAGCAGCTTTAATGATTTCTTGAGCAGAGGCACAATACCCTTCAATGAAGTGGAGATGCAGCACACTGGAAGTAAATTCGAGAATGGCAGCAGATGTGGGATCAGACCACCATCTCCTAGGGTTCTGAATATACGCTGTATGAAACAGAATCTATTCACGTCGTAACAACCGACCTCGATTATTCTGCTTCGGTCGCTGGCCAGTGTAACTTAGAATTCTTTTTGGTCTGCTTCAGCACTCTTCTTCTTATGCTTCAATTTTTTCTTTATTCTGTGCAGGATACACTGAACTCAGGTTCTCCTTCTCGTATTCATCTTTGCATTCAGCGTTCCTCTCCCTCATCATCTTCTCATCTCCTCTCCTCAACTGTCGTACAGGTAGATGTCTGTTGAGTCGCATAACTTCTCTATTCTTGTTTACTCTTTCTTCCTGGAACAAATGTACGCGTTTCCTTGAACAGCAGTTTCATAAAGTAAGATCCAATGTTCTTCCAAGCAGATTTCAGCAGTGATGCCACGTAGTGTATCCGACTTTGCTCGGATCTGACCTGTGGTGAAGGCATTCCTGAGTATCTGAATGTTCATCTTAAATTACAGTGGCCTGTCCCCAATTGTTTTGAAGGACTTCAGCCTCACATTGAAATTCCGTTGTGCTGGATATTGGTCTGGTCCCACATTTGCTCCAATTCTCGAATTTGCTTCCAGCGTCCTTTGTCTCCACTTCCTAGAAGACCATCGGGTGGAATTCCAGCTGATTTGTTGTCTGTCATACAAACGAAATGCATGTCACTTTGTGCATATAGTTGTGCTTGTACACACTTTTTCACTAAAGGCACAAATTTCTGTGAGTAATTCCCTGTATTATCCTTTATATCGGCGAAGCAGACCCTCTCAATCTGTGATGATTTGTCTTCCTGTATTTTTAAAAGTATAGGGTGAGGGGAGCGAAGTAGTCCGATTTATAGGATCATGTGCCGATGGTCAAAGTAAGGAAAGTGGCTGTACAGATTTCTTCTGAACACACAGGTTTGTCTTCTTCGGGTCAATTTCTGTTGCTTAAGCTGTATGTAGAAGACGAACTGGTAAAACAAAATTAAGATGATTTGGAATGCGATAGATAATCGATACTTTTGACTCGTATGTATTATCGAAGCATAAAGGCTATGTGAGTACCTTGATACGATTATCAGCAATACATTGTGTCCTAAATATCATCAGTTTATGGCACTGTATAGCACTGTGTGACTTAATGAAAATCAAAATGTGTTTTGCACATTCTCTATACATCGTTCCTTCTAGAAAAGTCATAGTCACTGACACTCCACTCCTACTAATCTGTCCTACTCAAATGGTACCGAAGTCAACTACACCTCACCTCATAATGTATAACATCATTTCACATGGTCAAATTAATTCAGTATATTCGAGCTACTTCTGTCCAATGCATTATACACTCAAATAATTTTTTTATTTTATTTTTTATTTACAGCTTGATTCCACACCGTATTTTCAGTACAAGTATGCAACTTTCAGCATGGATATCGGTAGCCCGAATTCAGGCCAACCATAGATATCGGGTGTGCGCCGGCAGGGGATTGAACCCCGGACCATGTGGATGGTCGGCGAGAGTCCTAACCACTGTGCCACCGACGCACAGAAGGATGAGTGAAAGCACCTTGGATGGTATTCCTGCACTCATGATTGTGTGTACTCGCAGAATCAGAAGTTTCCATTTTCCACTGCGTGAGCCTCTGTACATACTAGTTTCACATCATATTACAGAAGAACGAAAATTTTAGTGGCTAGCATGAGAAGTAGTTGGAGTTGTTTTCATTATTATTATGATTACTGTTCTATTTTCATTTTTCTCGTATGATTTTTCTCCTGTTACTCTGATTCCTCTCAAGGTCACACGTGCTCATTATCTTCACATTGCAATGTGTAAAATACAACAGCGAGAGCAAAAAATTTCACTGTATTTATTTATTTATTTTGGTTACAGCTTGATGCCACATCGTACTTTCAGTACAAGTATGGCATTTTCAGCATGGATATCGGTAGCCCAAATTCAGGCCAACCATAGATATCGGGTGTGCGCCGGCAGAGGCTCGAACCTCGGACCATGTGGATGGTCGGCGAGAGTCCTTACCACTGTAGGCTGAGTATCTACTTACTCACAGATATAGATGAAACTACAATTTGCAACTGTCTAATAGTAAGTAGTTTTGATAGTAGTCTCGTGTTTTCCAGTTTTCATGGATTTACTCAAATCACACTCAGTTCGACTGAAGGAGATAAATTCAAATGAGTTCGTCTGGATTTATTGTTCAATGACGACAGCCAGAATCATGAAGCGTTATGATGAAACGGTGTTGTGGTAATGTTTGAAATACTTTTTGATTTTGTGAGAAGTATCTATCTGATTCAGTGTATGTGAGCACAATGTGTTCTCCTTGCATTAGCCAATCGCAGATGTACAGGTAACTGGTGTTTCACAAAATGCTTTGAAATGGCCGATGAATGTCATGTATAAGTGTCAGTTGGTATCGCATTGAGGATAGTGCGGCTGATCGGTAGAGGCTGAAACATGTTTCACCAATTTCTTTCGGCTATCGTGAGTTGAGTGAGTGAGTATTCAGAATTGTTCCAACGCAGCTCACTGTTCGAACAGTTAACAAAATTTTTGGTTCTGGTAGAAAAATCTGTGAAAATCATGCTAACTTAACTGGTTGAAAACAGAAAATAAACGCGAGTGTGCTGTTCACCTTCTTCTATTTGTTCTATTTTACAATCTCACATCATAGCTAATTCTCCATGTTCATTTCCCGATTCAACAATGAATTCAGTTTCCTTCAATAGTGAGTTTATACGTGTCAAGAAGCTAGAGACATGCACTGTTTACAACAATGTGAATGTGTAAACCGCCTATCTCCATCATATATTTGGAGTAGGATTAAAGGTATTAGGAGAAGTAATTTCCAGCTGTCCATGAAGAAATCTGCAACGAGGAATCCCATTGCCACAACTACTCAATGTCTGGCGATTTTACTGTGAAATTTGAAGACTGTAGATTTGAGGCATAACTGGATTCATTAAACAATTTCCTAAATTAGCAGATTTCTCCTTTGTGTAAGTAAAGGATCTGCAGTTAGTTTCTCTGTGTCACCGGAATGTTTATCTTGCAAGGCGTGTAGATGCAATTTGATGGTCCTCTTCGATAAACTCCACACAAATGATCCTCACAATCAGGGCATCGTAGCTTCTCTTGTTTTCCTGTCAGATCACCACTTCAGATGCATTTCCGAGTATTCCGTGTTTCTTCCGAAGCAGCATAACTGTAACTAGCTTCTCGATCTCGACAGTACTTGCTTCTCTCCAGAAACAATGTTGGCGATGTATGAATAATAGTCATCATCGGAGTTCACCACATTGAATACGTCGAAATTAGGAGTTCAGCTGTAATATCTGCTTAAAGAGGGTTATAGATTATTTTACTCGCATTTCTTGCAATGTCTTCACAGGTGACGTGTTTTTTATCAAGCACAAATCATCTAACAGGTTCCCTCACCATTTGGAATCAAATACCTTGTCAGGTTTCAGGCGGTTATTCAAGTAGTAAGTATATAGTTATAACAGTTATCCTCTTCATCACTGACACGCAATATATACACTTGAATAAAGACACGCCGGATGATATCTAGATATGATGAAATGTCTGTAGACTACGCTTGCATAATCCAGGATGTAACGAGCGATATCGAATATCTGTGGTGTGAACACAGGGAACCGTACATTGTATAGCTCTGGAAAACCTCATCGAGAGACGCACAGTCAGAAAAAGCCACAAAGACAGCTACAAGTCCATTACATATCAAAAAGTATACGTGATTCACTTCGACAACAAATGAGTTATCGAGAACACAGAATCAGTTCAACAGCGATGCGGGAAGGAGATATCTACAGCTTGCTCTACTTTATTTGTTTGTCTGTTAACTCTGCATAACCTTTGCTCTTCTCTACAACTCTCAGGCAATTTTCTCACATTCTCTTTCTTTTCTATGTGCGTGCACATGAAATAGCATTCGCTGAAACATTCGTCCCATAACGTCACTCCAGAGGCATCATTCAACTCCTCTTAAACGGTGATTCATATAAGCCATCATAGTTATGACAACTGATCACTTTTGTTTTTGTATGTCGTGGGTGCGATTGCGACATGTAGGGGATCGTGCGAGCAGGTGACAGATTATGGGCAATTGTGGACCCAAATGAAGTGGACGGCAGCAAATAGAACAAAGTGGAGATGCGTCATTGAAGCCCTATGTTCCACTCGAAAACCGAAGGAATGATGAATAAAATAAATAACTTCTGTTCGACTCCAAGAGATTATCACAGTCCCTTCGTTCATGTAAATTCTGACTCCGTAGCGAATTTGTTATCACTGAAATGAACTGAATAAATCTGTTGCCTATTTGTTACGTCAGCACCTATTCATTTCTTTAACGGTAATAAACTCGAATGGAATGCTACTATGCCCATTTGTCCTATGTACCTACAGATTCACTGAGCCACGCAAATGACAGAAGACAAAGGCCGCCCTGTGACTAAGATTTTGAACTGAACTATGTAGTTCAAGAAACGACAAGTGATATTTGTGAATTTTCTTAACCGTAATAAAGTCAGGTCGCAACCGCGAGAATGAATTGTTCTCATTGGCTGAAAATGTCTATTCTCCTCTGATCCATCAGCCTCAACTTTGAGAAACTGTCTACTCTCGTATACCTACTTCCACCCTTTCTGCATTGCTCTAATTCAATCTCTCCTCAACTAATTCACAGAGAGTTTGTGACATAGTGGATGACATTGAAAGCTGTCATCAGGCTGTTTGGCCTTCCTATATGAACGTTGTAGGCATTGTATTCAATTTGACATGCAACGTAACGAGGAAATGGAATGGAATATTTTAGAACATGCTGTGAACTCCATGTTGTTTTGATTGCATCGGTTTTCATCATTATTTTTATTGTCAGCTCGAAATGACTGTGAAGATAGGCATGACATTGAGATGTGCTCTTGAATCTTGATGTTCCAATTGGAACACATATCAGTAATGAGAAGTGGAATTATATCTTCTATAATTGGAACGTGAGGATTAATTTTGTTTTTCGATTTGATCAGGGATTGATATCAGTTGGAGTGCCAATGAAAACCAGGGATTCCTGGGATGAAACACCTGTCCAATACTCACTAGTTTTCAATAGTTCTCTAACTGATATCAATCCGCGATCGACTCGTTGAATTATATTTGTATTTTTGAAATTACCATGATTATAATTACAATTGCTGAGATCCACAGAAAACGTGTTGGAAACTATAAAAACTGAGTACGACATTTGAAAGACCATGTTCAACGCGTAATTTATTGTGATGACGGAAAAGGCAACTTTCAAGAGTTCGTCGAATACTCGTAGGTCGGTTGATTTTGTAGACACATTTCAATCATGTCCCTGAGGCTACTCAGAAAAGCTGGAAAAATTCACATGACCTATAGCGAATCAGTGAAATGAAGAAACTCGTCTGCTCGGACCAATGATGAAACTGGAAATTACCACTCTCTGAGATAGTTCAGAACCCTTGGATTCTATGAATAAGCGCACAGTTCACCAACAATCCTCCTCCCACCCAGTACAGGTCTTTCTTGATTATTTCACCACTAATATTTCATCCAATTATATTGTTAACTGATTTCATTCTCATACAGGGAATTGAAGAGAAACACCAGGATGAGTGTCAGCGTCAGCTTAACACTGAATACATGTAGATTGTAGAAACTTCCGTAAATATTAGTTTTATTTTGAATTAAATTAATTAAATAAATCACTTATATGCTACATCGCTTTCCCTCCATAATCTGTTGTTTGTTGGCAGAGGAAAGCGTGCAGCATTTTACGGGTCCTCTTCATCACTGACATCAATGCGATACAACTGAATAAGCACAAACACAATTTCGTGTAGATATGCAATCCCACTAACCTATTTGTTTACGAGCAAATTGGAAACTTTGTGGTGCGAACAGAGAGAACCATTGATTGCATCAGTCTGCCTGGCTCGTTGAAAACTCTTTGAGAGACGCACAGATACAAAACTCTCCGAAGGCAGCTGGCTGAATACCTTAATCAACAGCTGCTCTCGCTGACTCCACGCTGAAGGTCAAATGGCTGGCTGGCCAGAAGTAATAATCAACTAGTAACTATAAGAACAAGCAAATGAAGAGCTGATCGATCAACAAATATACAGGAGCGAATGGAGATGGATCTGGCGTGGATTAAGGGGGCCACCAAATGACGTCGCACGCTAGGCCGTTACCCAATAATAATAATATACATCATAATGAAAACCACAAAATGTATTTTGAACATTTCCTCCGGGATTTTGGTGTTGAGTATGAAGTGAATTTCAGCATATAAAAATCACTTCTCACCAGCCATTTTACTTGAAATGTAATTCCGCCTCAATAATCAATATTGGACTGCCCAACACCTAAGTAAATCGAAATCACTTGTTATGTCTTTCTGCATAGATTCGACAATAAGGAAGTAGACCTTAAAGGACAGTGTGAAGATGAATATGCAATACTCCGACTGCTATGCATTAGTAAAGGTTGGTTTCATGAGGAAAAAGCACACTCTGTGGAACCGAATATCAAAAAGTTGAAGTGAACTGTGAACTGTGTGTGATAAGTGAAACGACAAGAGTATGGGGAGGGAGCCATTGTGATATCAGATACATCAAGGGAAGCCTGAATTTCAGAAGAGGTACTGAAACACTTTGATGATGAAGTGCAGTTCTTCGAAGACCATCACTGCACATGATATCTACATGAATTCTAAAGTCTCTGTGGTAAATTTCAAGTTGAATTCACACCGAGGACATACACAGGATGATGTCGTTCAGGTGTTACTTACGTCCCGGTATCTGATAAACGCCTTCCGATTTATGAAATATCCAGGTATCTGCTTCAAATCGGATTGACTTCACTTACACACTATTCACACTCATCAGGTGATTTCATATTAACCAGTTTCATCTTCCACCTTGTGAACAGTTCCAATGGAATTGGGTTAACATTGAAGATATTTACTTCATGACGAATGCTGAAATGTGCTTGTGCATAACACATGTGGAAACTATACAAGGCGATTCAATTTTGATTGAATTAGGTTGTCTCATGTACAACAAGTGATGTAGACCAGTATGGTAGTGCACGAAAATGACCTGTTCTATTCAGCTCCATTTTCCACTGATCTGACCGATTGATTCTACACACTATCTGAAGTATTATCGCTTCTCTTGGATCTCTGAGCTGAATATGCTGGAAATTGGATAGTTCTATCAAAATTACTGTTTGCAATGGAGTTGTTTTTTTAATCATCGCTATAATTAGATTATTTCTGAATTAAAATAATAAGAAATAGTAATAATGATAAATAAGACAAACAACGCGTGATGTTGACCTCAAATAACACAAATATTTCGTCATTTTGTAAACAATTATGCGTTGCCAACATCACCTCATTTGTACACTGTTTTTATAATGCTTACTCATCTCTATTCAACTAACACACTTGTACTAAGCATTCTGTATCATTATGTGGTGTGCATCAGTAACACAAATAATTCTTCTTTCTGTAAACAATCGTGTGTCTGCACACTATTCTTCAATCAATATTCAGCTAGCACACTGGTTTCTGATGAGATGCACCTGAATTATTCATTCCATCACTTTTACGAATGAACTGATGTGATTCGTTGAACAGGAATTGTTGATTCCGATTTCTATTGTGTACAATAAACCACACTTGGGTGTTGTGTTTCGGTGGCAGACGCCCAGTTGAGTGAGCAACACTTTTCCGAGCTAATCTCATATCGAATAACATGGCGATGGTGTAGCGTGATCAACACGTTTTCTGTGGATCTCAGCAATAATAATTATGCTGATGGTAATTTCAAAAATACAAAAATAATTCAACGAGTCGATCACGGATTGATATCAGTTAGAGAACTATTGAAAACTAGTGAGTATTGGACAGGTGTTTCATCCCAGTAATCCCTGGTTTTCATTGGCACTCCAACTGATATCAATCCCTGATCAAATCGAAAAAAAACAAAATTAATCCTCATTTGGTTCTCGCCGTTTCGAGCCGATTTTATTACGGTTAAGAAAATTCACAAATATCACTTGTCGTTCCTTAAACTACATAGTACAATACAAAATCTTAGTCACAGGGCGGCCTTTGTCTTATGTCATTTGCGTGGCTCAGTGAATCTGTAGGTACATAGGACAAATGGGCATAGTAGCATTCCATTCGAGTTTATTACCGTTATAGAAATTATTAGGTGCAGATGTAACAAATAGGCAACAGATTTATTCAGTTCATTTCAGTGATAACAAATTCGCTACGGGGTCAAAAAATACAGAAATGAAGGTACTGTGGTAATTTCTGAGAGTCAAAGAGAAGTTATTTATTTTATTCATCATTCCTTCGGTTTTTGAGTGGAACATAGGGCTTCAATGACGCATCTCCACTTTGTTCTATTTGCTGCCGTCCACTTCATTTGGGTCCACAATTGCCCATAATCTGTCACCTGCTCGCACGATCCCCTACATGTCGCAATCGCACCCACGACATACAAAAACAAAAGTGATCAGTTGTCATAACTATGATGGCTTATATGAATCACCGTTTAAGAGGAGTTGAATGATGCCTCTGGAGTGACGTTATGGGACGAATGTTTCAGCGAATGCTATTTCATGTGCACGCACATAGAAAAGAAAGAGAATGTGAGAAAATTGCCTGAGAGTTGTAGAGAAGAGCAAAGGTTATGCAGAGTTAACAGACAAACAAATAAAGTAGAGCAATTTTGAGATATCTCCTTCCCGCATCGCTGTTGAACTGATTCTGTGTTCTCGATAACTCATTTGTTGTCGAAGTGAATCACGTATACTTTATGATATGTAACGGACTTGTAGCTGTCTTTGTGGCTTTTTCTGACTGTGCGTCTCTCGATGAGGTTTTCCAGAGCTATACAATGTACGGTTCCCTGTGTTCACACCACAGATATTCGATATCGCTCGTTACATCCTGGATTATGCAAGCGTAGTCTACAGACATTTCATCATATCTAGATATCATCCGGCGTGTGCTTATTGAGATGTTTATATTGGGTGTCAGTGATGAAGAGGATAACTGTTATAACTATATACTTACTACTTGAATAACCGCCTGAAACCTGACAAGATATTTGATTCCAAATGGTGAGGGAACCTGTTAGATGATTTGTGCTTGATAAAAAACACGTCACCTGTGAAGACATTGCAAGAAATGCGAGTAAAATAATCTATAACCCTCTTTAAGCAGATATTACAGCTGAACTCCTAATTTCGACGTATTCAATGTGGTGAACTCCGATGATGACTAATATTCAAACATCGCCAACATTGTTTCTGGAGAGAAGCAAGTACTGTCGAGATCGAGAACCTAGTTACAGTTATGTTGCTTCGGAAGAAACACGGAATACTCGGAAATGCATCTGAAGTGGTGATCTGACAGGAAAACAAGAGAATAATATTTCACTATATCTTTGTTTTCTGTATCATACCAGTTTGAGGTATTTGATTCTTTTTTCGAATGTGTCCACGGATGATGTGATTGTCCATTATACATAAAGTGCATGTATGGGATTTCCGTTGAGGTTTCCGTTGAAAGCGAGAATAAATAAAGCGTGGCTTAAAGCAGGAAGAATAAACGTATGACTTGGCCGTAGACTACACACAATGTTTTTGTGTTGAAATCCAGTAAGCAACTGAGATTAGGCAAAGTTGGAGCATAAAGCGACACGAAGTAGAAGAAATGTCTTCAATATTGTACGTTTTGAGTAAGTAGTCTGAGGACGTCAACCTGCACTCAACATATGAACACAATTTAACGGAAAAAGCGATGAAATTCAAGAGAACCAACAAATTATACAGCAGCAGTGAAACTAGACAAAAATTAGTCACAAAGAAATCAATTAGAGTTGATCATATCATCCAATGTATTTCAATTCACATAGGAGAATTTCCACTTCTTTAAGAAGAGCTTCCTTCGTGGGAACACTGATAGTAGTGTTCTCCAGTCAACCGCTGGTCTGCAGAGGCTCAAAAGACAAGATCCCGCACCTGGCCGCTTCTAAGTGTGTGATTATATCACTTTACCTGTTGCTGTGGAGCCAGGCACATCGGGCGTTCGACGCGCATCCTGTCAAAAAGTGTCTAAGAACACTATTCAGTAGAAATGAAGTAGTGGGTGTATGAGGAGTGCAATAATCGAACCTCTCTTCACTACTCGTTATTCCATCTCAACTAATGCCCTCTTCAAAGTTATCTACAATGTGAAGAATTACTTATCAAAGAAGATACCCTTCTGTCTTCTTTGCGTTGCAGAAGCCCCAGCCATTCAGTTAGAAGAACCAGAAGTATGCATAAAAAAGAAAATTATTCAGCCATATCTACTCTCTTGATAACAACTCTGTTTATTTCACTTTACTTTTGTTTGATTACTTGCTTTTTTTAACTACTTAAATCTCTTCGGAATACCGTTTTATATTTTGTTTCTATGTACACCCTAAATACAACTCAAACAATTCACTTAATTACGCAACCCTTCGCCAACAATCGTTTGTGACAACTCATCACTTCTTTCACAACCCTCTTATATCAATATTCACTTCCTCTGAACGCATTTTGTGTCACCTAAATCCACGAAAATCTAACTAATTGTACTTTAGCTTGACAAATTTAAACATACCACATATATACGATTGTACAGCTTGATAATAGATTCGTTGAAAAGAGTCTCTTTGCTGAATCCTTTGTTTTTAGTTCGATGTCCACACACACATACATAGTAACCATGTATAAATTTTCGATTGTACAGTTTCGAAAATGAATTCACTGAAATGAAACTGTTCGCTGAACTACTGGTCTTCTCTCTATAAATGAGAAATACATCGTGATAAACTTGTTTCGCGTTTAACATCGTGGTCGAGAAAGAAGTATCCGGCTATGTGGACTACGAGATGTAGTTATAGTCAAGGAGAGCAAATAGATAAGCACAACCGAGAAGCAAGCAAAACCATCTGTGGTTATCGTCAGAAAGATAAGTGGAATTGTTTCATTTGAGGCGGAAATGATTTTTCACTACAATCAAAATGATCGTTGTCATTGGTGTAAAGAACTGCATATCGATTCGCTAAGACAACTGAATTTTGTCTTTATTCAATTCTATCGTTGATATTCTGAAAATGTCAGTATAAACAGAAGAAGTCTAGATATTTTTAGAAGGGAGACATCCTCCTCAATGGTGATCATAATCAATGATCACCAGCCCACACATCAAAATAACGCACGATGCCTGATTCATATCGTACGATGAAACTGCTTACACAGGGCGGAATTATTTGTGTGATTTCAGGTCAAGTTCATGCGTTGTTTGTTTAATGAAAATTTTTCAGTTCTACTAATTATTTCTATTATAGAAGTTAATTAACATAATGAGAATTTTTGGCAAGGATATTATGTGGAGTGTTGAGAAGCAGTGGAATGCGTGATTCAACCAGTTAGGTGAATTTCCTGCATCCTTCTACTGATTTACCACACGCAATACATATGAGACTGCCTTTATTCAATCATTCGCTTCTGGCTTCACGTCCTTGTCTTGTTGTCTGTGACTATCTTGGTCTGCATAATTTGCCATGTTTGTGTTTTAATGAATTCGCGAATGCATACCTTTCAAGAGACAGTCGACGATGGTTAGGATTCATTCACTATGTTTAAATTATCCTTGATTACTATGAGTATGTAGATGTAGTGACAATAGATTTGTACATAAAGAACTTTGCAGCATATTTTGAAGGACAGATTTCAACAAAACAGATTTTCATTTAACACTTCTCTGATCACATCAAAGGTTCGACAAATAAGTTTTCGCGAAGTGTTCACATCATGTTGTTAAAGGATAAAATGGTTTACTGTTGCCTCTAGTTCTATGTTTGAGAAGTGTGTGGAGGGTTGCGTATGAAGAGGGTTCTCTTACTCCAAGTCTTATTATGCGTTCACTTGTCTGTTCAAAATATTATTAGTGAGTTGATTTGGCGAAAACTCACGTGTCCTACCGATAGCCCTCAATGCTCACCATCACCCACTAGAGCTTTTCATTGGCGCGCTAGGAAGGTTTAAGTAAGATTTACAAGGATTGAGAAGAATTAACGAACTGTTAAAGGAGATCGACTTGCCCTCTTTGTGAAACTGGATAGACGAAATATCCTTCAGGTAATTACATAGGTCTGGGTAGTGCAGAAGTGATTAGAGGGAAGTCAGAGGTGTGGGAATAAGATTCATTTAAATGTCTGAATAGTAAATTATGGGGACGATTAATTTGTTCACACTACTGTCCTGACTAACTTCCACAGACCTGTCAGTTGTTAAAATTAGAAAGTTCAGATGAGAGAAGTCAGAGAGAGTTTGAAGAAAGCCGTTTCATGCAGAAATGAGACTTCAGTTTGTCTGCTAAATGTGAGTCAATGAAAGGTGTAGTGGAAGTGTTCAAAAGTTGACAAATAAATGCCAAGCAGGAAATAGACAAGATTCTCACGAAAGAAGGTGCAGAATCCATGGGTTATTTCAAGTCAGGTGATAGCCATTTAACCACTAGACCTGACACTCAGACAGTGAATATATTAAACCATGTCGAAGAAATGCACTTCTTACTAGTTCACTGTTTCCACTTCGAACACCATTTCTTAGTAAATAAAGATTTAAGTAGAGCTATAGAGTGGCAAACTGTTAAGTCGTCGAAGTCTTCAGAAGTGAAAAATATGCTTAACCATGTGTATTAAATCCACTCCTTCGCTAAATGACTCATACTTGGAGACTTCACGCGTTAGTGAATATTTGTGAGCAGATTGTTCGTCTACGTTCTTCTTTGTCAACATCAGATTGACTATTTCATTTATGCGTTGAACGGCCGATTATTTCCATGGATGTCGTATGACGAGAGTCAGTCGGAAATGGCGTAAAAGATGTGTGCACTTATGTTGACAACATTGAAGACAGGAATTATGAATAAATAATGAACGCTCAATAGTGTCATTTACTTGTTCAATCACACTTTATCTCATATTCCCTATGACTGCATATTTCAACTACCATAAAATGACAATCCAATTGAATGTCGATCCGTTGTGTACTACCAGCGCACTCAGTACAGTGTCTGATGTAATTCCGACTTGTCTACACAGAATATTGTATTCTGACATTCGTGGGATGTTACTGTGGAGCCTAATAAATAGTTTAATAATAGGAATTAACGTGAAACAATCCTGCTGACAATATGCCAAAATGTGTTTAGTGTTGAACTCTCACGGATAAAAAATACAGCTTCAGTTGCAGATTCGTAAGGCTAATTCAAATTGACTCCCTGAATTTGCTTTTCCACTATGTATCGCGAGTGTGCTTTCTTCATGTGGACGCCATCTTACGAGTTCCGCCCACTATTTGGATTGAAGTGTTTCTGCAGATCGATAGATTTCACTGCACCTATCAGATTCCACTGATTCATTATGTGAATCATCCGATATTATGAGACGTTCTTTCACTCACCAATCACAACACTCACAGTCTCCCACAAATGAACGAAGAAATCGTGATTATTGTAATTAACCAATTACAACAATAACTGTGACTGTTTTTTGTGGTATAAATAAGCGAACGAAAAGTCAGTTGCCATAAGAAGATGGTCTACTTTGCATACAGCCACATAGCTTTTGTCACTCTGTTGACATTTGCAGCCGTGAACGCAGGTAAGCATTTTTTCAAAAGATAGTATATTTGTGGCTTATGCCCGCACTGCGTGTTTACCTTATTCACTAAAGCTGCTGAATATTTTACCAGTTACTCTCATAGGTCATTCTCTGTCTGGTTGAATCTTTACTCCAAAATGCTCACTTTTGCGTGTGCTTTCATCTCAAATTCATCTTGCTCAGTACATGGTGACCAGCAGCACAATCGCCGCGACGTCTTTCAGCCTACTTCTAAATCAGAAACTGTGTAAATTAGTTATCGCACAGTTACATGTTATCTCATAGGGATAATGTGTCATTCTAAAATTTCCTCATATATTAATAGCTTGAATAAACATTTCGAGATGATGTTTTCCTGCACTGCAATTGCATACATAAAGCGTCCAAGAGGCGTTTGACGCATTGCAAGTGTTTTATTTATCTTCAGTATTCTGAAACTTCTCCGCTGTATAATAACTGTCGTTTGCATTTCTTGTTCAAGGTGAACCGTGGAGTAAACGGGGCATGATACATGTGTTTAACCATCGTAAGCACATTTTCAATACGTATTATTTGATTTTATCATTCCACTTGAGAATTCATTGACTTGCATTCAGTGATCTTACTTCCTGTTTGACAATTCATACAAAATATTCTCATTTTCCTACAGAAGATATAAGCGGAGTCGCTCCGAAGGTGAAGGCTGCAATAAAGGAAGTACAAGATCGTAAAGGTGAGTAAAACATGATGCCTAATTTTTAAAATGCTTAAACACTGACGAAAATATGTCTTGAATTATGCTTTCAAATTTATTACTATGACGACATCAATATGTGACGTCGTCCTGTATGTAGCAGATAGTAACAGTAATGAAATCTACAACTCCACAAACTGTAAACATTCAACGCTTTCGCTTTTCTGTCTTCCTAGACAAGATTCTCAGTCAAAATGAAAGCTTACAAGGAGGAATAGAAAAGTGTAAGCAAGCCGAGCATTTTGAAATGATGACGATCTATTTTAGATATGAACTGTCTGCAAACTGCATACGAATACGACTGGGGAGAGGCCGCGTTAACCGGTGCGTTCTACAAAATTCTCTTCATTTGAAATATAATTTTATCCATGAAATGTGTTCACCATATTGACTCTTCATCTGATAAATCTAAAGTCAGTTTGGTGATACACTTCCTGTTGATGATATGCTCTCTCACTGGTCATTTCATCAATTAACGCTTATGCGATTGCCACGAGATGGATGTTTGAAATTTTGTTGACTGAAAATTGATCTGAGATGCTGAATATATCAACGTCTTCCTATCTTTTCTAGAGATCGCAGACCGTCTCGCCAGCGGTAAGCTAAATATTTTGAATCATTTCTGTACACGCTTACTGTCGTAATTATTTCTCGTCAACATTCTGACTAGCAGTTTTCATCTGGCTTATATTCGCACTTCACCATCTCAATTGCCATTATTTCAGTCCTGCCTATTATTTGCTAATGTGAAACAATGATGGAGAGTTTCCTCATGCACGTTAAATGAAGAGGTATTCCAAGACAGTTGTTCGACTGATGTATTTCTCATTTCGGATATTATCTGACAATCCGTCGACTAGTCTGAAATCTGATTTTATTCATCTTTAACATGCATAAATGTGTAATATATTTAGAAGAACAGAAATCGGTTGATATGTGTGACACTCATTTATTTGCAGCATATGACCCCGCACTCAAAGCAACAGAGGAGTGTTGCCGACATGAAGCAGTGGAATATGCTAGTAAGTAGTATCTTATTACGCTAACCAGTCTGAATTGTTTCGTCTGAGTGGAGTAACGATTTTCGTAATGCCAGTCTCCACACATCTATTGTAAATCTGGGTTAGTAATCAAACTGTGTTTTACTCCTACTCATTCATGAACAGGTAAGAAAGCGGCGTTCCCTTTAAAGAATTGTTTCAAAAATATGCCTCCGGCGCCTCACGAAGGTACTTATTCGTTCCTTTTTTATATTCTTGATGAAATGAACAACATTTACACACACACACCCACGATGAAGATATATTTCCACATTTCGCAATATCTTCATCATGATTTGAATTCATGAACATCCAACTCTTATTGTACGATAGTCTGTGAGGAGTATTTTTCGTGAACCAGGGAAAAATGTGTGAAGAAGGATAAACGAGTTAAGTGTTCAGAATATTTTGAGTCGTCTACAAATGCAATTGTCTAGATAATGTGATTGTGAATAGAAACACACACCAGAAGACAACATGTTGAACGTGAAACTGATTGAGTACTAATAAAATGACATGATGACTGAATTTTGAAAGTTGTGCATTCTTAACATAGTGCAAGTGGATGAGTTCGTAGAGTAGTCAGCTGGTTGAATCTTTGCGCAAAGCAGATTGTTTCGCATCATTTCATGTCGCATAATTTTGAGCTACAACATGGTTGTATGATTGTGAGATACTCAATCTGCAAGATGTTCGTCCATGAATTATTTCAGATCTGCATCAACTGAATAGGCTAACCGGAATACTTTACGACCACATGCACTGGGTTGCCAAGGATATTTGTGAGTTCATTTTTTACGTTTGATTAAACTTCACAATTGAATATTTCTGTGCGAAAACAGTGTAAATGTTGTGATTAGGTTTCGAGAATAGTCAGTGCCTATCTAATGTTAGTTATTAGACAAATGCAGTGATGAACAATAAACCCTTTCACTGGTCGATTCAAATATTTTTCAACCTGTTTTATCATTTCTAGTCTACAGGAATCTAGCAGCAACCCAAAGGGGTGGTTGACAGGTGAGGTTAATTTTGCATCATATTTCTACATTTTATGATACGAAGGTCTGTTATCGGGTTAGTGACTCTAATGTGAAACGCACGAAATGTGAGGCAGTGTGAATGATGATGAGTGGGAGAAGTACAGCACAGGGTACAGAAATTCACCGCAACAGTTAGATAATATTTTTCATCGTTGACTGTTCTACCATATCTCGATTGAAATACTGTTTAATGAATGTGTGACTCAAATTACAGTCTCGAATACTCCTGTTTACTCGAATGATGAAAGCATCATGAGTGTCGTCATAGGTTATCGTAATCACATTATCCAATAATCAATATCGTAGCGGATCACAATAGATGGTATGGTGAATGTATGAGAATACTCCTGCGCATTTCAAAAAATCTCACCGAGGCTATGCAAACAGTCTGGTGAAATTTGCACGACTCATACTGAATAACTGAAATGTAGCAAGTCAATTCCCTCGAAAAATGATGGATATGGAAACCATCACTCACTGAAAATATTTAGAATTCTCGGATTCTATGGATAAGCGCACAGAACACCAACAATCATCCGCCTTCCCACAATTAGTCTTTCTCGATTATTTCACCACTAATACTTCATCAAATAATATTGCTAACTGATTTTATTCTGATACAGAAAATTGAAGACAAGTACCAGGATGAATTTCAAAGTCGGCGTAACACTGAATACATGTAGATTGTAGAAACTTTCGTAAATATTTCATTTTAAATTAAAGTAATTAAATAAATCTTTCATTTGCTACAATGCTTTCTCTTCATGAATTCACACTTCATTCAAGTGCTGATTGTGTTGTGCTTTGGTGGTAGACCTCAAGTTGTGCGATGAACACTTTTCTAAACTAGTTGCTTATCGACTAACATAACGATGGCATAACGTGATCAACACGTTTCCTAGGAATCGTAGTAATAATAATTATACTAAGAGTAATTTCAAAAAACAAATATAATTCTACTTCTCATTACTGATATGTGTTCCAGATGGAACATCAAGATAAAAGAGCACATCTCCATTTCAAAACTATCGTTGCAGTCCTTTCTAACTGAAAAAAAATAGTGATGCCGATAAACCCTTAAAACCGATTTATTCCAAACAAAGTGAATTTCCTAGCGTGTTCTGAAATATTCCATCCCATTTCCTCGTTACATTACTCGTCAAATGTGAATGTAAATACTACGATATTGATATTATCAACATTGAGAAAATGAATCGAAAATTGACACACATACTGACAGGAATTCGCTCAGGATAGAAGAAGTAAACGGTGGCATTTATTTCTTGAAAGTATTCGCAGAACATCAGCAGCTTCACGTCTAACACATCTCTCATCTCTCATATGAAATTCCAGTCAAATAAGCTTTCATCGAACTATTAGATTATGTCGTCTGAAGATACAGTCTATAACAGTTGCTTGTATTACCACATGAAGAGATGAAATAGGACAGTTGTAAAATGAAGAGAAAGCTGTGATTCTGACAAGAGGATATTCGCAAATTTATTGCATGAATTGAAGCGCCTGCCCGAAACAATATAAGAGCGTGTACGTATAGGAAGATGCATTGGTGGCACAGCGACAGACTGCTCGCCAACCACGCTTCATGTGATCCAGGGTTTGATTCTCGGCCACGGACGAACTCCTTCACCTCACCAAGACAGTAATAAGTCTGGTCAAGATGGGAGGTTGGGCATTAGGCTAGCAACTCCACTCTGTAAAACGAATCACCACTGCTACAGAAACGTGAAGCCTCTAGCTTGAAGTCCTATGTTCTACAGGGAACTTGAAGGAATAGAAACGTTAGAGAGGCTTCACACGCTGCCTACAGCTTTGGACGTCTCTTACTTTGTCACAAAGTCGTAGTCAAATAGTGAAGGGGAGATCAAATGAGAGCGATGTAGAAGAGTGGGAGGTCAGTATGCAAGAGTAAACAGTTTATGAAAGTACATGTTGATGGATTGTAAGGACATATTCATATGATTAATTATATTCCCTTTGCTTCCGAGTGGAACAAAGCGCTCCAACTACACTTTCACATTTTTTTCTATTTTTTGCCGTCATATTCACCTGGCTACACGGCTGCCCATAATCTCTATTCGCACGATCTCCTGCATACCATCCTAGCCAGATGACTCACTCGTCGCTCACAATTTCGATTCCACTCAAACAATTGCCTGGCGTGATGACATATGAAGGCCCTCTTAATTTTTGCTCAGTCTGTCTCCATTTCCTCTCACATATTTCTCCCAGCCAGGGTTTCTTTTCACCAATTATCTCTGGCCGAGTTTTCTACCTTCAGTGTGGAGCCAGCGAAGGCAGCTGTCATTAAACGTCTGCAACCTGTTGAAAATCCTTTCAGTTGCTCGCTGGTCACTTTTCTGACCCGTATAGAAGAACTGAATGATCGACTTGACATTGGTGTTGAAAATGCGAGCCATGTTCCCAATGCTTAGGCAGAGCGCAGAAGATTTTGAAACTCGTTTTAGTTTGATGAAGGCGTATCTTGTCTTGCCTTCTAGATTCTGGCTTGATTTGACATTTTCATCCGTTCCGTGAACCTGATATTTCCTAGCCAGATAAGAGAAGGAAGTGACTTCTGTTAAATCTCTACTGTTGATGGTGATTGATGCTGGTTGTTCTTGATGTTGATTGGTTATCTTCATCACCTATGTCTTCTTTGTGTTTACCTGGAGTCCTGTTTCCGAACCCTCTGCAGACAGTTTGTTGCTTTTCATCGACGCGCGAAATCCACATCTTCCAGAGTCTTCTGATCAAATGTCAAGTCTATTCCAGTTTCCTCGCTCCGTGTACACAGTCTGAGGCATAATCTAATAAACGCCAATTTTGAATATAATTGGTGAAAATAGGCCGCCAGCCTTGTCTTGCTCTTGTGTTCACTTAGTACACCTCGCCGAGTTTTCCCTTCTGTATTGTCTGACACGTGGCACTGCCATATAGCTAGCTGTTGAATGGGGTTGATAAAGACTGTTCTACGCTTTGTTCTATGATGATGATTTGTAGAGTAGCAATTTGATCAGCCCATGATTCGGCTTCCTCAACGTAGTTTGTTCTAGGCTGGCGGAGTTCTACATCTAGTGCGTTGCTTTTTCTCTCCAGGATTATGCGATTCAGGATTAACTTGGCGTGGACAAAGGCATGATACTTCACCAGTTCCTGCAGAGTGAGGCCTCAGTTGGCCTTCTTTGGCAGCTTGATAAGGTAGCCAGCCTTTTCTTCCAATCGTAGGTGTCTTTCCTTCTTTTCAAGCCCTTTGTTATAATCGCGTGAGCACAGCTTCCACATTCTCTGTGTCCATTTTCGGTGGTCACTGTTTGGGGAATTCTGTCTGGCCCTACCACCATCCCGACTGCATCTCATTATCTTGATCATATTCAGAACTTCTTCTGTCGTCAGAGGATCAGTTTCAAGTGGTGGGCAATTGTTTGTGTGCAATTGTTGTTGTTGTTTGTGGTTTTTCTGGTCAAGTTATAGGTTGTGGTCGATAGCAGAGATCTTAAGAGTGGTAAGACCATTGTCTTCTTTGTTTATCCTCCGTGGTTATCAGGTTACCCTGAGCATCTTTTATTGGTCTCATCATCTAAGTTGATCTCAACCCGAATTGCAAGCAGCGTGATTATCTAATATGATCTCCTGAGGTCTCTGTTACCTGAAGCCTGCCTGCCTACATGCACACTTGTTCTGCTTCAGTTGCTGGCCAGTGTGTTGTAGAATTGTCGCTTGTCCTTCCTGGCACTCTTCTTCTTCTTCAATTCTTTCCTTATTCTGTGCAGTAAACATTGAATTCAGCTTCTCTTTCTCGTGTCTATCTTTGCATTCAGTGATCTTCTCTCTGTCACCATCTTCCTCTCTTCTCCCTTCAAGGATTGACGTTAAGAGGCATTCCTTCTCTTCTCTTGTTTCCTCTTTCTTCCTGGGAGAGTTGTGCACATTTCATTGAACAGCACCTTCATATAGTGAGATCCAATGTTCTTCCACGCAGATTTCCGCAGTGATGCCACGTGGAGTATCCGACTTTGCTCGGATCTGATATGTGGTGAAGGCGTCCCAGAGTTTCTGAATGTTCAATTTGAATTACAGTGGCCTGTCGTCAACTGTTTTGAAGGACTTCAGCCTCACATTGAAGTTCCGTTGAGCTGGATATTGGTCTGGTCCCACATTTGCTCCTATTCTTGAATTTACTTCCAGCGTGCTCTGTCTCCACTTCCTAGAAAAGCATTAAGTAGAAATCTAGCTGATTTGTTGTGTGTCGTAAAGGCGAAATCCATATCGCTCTGTGTATATAGTTGCGTTTGTACACGCTGCCTCTGATCACGAAATTATTAGAGGCACAGATATCTGCAAATAATTCTCTGTATTGTCCTTTATTTCTCCGAAGCAGACCCTCTCAATCTGTGATGATTTTTCTTCCTGTATTATTTAATCCCAGTTCGGCTGGCATCCTTGTCTCCCATGAGGAATTTGATGCCACCATTTGGTGTTTCGTCCATTACTGTTTGTAGAAATTTGTGAAAATCTTCCTTCTCTTGTTTCGCATTGTCTGCAGCATTGGATTATTGTGACCTTCCTCCCTTCCTTTCGAGTAGAAACTTCCTGTCATGATCCTGGGTGAAATTTATTCCCACTGCATTATTCTTTTGGCTGCATTGGTGACATCGTGACAGCCGCTCACTTTTTCAATGTGCTCGTTGTTGTCGCTTGGGTGGCCGAACAGGAGTAGATTACTGACTCTCCAGTTGACAGTTTTCACAATCCACATCCATTCCATGTGCTCACGCAGAGACTCAGCACTTCTGTGCCATATCTTTGCATTTATTTGCCTATCTGAGTGATCTCGCCAGGCAGCTTCGTACATTGTATGGACATTATACGTGCCAGTCTTATTATTGCTTCCATAGGGAAATACACATCAGCTGGGTGTCTGGATTCTCGACGGCTTGCTTTCGCCAGTCCACATTATTTCGCCTCTCCAATTCCCGTGAACAATAAGTTTGTTATTTAAATTTTTCGCATTCCCAGCTATGTTTCCTGAACATGTAATACTGTCAATGGATAGGAACCTTATGTATTTGATTGGAAGTTTTTCTCAGTGTTGCCTTTATCTGTTCTCAATAACTTGTTCGCAATCATCACAACGGCACGGATGTAAGATTTGAGGCAACCCACAGAGGTATGGACAGCAAACAGCAGACTCCACCAACTCGGATAGAGGAGGGATTTGAGTACACAAGACACACAGTGAATGTCCAAATGTGTTTTATTTGTGAAGCTGATTAATCACTTCTGTGAACAATGATGTGATATTCTGAAGGCTGCTGCAGTTGTCACGCATCGACGTGACAAAATGGATCAGAGAACGCTATGAGGGACAGTTCTGTTCAAACAGTACTCTTACTTCTGCTTCCAGGATCATACGGAAACTTAGTTGACGCAAGGTACAGGAGAGATGATTCGTCCGACATGATGCTCCCATCAACAAATGCGGATGTTTTGTGTATACTACTTTCCACACTGAGAAAATCTGCAGTCAAGGTCTCAGTTTTCCAATCTGATGTGTTTTCGTCATGAAGACAATCACAGATATTTACCAGAGTACAGAAACACTGAGTCACTTCATGACAGGCTACATTATTATTCTACTCTAATGCCATCTGAATAACTGCCACTTCCTGCCTACTGTCTGAATTCACAGGAGTCAACATATTACAAAATCAATGAACATTCGATAACTGGATGAATACAGATTATCGGTGGCAGTAGGTACTCACAACTGTACTGACAATTGATAAGTTTCATCGTGAAGTGACATTGCTTATGGAAATATCAGAAAACCTGTCCTCTGTTAGTTGTGAGACTCTTTAGCATTATTCCACCACCACCTGAGGAATTCAAACTCAGAATCTCACAGTTACACAGCGAGCTGGTAGACCATGCAGAAGCCACTGGAATTCAATCAAATGGTCTGTCCATGGACTACAATTTCTGCCGATTCGCGATATAGTGCGACTAGGAGACCATGTCTTCCGCGAGAATGTATCCGCACTGTACCACACTGTTCACGGCTCCTCACTATGATCCAGCTAATAGGCACTTGAATAGGGCCAGTCACTAACGAGCATCAGATTGATGTATAAGTGTGCTGAATGATACCACACTAGGAGCAAACGACTGTCCAGTACTCTCAGGTTTTCAATGCTCCTCTAACTGATATCAGCTAATCAATAAATTCTGCCAACCGACAACTGGCATGGAATCACGAATATATCAGCTCTAAGAAAACTGACTTTGATTTCTTTATCACTCTAAAGATTGCATGTTAACAAATGATACTTTTGTACTCGCTCGATTTTTGAATTTTGATTGCTGCAATAATACACTATCGTATTCCTTCGCAAGTGCCTTTTGAATTACGTTGCGGATGTCGAGTAATCGCAACGTTAGGTCACAATTATAAACGCGAAGAAATACTAGAAGATACGTGTACTCTAATTCAGTCAAAATATAGCGGCAACAAAGTCACAACATTTAGAGATCACTGGAGCATATAACCGATGGAAGACATTTTCAGGGGAATGCTTCACACAGGGAGCAGTCATTCACGACACAGATTACAACATTATGAATCATCAAGCTTAGTGGAGGTTGAAATTCATTTCTACACCTCAAATTCTTCGATGTCGCAAACGCCGTTCACATTGTTCTCATGCTGTCATACTCAAATGACTTCGTTGAAGTGGTCATTCAAGTGTCCGTCACGTTTGTGTCTGCGATATTTCATAAATTAGTTAATATACGGAAAGATATCCAGTGTTTATTTATTGCAATACATATTAGCATTTCCAGGCTCGTTGAAATGCCATTTTGGCTTGATGTGCGGTGATACACTTTACTTTTCTTCATTTTCTCCTGAACCACAAATATTGTTCATTCGGAAATGCAGCTGTCAAAATCGCTTCCAATATACAATCGCAGAGGGAACATGAGTAGTGTTTTGAATAGTGGTCAAGTAATCAGCGCATCACACCCGATACTTCTTGAATTGTTGACTTCAATAAAGATTGACTTCATTCACATTTCCTTATATCTATCCTTCTCCTCCACTCATCACAGGTAAAATTCACTGATGTGGGAATTCCGAGAGTTTCCAATATAAGACTAGTGAATTATCACAATGCATGGGAATAACTTGAAGACTGACATTGGCTCTACTGTGAGGTGAATCCTCAACACCACCAAGCTGCTGAATAACCATTGTGCGAATGAACACACACCAATCACCATGGATTCACAATGCACATCTCATTTGAGAGGTGTTTGTGGATATAAATATGCAGGTCCTGGAAACATTCATGCTGTGTCATATACATAGACCATACATAAAGACCATCCGATCAGCTTTGTGGATGATAACCGCCTGATGATTGGAACTCTCAAGAATTGTTACAATTCCACACAAAAGTACATCTCGTGAGAATCTTCATTCAAACACTTCGATGATTGTATGATACATTCTGAAATCATCTCATTATTGCATGTGATTTAACTGACGGAAACATATCAATTGTCACTGTTGTTGAGCATAGTGAAACTAGGATCCAATGGAAATCGATGCACACCGAATGTGACATTCTCCTGTTTACGCAAGTATGAAATCCCTTGTTTGAACAATTTCATGCGAATGAGAACACACTGGAATCTTTCGTGAACATCACTTTCAATGTGAAAATGAGACGAAGAGGAAGTGGAGCACCTTTACCATGCTGAATCAAAACGCCCACTTTGAACACAAAACGAAAACAAGATTTTGGCAACGCCAAGGCAACATAATACATCTACACAAGTGCAACTCTCTTTTTCTGTGCAAATCTGGCTGATGCTGAGGACCAGAATCCTAGCCAAATTACGAATGTGGATGTTGACAGAAAACGTTCAAAATTATATTTCAGTCTGATTCACGCTTTCGGAATTGAAAATCTCGTCTGGAAACAGGGTTAATCATTGCAACCGTGAACATGTGAAACATGTTTTTATGTGCACACATCCCAACCATACACAATGACTGCAGACGACCTACTCAACACAATCAACGACTACTTTGTATGTGCAAATAAACTGGAATGTTTCACACGCACAAATAACTCCACAAATGAGAGCTTATCTTAACTTGTTCGAAGGAATCGTGAGGCATCTCACCTAAGGATGGATAATTCGCTTTATTACGTGCACTGAATTCACTAGCACTGCAGGAAGTAAACAGCGAATGAGACCAGAATGAAGAGCGAACATCACCATCAAATGTCACACACACATACAGAATTACCATTATGACTGAATTCGAGTGAGACTCATCGATGTTGATGATTTGTGGTTGCTGACAATGAGACACAAGATAAGCTGGACGTGGTGATGCTATCGTAGAAGACTGCTTTTGAACGAGCGTTCCGTTCGGTATTCTGGTGTTACGACTTCGAATATTCTGATGTGCACTGAGCATGTGGTTGTATGATGAAAT
Source organism: Trichobilharzia szidati (assembly GCA_944472155.2). Classification (NCBI taxonomy): domain Eukaryota; kingdom Metazoa; phylum Platyhelminthes; class Trematoda; order Strigeidida; family Schistosomatidae; genus Trichobilharzia; species Trichobilharzia szidati. The sequence continues at coordinate 15,425,759 of OX235271.1, forward strand.
GGGAATGTTAATGGATGGATTGAATGATGGAAGGTGTCGAAAGAATTCGAAATTAAGAAGCTGGATGAATCTCAGTGAATGTTACTGTAGATGTAACTTACAACAATCATCATCAGAATTTCACGAAAATTAACGTCTGTTCAACTGAGTTTGTGTAAAAATTTTTTTTCCCAATTTGGCGTGTTTCTTCCACTTATTATCTCTCAGTGTTAATTTAGGTGAAACAGAGCCTCAGATTAAGAACACCGATTCTTTGAAAATATTTGTTTGGTAGGGAAATTTTCGGACACCGGTTAAGATAAGTGTAGTTGCCAGGTGAAACAGCATCAACCGTTGAATTGTGCATTGTGAGAGAATTCGACTAAATATTGGATAAGTTCATCTCTGATATATTACACACAGGTGATTCTGTATTATTAAGTGGATGACGAGGTTTCCATCAAGAATTATTACCACTTGTAATCACATCATTTTAGACTGACAACACCTTGGACACACACATTCACACTGTCACGTTATTCTCAACGTATATGAATGGCGACGTAACAGTTACAGTTACATTAACAGTGATAGTGGCAGTCTTGCATTCGATTCATGAATCCGTTCAGTGAAAAAACGCCAAATATCATCATATATATCACTATTATTATAATTATTTTCAAATGTGCTGAGTGGAATACACAGCGCTGTTTTCATCCAGTCTTATTTAGACCACCGGTAGATGGAGCATCAGCACCCATCTCCTCACAATAACAGAGACTCCAAATCACTGGCGAAGAGCTGATCTCAATCTGTTGTCAAACTTGAAACAAATCTAATCCATAAGGCAAGCGGACTCTTGAAAGTCACCATTTCCTTTAACACAAGAATTTACGCCGTGAAAATGGTCATCCAAATGCCATAATTAGTTGTCATAATTTCTCCTTGGTTTTGGAAACCGCTTAATCATACACACGATGAATACAAGTAAGTGGAAACTCGAATGAATCTACTTTGACACATTAGAATAAACAGTAACTGCTCATTGAGAATGTTTCTAAATACGGTATTATTCGTCATCACATGGCATTCCAATTATGTCAGTGTTACTGGCTATTCATGGTGAAGACCCGATTACAATCCATATAACGGATTGATGTTCTTTTAGTTACATTTAGAACTCCCGTTCTATACGAAATTAGATAGCTGCCTACTTAACGAAGTAACTGGTTAACTAGCTGCTCCACAGCCTGGAAATATACAGAAACTCACTCATCAAGATAGCAAACAGAAAAATACACACAGAAATATGAAAACACAAATACACGACACTGCAATTATCTCACAGGAAAGTCACAAATTACACAAAGAATTTTATTTAGATGAGTCTATATGTACAATGTCAGTGATATTGTTTGCAGATGTCAGAGATTCGAATGATATTGAGAAGGGTTGATGGAAGAAGAATGGTAAGTGTTTGATGCATTAAGGAGTTGATAAATGTCGAATGCGTTTCCCCCCCCCTTGAATGATTTTCAGTCAAACACTGTCAGTCCTCAGCCGTCGGTTTTCAGCGTCTCCACGACCCCAAAGAGACAGTCTACACTATCTGGCGTGGCTGAAACCAACGCTTACAGGATTTGCTAGATGACGACACATTGTGATTTGACTGCTCCCTACTCTTTTTCAACCAAATCCGATCCCAACTCTTAGAGAATAACCCAGGAGAGATGGAATGGCATGGTAGAGGTTAGACATGTTATGGCAATTTCACTCTTTACAGCTCAGCAGCCTCATCCACTGAATTTTTCTCACCACATTACATCACAGCAATATTCTGCGCACTAGACATGTTCTTCGATAGACAACTACTAGTGATGTGTTTACGAGGGATGACGTAGAGTTGCGGACATCTCATCAGACTTTCTCTTCCCGCACTGCTATTTCATCAACACTCAGCTGACTTGGGTATCTGGACTTCGAGTAAGAGTCGAGGATTACAGTATGCTAAAGCCCTCTGTCCTCCGCCTTCCTCTACTACTGGAGTTACTATGAACCTCAATGGAAGTCACATCTATACATTTCATGTTTGATGGACAATCACGTCATCCATCTATACGTTCGAAGAAAGGATAATGAAATACTTGAAGATGTAACTTTCTCAGTTTCATCTATTCTTTACAGGTTCGTGAAAATTCAACTTCTAAATGACATGACATTATGGTTGGCGTCTCGCTGATGTGCATTGTAGTAATCTGTCCTTACATTCTCCAGCGCAACATTAAACACTTGCAGATTCAATTAGATGCGTTTTATGTGTCATGGTGTGAAGCGAACCGGTCACTAAAATGACGTTCTCTTTGCATACACAATTTCCTTTTTATTATTGAATTCCAGTAATGAAACCAACAAATCTTCCTCATATAAGTATAAAACTTGAGCAATGTTGGGGAGTATAAATCCATTATGGATAAGATTTTATTTTGATAAATCACAGTGAGTTGTACAGTATTATTCACTAATAACATTTCGCTATGACGGGATTATACTCTCACACAGTGTCCACGGTCCAATCTTCCCAAAAAGAAAGAAAAGTCGAAAGAAAATGATGGAAAAAATGAGATATTGATTAATTTGGTATTAAATATCCTGATATTCTCAAATGTTTGAAATGTTTTGAAAAAAATACCCCATCAAGACGCTTTATAATTTCTCGACTCACAACACACGTAACAACAATCCAGTTATGCATCCGATGAAAATGCCTAGACGAATGAGAACAGGTGAAAATATTTTGCCAAACATTTATTGGAATGTGAGAGAAATAGAAAAAAAGCGATGAGAATATTAGGATAATTAGGCGTTGAATTTGATTCACTGAACTGTAAAGCACGCAGGCTACACATTGCCACGCTTCCCGCCACTCACTATTACGTCACTCACCATCACACAGAATCTGTTCACTAACATGTTTGTTGAGTACCTCTGGAAAGAAGAGAGAAATGAAATACGTTGGTCAGAATCAGGTAGCATTGTAAAATCCACTAGTGTGGATGAAGTCGTGAACAGAATAGGCAAGCAATTCAACGTTTGATGCGCCAATAAACCTGAGAATGTTAAACAAACATTTCAGGCTGCCTTTGAAAATGTCCACTGCTGATTGGCATTGCCGTGTCGCTGAGCTCACATAGTTAAGCATCTCATACATGCATGTCACTTCATGAGCGTAGTGACACCACGTATCATGTGCTCGCATCATCATCAACATCTGTGATAATTCCTGCACAGAAATAAGCACTAGCACAAATACACAAAAACATCGATATACACATGCATCTGGTTGAGTGGGAATCACCCTATAGAAGACATATCGCTCAACTAACTACCAACTGGCGGCCTGTTTGACATCTGGGCTACCTTTCTTTACATCTACATATTTGCATCTAATACATCATGTTTTCATTTTTCATTTTAACAAAATATGATCACGAATCGTATCAAATACAATAATGAATTCATTAAATGTTTTAAACCATATGACTTTCATGCATCTAATAAAACTAAGAGAAAACATCATGGTGGTTGGGAACGTGCTCTCAAACGGACACCATTATATCGCACAACTATTCCTGTTATTGTCAGTTCAAACTGCCGTTCATTTCTCAACGAAATTATGCATCTCCAGTCTCTCTTATCATCTGATACTTATCACAATACGGCGATAGTCACATTACAAGAAATACGGCTCCATGATCTTTATGACGACAACCTGGTTTCTCTAAATGGTTTCACATTGTTTAGACAAGATCGAATATGCTCTAGAAAGTAAAGAGGGGGTGGCGTCGCAGCCTTCATTCATTTTCAGTGGTCAACTTCAAATAATGTATGTTTTTCCTTCTCTAGTGACATTATTGATTATATTACAGTCAAATGTCGTCCGAAACACTTATCCAAGTTTAAATACGTCCTCATCTCAAACATTTAGGTTACTCCTGGCTGTTCCGCCCCGGATCTATCTTATTTTGCCAATGAATTCACAACATTCACTGTTACACATCTTGAAAACTCTTTACCAGTTGTCACTGGAGATTTCAATACCTGTGACTGTTCTTTTCTTGAATCATTAGGTCATGTCACCGTTGTCAAATTTCCAACTCGACTTGATAAAACGCTGGATCTAGTATTTACTTATGATGCGGAAATATATGAAGCACGCAGACGTGCTCCCATAATGAACTCTGATCATTGTATTGTTCGGATATTACCCAAGATATATAGCAGATGTCACTCTAATATCCTCTCGAATCTCTCCAGGAAAACACAACAGAGATGTTACTCACAAGAAAACGTGCTCAAACTAAGATGTATGTTAAATGACACAAACTGGGAACTTTTCACTGAACACACATGGATGATACTATTTCCAATCTGACTGACTATCTTAAATTCAGCCTTGATGTATGCTGTCCAAAAAAGAATAGACCGTTTCTCTTCTCCTCATCTCAAAAAGCTTCGAAGAGAAAAAGAGAGACTGTACAAGGCTAAGGATAAAGCTGGTCTTAGGAGAATAAACATCCAAATTAAATCCGAAATCAAGAGGTTAAACAATATTTATAATCAAGGAATTTCGTCATGTAAAACTCCTGGGAACATGTGGAAGCTTTTCAAAGAAATTACAGGTTGTGGTAAGCATAGTTCTTGTGCTCCCTCTATTGATGTAAATACTCTTAATAGATCTTTTATCCGCCTTCCCAATGTACCTTTTAGCTTCAATGTAACAAATAACATGACCGGTGCCTTTAATAGTTTTATTACTTCTGATGTTCTTAAATGTTTAAAATCTCCTAAACCTTCCCAGAGTCTAGGTCCTGATGGTATGCCTGCCATTGTCCTAAGGAAATGTGCTGATATTTTAAGCAACCCACTTACAAACATTTTTAATACTTCCTTTTCTAATAATGCTGTACCTTCTCTGTGGAAAAATATTAAAATCATCCCTGTACCCAAGTCAGGCTCTGGTAATAATGCTAAGTTTAGACCTGTCGCTATTACCTCTCCTTTTTTGAAACTAATGGAGAAATTATTGTTACTGAAACTTGTTCCCTCCCTAAGTTTCTCAAACGATCCAAAGCAGTTTGCTTACAAACAGGGTAGAAGTACTTTGGACGCTGCTGCTGTGTTTCATCACAACATTGTATTCTCCTTAGACAAAGGGGGCCAAGTTTGTCCGTTGTACGTTCCTTGATTATACATCTGCTTTCGACTCTGTACCTAGAGGCCTATTGTTAAACAAGCTTAGTCTTACACAAACTGAGCCCTGGTCTATTAACTGGCTGCACTCTTCATTCTCTAATAGGATGCGGTACACAGTATATAATGGTGTATCTTCCTCTCCTTTGCTTACTGAAGCTGGAGTTCCTCAAGGTGCTGTTCTCTCTCCGTTTCTCTTTTCCTTTTTCTTATATGATTTACCTCTTTCAGATGAAACCAACTTCGTCAGATATGCAGATGACCTGTCTGTATCGTTTCGCATTAAGTCTCAGTCAGACTGTCTCAAATTAAATAGCCATCTGTCGGACATCAGTGAGTGGTCCAAACTAAATGGTCTCATGCTGAATTCCTCAAAATGACAGACTATTGACTTCTCCCTTAGGCATAATCGAGATCTACAAACACTAGTAAGTTCTCATGAAGACTGTTGCATTGAGGGGACTGAAATTGAAACTTAGTCTCATGCAAGATACCTCGGTCTAGTTCTATCTTCCGACCTTACTTGGACATCTCATATCCTAATGATTCCTAAGAAAGTGTTCTGTCTTACCTACTACATTGAGAAACTTAGGCTTTCCTGGTCTACTGAACAACGACTATACCATCCTGAGAAGGATGTTGAAGGTAGTCAGTAGGACTAGTGGTGTAAAACTCAGTCAGCTCGTCACTACTTTAGTTGATAGGCATCTGAATACATGCGAAAGATGGTCAAAAACCATACTCTCCGACCCCCAACACCTCCTCTATTCCCAACTCTCTCCTTTAATCTCATAAAGTAAAACCAGAAATCAGAATAGAATAATCTATGCTCGTACAACCAAGTACAGGAACTCAACCATACCATACTTGGCCCGTGTTCTAAGCGACAGAGACAATGTTAAGCGTGAAACCTATGACTTGCTTTGTTATTAACAACATAATTTTAGGCTCTTTTATTTCTCTCGTTTTTGTATTCTATAGTGAACTCCTTCTCAAACATACTTAGCTACGTAAATTGTTAACATTGGCTTCCTTTTTGTACTTTACTATATTCCTTCTATTGTGTATCCACTGGTTCCGACTCTATTAGCACTATGAGTATTACAAAATTGTCCTGTCATTAACCATCATGTAATTATTAGTTTTGTGGTTAATTTTTTTCTTATTTTCTATACTTTTCGGCAATATTAAACTGACAATCATTGGTTGTGAACGCCATTGTCACCACCTTAAAAAATTTTGTATTATTCAGGATTACTCACACTACCGCTACAAACACTGCATTAGACCTGACAATAAAAAACAGAACAACAACCCTGAAATGTTATTTTATGATTGTTTAGAGTTGTTTTAGTCAAATTAACAGACCATCTTGGCGATAAACATTCTTAAATATAATTTCATAACTTCTTGTATGACTATAGCTTTACTGTCAACATGCATAATCATATCATAGCTTCCACTACCCAATACAGAGTAATTAATATATGATGTTTATTTTCCATTCTACTTCTTCGTACTTTTTCGCATTTATAATTATTTTGTGTTTATCCTGTTTTTTTTGCTGTTGGTGTCTTTAGATTTATTTTTTTGTTTGTTTAATACTCCTTTAAAATGTCTGTAAAATTAGATGCAAATATTGTAGATATGCGCTGAAAATTCCACATTGTACCACTAGTACTGTTTCTGGAATAAAGCAAATTATTATTATTATTATAAAAACTACAGTGTCAAAAACTGTGATATATCAGATACTAGAATCCCATTGTGAAACAAATCATATCTCGCCTTAACCAGAAGAAGTTCGACTAGTTTGCCAGCTTTCGAGAGATGGTGCCGGTTTATGTTTGTATTGTCAAGTGCTGTCAGAAGAAGATAGCCAGTCTGGAATGTGTTAAATATGAACATTTTCATCTTCTTACCATCCTTATCGAAGTTAAATTTTCTAGGCGGAGGGACAACACCGTGCGGTCAAGAAGCATGAATTTATACCTTTCAAGGATACAGTGTAACAAACATCTGTTCAGGTCATTGAGATTAACCAACGGAATTAGTATCACTCATAACACTTTTCTCCGTTCCGAATGAACTCCAGATTTCGTTCTGTTTCACGCTAAACTTGTATTGAATTTATTCGAATTTCAAAATACTTTTGACTCGTATGTATTATCGAAGCATAAAGGCTATGTGAGTAATTTGATACGATAATCAGCAATACATTGTGCCATAAATATTATCAGTTTATGGCACTGTATAGCACTGTGTGACTTAATGAAAATCAAAATGTGTTTTGCACATTCTCTCAACATCGTTCCTCCTAGAAAAGTCATAGTCACTGACACTCCACTTCTGCTAATCTGTCCTACTCAAATGTTAACGAAGTCAACTACACCTCACCTCACAATGTATAACATCATTTCACATGGTCAAATTAATTCAGTATATTCGAGCTACTTCTGTCCAATGCATTATACACTCAAATAAAAGAAGGATGAGTGAAAGCACCTTGGATGGTATTCCTGCACTCATGATTGTGTGTACTCGCAGAATCGGAAGTTTCCATTTTCCACTGCGTAAGCCTATGTACATACTAGTTTCACATCATATTACAGAAGAACGAAAGTTTTAGTGAGTAGCATGAGAAGTAGTTGGAGTTGATTTTCTCATTATTATTATGATTACTGTTCTATTTTCATTTTTCTCGTATGATTTTTCTCCTGTTACTCTGATTCCTCTCAAGGTCACACGTGCTCATTATCTTCACATTCCAATGTGTAAACTACAACAGCGAGAGCAAACAAATTTCACTGTATGAGTAGGCTGAGTATCTACTTACTCACAGATATAGATGAAACTACAATTTGCAATTGTCTAATAGTAAGTAGTTTTGATAGTAGTCTCGTGTTTTCCAGTTTTCATCAATTTACTCAAATCACACTCAGTTCGACTGAAAGAGATAAATTCAAATGAGTTCGCCTGGCTTTATTGTTCAATGACGACAGCCAGAATCATGAAGTGTTATGATGAGACGGTGTTGTGATAATATTTGAAATACGTTTCGATTTTGTGAGAAGTATCTATCTGATTCAGTGTATATGAGCACAATGTGTTCTCCTTGCATTAGCCAATCGCAGATGTACAGGTAAATGGTGTTTCACAAAATGCTTTGAAATGGCCGATGAATGTCATGTATCAGTGTCATTTGATGTCGAATTGAAGATAGTGCGGCTGATCGGTAGACGCTGGAATATGTTTCACCAATTTCTTTCGGTTATCGTGACTTGCAGGTAGTGAGTATTCAGTATTGTTCGAACGCAGCTCGCTGTGTCTTCAAAACAAATGTGAAACACAGCAGAGTCCATATTGAAATTCTCCAAAGTGATGCATTTAATGGCTCAGCTTCAAGCTGTGTTCACTTGGGAATACCTTTCGCCACCATCCCTTCAAAAGTTTGGAGAAAGAATCTGAATTCCGATTTCTGGCTTGTCATGTTTTCCATTTCTGACGAAGAACCCAGTTGAATATATACACTTGGATATAAATTGATATATGCACCGTACTCTCGAGTGGAATCGGAAATTGAATGACGAGTAGAGCGTCTGAGAGTGACATGAGAAAGACGGTGGGAGGTGGAAATGGTAGCTACTGGGCTATCATGCAAAAGAACACAGTGAGATGGTGAAATGCTGCTGACGATAATGGAAATATCTCTATTGAGTTGTCATTAGATTGTGAATTGCATAGTTATTCACCACATTCAGACATTCATCAGCCAAATGTCCTACTGCTGGAGACAGCTTCATGTAACATTTCAATGAAAGCAATGAATTCACTACTTGATTATTCCAAGAAATCACAAGGCCTTCTGATTTCTCAAAGAATTTTTTCAAAGTCAATTTGAAATTGTCTTGCAGATCATGAACCAGTTTATTTCCTTGATGACTAAACGTTTTCATGCGAGAATATGCAGTTTGATCACGCAAAAACTACTGTCATCTCTATGCAGAATATACAATAGATTATGTCATTTATTTTACTACAAAACGAACTCACCTCGGTCCACGTTGAAGGTGAAAATTCGCATTCCATTATTGCTTATGAAATGCTCATCCGATCTACTAACCGGTTTCAATCCTGTAAAAGCAGGAACTAGCAAACTGACACCACGAAAACAACTCAAATATACCTTCTCCTATTTGAAATCACTATGGCGATTATTATTAGCATTCAGTGCACGGAACAAAATGTGAATTTACAACAATAATGTCAGTTTGCTCATTCATTCGAAGCAATTGTCTAGTACTTGGCGATTCATGTCATCCCCTTCGTTTCCAATTTCAATGTCGGTCATGTCCACTAACTCGCTCGATAATCAGTGTCACAGTAAAATCTCTCACAGTAAGTGAAAACAAAATTTACCTGAAGAGGAAACTAGAAATCAGGTAGAGAAAGATATCATGGTTATCTATAAAATTCAACTGGTAATTTGCACGTGAACAGAACTCGAATCTTACCCAGAACAGAGCACACTATTTAAAAAGGGCATATACTGCAATGGTGTTTGTGAAATTTAAACATGGAGATGTGATGAACTATTAGTGGATTTGTGCTTTTTCTCGTTGTACATGTTTGGCAGGGAGTGACCTCATGATGCTGTATAATAAGGTTAGGTAAAACTCAGAGCACTACTGATAACCTGACTGGGAATTCAGACATGGCATATCGGCTGACTATTTTCGCCTTTCGAAATCCACACACAACTGTTGTTATAACGTAAATCATGACAGAGAATGGCATAATTTCAATTCGCATACGCATAGAAGGTCACGCACAGTGTGTATAAATATAGATGAAATGTTATCATATAAGAGAAATATGGTTGCAACACCGAAGTGAAGAAACTGAGGTTAAGTGAATTTGTTAAGTCATGGGGTCCCAACAGTTGAATATGTATATACCGCTGTGGACGATAAAATGGAATATTATTAAACGCATCCAGTCTGTGGCTCTCGGTGCATCAACCACCTCATCCACCATGTCAACATATAAGTGAGCGACTCTCGTCACCAAACACTGACTTCATATATATCGGATTAATCTCCACTTGGATCTGACGACCATTTACACCTACCTCATTCACATAACTTGAGAAGAAATGCTTCGGAATGCACAAGACGTGTTCTAAACCACCTCAGTGTTAAAATACGGAAACAGCTAATCAGCGAGTCGGATGTTGATGATACATGTGATCCACGCCTTCTGCCAGACTGCAGTGTATTTTTCCTCGTCTGCAGAGTTTTAATGACTTATACACTGAAGGATAAGGGAAATCGCCTGAGTTCCAAAGCTTAAGTAGGAATTCTCTTTCAGTCGGTAATACAGGGCATGAAGTGGCTATTTCATATTGACACTCAACTGCATATTTCAGAATTACACTATGCACAATATCAACTCTTTGCTTTCATGTTGCAAAACTGCTGCACTCCGACTGGTGAACACGACGTATTTCTTGTGTTGTCTTCATATTCCCGATAGACAACAACTGTCACATATTCACCAGAGTCACACATCTTGACTATTTGTTAGTGATAACAAAGTACAACTTGGGAACCACGAACTAATCTTTCAGTGGAAAATAAATAATACTGCTATCTTGTAATGGCCTAATCTGATTTCATCTGATCTAATGACGTTTGTCTAGGTCTTCTTCTATTGCATCTCATCACAGTGTGCATGAGAGTGTTTCTCCTATACTATTCCTGGTTCTTGTCTTCACCATTGGACTCAATTCTCACATTTTGGGAAATCTACTACACAAAACTGTCAACTTCGAGTAAAGCTTCTTCTGTGTGCCTTCCATCAGTTTGGTTTCGGCCGTGGGAGTTTTCAATATCACTTCAGACCCAGCTTTCATGAAGAGGGTGTACACTTTCATGAATTTGACTATAGCAGGAAGTAGTAGGTCTTCGCTTGTTTCCACACAAATGACGTCTCCATCCGTTTACGATGGTTTGTCTATATTTATAGGCCAAGAGACATTTCTTCAAACCATTTCGTGGCAGTTGAGCTTAACTCTGAAATAGCTTGTCGGAAATAAGTCCAGTGGAATTGAAGTCACCGCTCACTGTAGCGTGTATGCACAGTACACAAATATATCAAACCAAATGGAATTGGACTACTAGCCATGCAGTCGATAATCTACCCATGTCAGCCAGATGATAACCACGAAAACCATGATGTTCGGATAGCTATTGTTGTGGCAAGAACAGCATCAAGTGGGAGCCAATCATCAACAGACGCTGGATATACGACTGCTTTTCTAAGATCATCCCCAGGTGCAGTCACATTTTCCAATCCTTTCGCGTTTTCCTTGAGCATGTTGGTTTTGTAGGAGGTGCATGGATGGTTTGCAGCTGGAGTAACCGTGTGAATTCACTTTCTTCCTGAGCATCTGATCTCCAGTATAAAGAGAGAGCGAATCTACATCGAACATCTGTGACCAACTGTTGATGATTATCGTGATTCACCTGGCAAGTCTCTAGAGCATATTCAGGCTCCGATTATACATTTGTGTCTGAAACCTAAAGTTTATCCCCTATCTCTGCTGAATGCCACGTACGTCCAGATTCCTTTCTGAATAATGAATAAAGCTTTCCTCAATCTGGTTGGCGATTGCATCGCGCCGCGTGTCAACTTAACTTCAGATTGTGCTGCATAGGTGAGTGCAAGAGACCACCTCCTCTCCAGTTAACACAGATTAGTGATTGTTGTCATTGTTTGTGGATGACTATCTCATCACCAATCACATCCACCATGTTCACTTGCAGTCCTTTCTTAGCCGTTTCTTCTGCCAGCTATCTGCTGTTGGTGAATCTGTGATATGAATACAAATTTGGAGTGGGCAACACAGGAAGGGTACTGATGATTTCTCGAAATCTGCTCACTTAGTTAGATGAATAAGAACGGAGATTTATTCGCCGAATTCTGCACCATCAGTGATTTCCTTATTGGAGGCAGAGTGTACAAACACAAGGATGCGCACACAGCAACATGTGTTTCGCCAAATGGTTACACCGAAATTCGTGTGAACCCAATTTCAATCCAAGCAGAGTGGAGCGAAAATCACGAATAGATGCAGATGTACAATCATTCAGAACCTGATGGTGTCTTCGAAAAACTGAAACTGATGAACGAAGCCATGAAACAGAATTTCCTGACAGCTATCGAGAAGAACTCAGAGATTTCCATTTACGTCACCGGAGAGATCCATTTAGAATGAACACTGCGAATTTGTGAACGCAACATGGAAACAATCTTGCTCAGAAATGGTAGGAAAAAAGTATGCAACCTCGTTTACACTCGCCACGAGCAGCTGAAACTGATAAGCGAAAGAAGGAGAGTAACGCAAACGTTGAGCCTGTGTTGAGATGAAGAGTGAAAGACAAACCTGGATATTATCCACAATGCAGTGAACTCGGAAGTGGACAAGTGCTTCAAGAACGACGAAGCATGCTTTCACAATAGACCGCTGACTTAAAGAAATCAGGCTGCGCGTGAAGGAAACTCACCCGACAGTGAAGGAAGACAAAAAAACGCTGGGTGGATCTGATCAAAGGAATCCTGTAACGACCAGCATCTGCAGCTCCTCCAGAAGAACTACCAGAGGACACAGATGACACTGTTGGTGAACATCAGTCTTGGGGAAGAGCAGAGGTTTACACAGCTCAGAAGATATTCAAATCATGGAAGGCTACATCGCTGCAAGGAATCCGTCAAGAAGCACTAGGAAGAGACGAAGTGGCTGCACGTGACTGGAGAATCAAATGAACAAGCAGATTGGAAAACGGGTCAGCTTGACATAATGTCAAACCACAGTGACTAAACTTCATGCGAGAACTGGCTCGTAGTAAGTCTCCGGTGAACCGCAGTCGTCATCTCGAAATAACTGAAGATGTTTCGATTGCAAATGTTTTTCGAGATTTCACGAAATTCAGTTATGCTTGAATTAATTTGCGACACCACCAGTGGTTCGCACACGTAGCGTGATGTAGGTCAACCTATTACCTCAACTTCACTCACTTTGAGAAAGTCATCGACACCATCAATCTCCAAATGATTTGACATTTTCGTAAACGCTTCGAACAAGAGCGCCACCTGAATCCATACGTCTTATTTGACAGCCGAATGATGATGCATATTGCCACTTAATTCACAGCAGTTGAATTTTGTTGTTATGTTGAATTAAGAGTAGAGCATATACAAGTTGTTATAGTTATCATACCATCAACCTCGGTCAACAGACCTAGGAATGACGGTGGTTCAAAAGAGAATGATCGGAATAATATTAGGAGAGACGTCAAGGTATGACAGTTCTCAATATCTCTATTCAGGGATTCATATATATCTATGCATATATAAACGTTTCGCAGACATATTCCGACTAGTTTTCGAGGACTAAGCCAGCTTCATCTCTGACAGAAGGCGATCACGAATATTTCCGTGACATTTTCTTCGATGTTATGGATTGTGTAATCACAGTTCACTACACCCCGAGTATGACTACTAAGTGAATTAATATGCATTTAGCCAACGACTTTCCTGTTCACAGTTTTTCAGCAATATTTACACACACTTATATGGTTGGTCTAGTGTCTCCTACATGTAATCGTCAATCACTACTTTGGAAGCGGTGCATTGCTCTTCCTTCCATTCTGCCTTATTGATATGGCTGGCAGGTGACCACTTTAAACCGAATAGGTAATTTCAAATTGTGCAAGAGTCTCCTTATTCTTCTAGAATCGTTTTTGCCATACAACTTCAAAGAACACCATGATCCAATATGTGCAGACAGGTAACCTTCGATATCTGAGAGGTGCGATGCAGATACGCAGCACTCAGAACTATTTGTTTGGTCACGCATGTCAGAGAGACATCAAGTCTCGTCTCCAAACGTAATCCTTCTCACTGTGGAGACTGACCGAAGAGATACAGTGATAGTTATGTAGTGAAGGAGACAACCATGTTAGCCTACTGAACAGACCACCAACGCCTAGGAAATTGACTTTGCAGTACGGCATTCGTAGGTGCATATCTGAATAATCCATGAGCATACAATTCGCCTGAATTTCATGAATGCCCTTCATGCAGGCATCACTGAAGAGTGGAAATAATAATAATAAAATAAATCCGAGGAAATAGATGCAATATGTAGGATGGAAACTTTGGTAGCTCAAGATTTAAGCAGGCCGCCACAATCAAGGAGTACCAGTGTCAGCAGCAAACTACAAAGTGAATAACAGCTCTCCGACGTGAATACACTTCCATCTCCTCCACATGGTATCAAAGTCAATTTTGCTTTCCGCAAACGTGATCTTCTTAAGTTATTTTCTTGTTTGCTTGTTTGAAAAGTCTACATAACCTTTGCTCTTCTCTACAACTCTCAGGCAATTTTTTCACATTCCTTTTTTTTCTATGTCCATGCTCATGAAATCACATTCGCTGAAACATTCGTCACACAACGTCATTCCAGAGCCATCATTCAACTCCTCTTAAATGGTGATTCATATAAGCCATCATAGTTATGACAACTGATCACTTTTGTTTTTGTATGTCGTGGGTGCGATTGCGACATGTAGGAGACCGTGCGAGCAGGTGACAGATTATGGGCACTTGTGGACTCAACTGAAGTGGATGGCAGCAAATAGAACAAAGTGGGGTGGCGTCATTGAAGCCCTATGTTCCACTCAAAGCCGAAATGATGATGAATAAAATAAATAACTTCTCTTTGACTCTCAGAGATTACCACAGTCCCTTCATTCCTGTATTTTTTGACCTCGTAGCGAATTTGTTATCACTGAAATGAACTGAATAAATCTGTTGCCTATTTGTTACATCTGCACCTGCTAATTTCTATAACGGTAATAAACTCGAATGGAATGCTACTATGCCTATTTGTCCTATGTACCCACAGATTCACTGAGCCACGCAAATAAAAGAAGACAAAGAAGAATTATTTGTGTTACTGATGCACACCACATAATGATACAGAATGCTTAATACAAGTGTGTTAGTTGAATAGAGATGAGTAAGCATTATAAACAGTGTACAAATGAGGTGATTTTGGCAACGCATAATTGTTTACAAAATGAAGAAATATTTGTGTTATTTGAGGTCAACATCACGCGTTGTTTGTCTTATTTATCATTATTACTATTTCTTATTATTTTAATTCAGAAATAATTCAATTCTTACAATGATGAAAATAACAGCTCCATTGCAAACAGTTATTTTGATAGAACTATCCAATTTCCAGCATGTTCAGCTCAGAGATCCAAGAGAAGCGATAATACTTCAGATAGTGTG
This sequence comes from Trichobilharzia szidati, assembly GCA_944472155.2. Classification (NCBI taxonomy): domain Eukaryota; kingdom Metazoa; phylum Platyhelminthes; class Trematoda; order Strigeidida; family Schistosomatidae; genus Trichobilharzia; species Trichobilharzia szidati. The sequence continues at coordinate 15,441,350 of OX235271.1, forward strand.
TAGAATCAAAAAATTAGATCAGTGGAAAATGGAGCTGAATTGACCAGGTCACTTTCGTGCACTACCATACTGGTCTACATCACTTGTTGCACATGAGACAACTTAATTCAATCAAAATTGAATCCCCTTGTATAGTTTCCACATGTGTTATGCACAAACACATTTCAGCATTCGTCGTGAAGTAAATATCTTCAATGTTAACTCCATTCCATTGGAACTGTTCACAAGATGGAAGATGAAACTGGTTTATGTGAAATCACCAGATGATTGTGAAAAGTGTGTAAGTGAAGTCAATCCGATATGAAGCAGATACCTGGATATTTCATAAATCGGAAGGCGTTTATCGGATACCAGGACGTAAGTAACACCTGAACGACATCATCCTGTGTATATCCTCGGTGTAAATTTAACTTGAAATTTACCTCATAGACTTTGGAATTCATGTAGATATCATGTGCAGTGATGGTCTTCGAAGAACCGCACTTCATAACCAAAGTGTGTCAGTAACTCTCCTGAATTTCAGGCTTCCCTTGATATATCTGATATCACAATGGCTCCCTCCCCATACTCTTGTCCTTTCACTTATATCACACACAGTTCACAGTTCACCTTAGCTTCTTGATATTTGGTTCCTCTTAGATTGACTAATTCTTCGTGTGCTCAGGTTCTCATGAAACCCACCTTTACTACTGCATAGCAAGTGGCGATCAGTCGGAGTATTGTATATTCATCTTCACGCTGTCCCTAAAGTCCTACTTCCTTGCTGTCGAATCCATGTTCACCTTGCAAGACCTTACAAGTGATTTCGATTTACTTAGGTGTTGGGCAGTGCAATATTGAGTATTCAGGCGGGATTCTGTTTCAATTAACATGGCTGGTGAGAAGTGATTTTTATACGCTGAATTTCGCTTCATACTCAACATCGAAATCCCAGATTAAATGTTTACAAGACAATTTGTGGCTTTCGTTATCAAGTTTGTTATTATTATTATTCTCTTACGTTCAGAGTGGAGCATAGAGCTTCCACAACACATCTCCGCTTCGTTCTGTTTTCTGACTTGCTGTTGCGGTGCCTGAATGGCCCGCATTTCTTTTTTTCTGAGGCCTATATTTCTCAACTCTTCAATTCCATTGAGAAGGGACGTAACAGCAATTAATGATGATAAGTCATGATATCTGTAGTATTTCATTGAGTGCTTTCGTAGACTTCTCCAAAACGATGTAGGAATATATATAATCATAATAATGTATAATTTCAAATAAACGTAAATTTATATGAAAATGCATGCCATTTTTACAGGCACGATCAAGTATGATATAATACTTTATTATTTCTTGAAGGGGTGGTGACAGTTTGTTTCCAACTAATTATATCCAATGTGCCTAAGAACTTATCAAATTTAGTTGGGTATATCCCGGTTGATTTCTGGTAAGTCGAAGTCTCCACATAGGATCTTATGATCGTATTGTAAGGTGGACAATTGCTCCAGAGTATTAATAAGTTCGGTCTCGGAATTACTAAAGGTACCAGGTGCTCTGTTGGTGCATCCAATTAATACTATTGCGTTATTTAAGTGTAAGTTATCCCATTGAGTCTCCGGCATGTTAAGTATATTATTTTCTAGCTGTGATACAGTAAATGCATTCAGAAAGTACATGAGGCAACCCCCTCCCTTACCATCTACTCCGCCACACCGAAAGTGTATGTAGTTATCTAAGCTTATCTCTTCATCCAGTATGTTCGAATTACACCAAGATTTAGTGATGACAATTATAAAGGGTTGTGGAGTGCGTAACAATGTGATTGTACACTTTTTGGTTATTTGTAGAAATTAGACATATTGTACATAATTTTTGTTTAAAACGCTTCTTGTTGAAATACACTTGGCTTCCGCGTGCGATTTAAAAATACACTCTGCTGTTGGAGACTTCGTCTTCTCCTTGGTTTCTTTGGCTTACTAGCTCAGCTCTCACCGTGTTGTATCTTTCGGATTTATTGTAGGAGTCCACTGCGCTCAATCGAAGACAATTATACAACCGGGACACAGCAGCTACAACCTACTCCGTCCAAACAACTAACGTCTCCGTGGGTTATATAAACAATTTGTAGCACAGGACTTCAACTTTATTTCCAAGTAACCCTTTTGTTGATATAACGTGTCGTTGCATTTTTGGTAATATACTGTTACTTAACATTCCATTGACTTGAATTTTATTTCTCATATTTTGTAATACTAGTGAACTCTAACATAAGTCCCCTACAAATTAATTGGTGAGCCCGTTTTGAAACACGGATTATTTTCACGTATCTGTATACTTATTTTTGCTATTTTGTACTTTCATTGCAATTTTTTGTTGGTGGTCTCATATTTGTATTCCCCTTTGTATCAATATTCTCACACCTATAATGTCATCATCAATACTCGCCGCCATTGCAGACTTAGCGGCAAGGCTTGACAAGTTGGAAACACCTGGATCTGATCGACGAGTCGAGAGGCGGAGTTCACAAGCACGGTCACAATCACATAGACGATCTCACTCCCGACAGCGTTCCCTCATGTCTTCTAGGGACAGTAATATATGTTGGTATCATAGGAAGTTTGGACGTCATGCCCTGAAATGTGTCAAACCGTGCATCTTTAGTGAAGAGAATCAGGCTCAGGGGAAACGTCACAGCCAGACAGTGATGGCGACAGCTGTTACTGGCAACCATTCAAGTCGCCTTTTCTACGTGAGGGACAAAACCACAGGCACGTTATTCCTGGTAGACACAGGAGCCGAAGTTAGTGTGATACCTCCTTCACTCTCCAGGCAGTCTTCTAGCACAGCCGCAAAACTTTCACTTCGAGCAGCTAACCAAACTAGCATACGGACTTACAGTGAACAATCACTTATTTTGGATCTTGGTTTACGTCGTCGATTTACATGGATATTCATAGTAGCTGACGTTAGTCATGCCATACTGGGTGCCGAATTTTTAAGCTATTTCAATCTGCTGGTTGATGTCAACAAGAAAAAGCTGATTGATAACTGCACCCAGCTTCAAGTCCACGGAATCATCTCAAACTACTCTGTTTATAACATATGCATCGAAAAGCCAGATGACTGCATGTTTTCTGCATTACTGCATCGTTTCCCAAAAATTTTAAAGCCATCTTATAATATCGAAGATGTTCCTCATTCTGTCACGCATAAAATTGTCACAACTGGTCAACCCGTCAGAGCACGTCCTCGTCGACTACCACCCGACAAGTTAGCAGCAGCCAAAGCTGAATTCGAAACATGATGCAATTGGGCATCATCCGACCACCCAACAGTCCCTGGTCCTCACCATTACATATGGTACCAAAAGCTAAGCATGATTGGCGACCGTGTGGGGATTACCGACGTGTGAATAACGCCACTGTCCCAGATCGTTATCCCATTCCGCACTTGCATGATTTCTCTCTAACACTGCAAGGTAAAACTATTTTCTCCAAAGTGGATTTAGTCAGAGCTTATCACCAGATACCAGTCGCTCCTGAGGACATCGAGAAGACAGCTATTATAACACCTTGTGGCTTGTTTGCATTCTTATGAATGCCTTTCGGACTGAAAAACGCTGCACAAACTTTTCAGCGCTTCATGGACCAAGTCACGCGGGGCCTTGACTTTGTGTTCGTTTATATCGACGACGTACTAATTGCTAGCAAGTCGGAAGAGGAACATAAGAATCATCTTAGCACTTTGTTTCAGCCTTTCGAACAGTATGGCGTCGCTATAAATCCTAAGAAGTGCATTTTCGGTGCCTCTTCTATTCAATTTCTGGGACACTACATAACTGCCGAGGGAATCAGGCCTACTGAGGAAAAGATAGATACAATCAAAAACTTTCCCCAACCAGACTCTTTGAAGAAAGTCCGACAATTTTTGGGGATGTTTAATTTCTATCGACGTTTTATTCCTTCGTGTGCCTCTATCGTCCAACCTTTAACCGATCTCCTTAAAAGTGATCCTAAAAAATTTCAATGGTCAGAGCAAGCACACGAATCTTTCTGCAACGCTAAAGACGCTTTATCTAAAGTCGCTATGTTGTCTCACATCAACCCCGAAGCATCCCTTATTCTGTGCACAGATGCCTCCCAAGTAGCTGTGGGCGCGGTGTTACAGCAGAAGATTAATGGTGACGTCACCCCACTTGCTTTCTTTTCGAAGAGGTTAGAACCGGCTCAGACACGTTACAGTACTTTTGGGAGAGAATTGTTGGCTATATACCTAGCAGTCAAACACTTCAGTTACTTACTACAGGGTCGGCATTTCACTATTTTTACTGACCACAAACCTCTGTGCTATGCTTTCACCACTTCGCTGGATAAACACTCCCCAAAAGAAGCCAGACAGTTAGACTATATCTCCCAATTTTCAACTGACATACAATACATCAAAGGGGACGCAAACGTGGTAGCTGATTCTCTTTCAAGAGGTGATATACACCAGCTTGAAACTTCAGTAGACGTCAGTCTTGACCGGATGGCTCAGTTACAAAGAGACGACTCAGAACTTCGAAATTGTCGCGGTAACTCTTCCTTACAGCTCAGGGACGTACCTATTCTCTTATCAGATGCCACTATAGTTTGTGATGTATCTACCGGCACTAATCGTCCGTTTGTTCCTCTCCAATGCCGAAGAGCTTTATTCGACCACTTACATTCCCTCTCTCACCCTGGAGTACGTGCCACCGTCAGACTCATCAGCGAACGTTTCGTGTGGCCCAAAATGAACTCTGACATTCGGAGATGGGCACGAGAATGTCTCCAATGCCAACGCTCCAAAGTACACCGCCACACTATCACAACGCCGAAAACGTTTGATTTACCGGACAGGAGATTTCAGCACGTTCATATAGATATTGTAGGACCATTGCCAACGTCAAGAGGATATACACATATCCTGACAGCCATTGATAGATTTACTCGTTGGGCTATTGCATGCCCCCTGAACGATATATCTGCCGAAAATGTTGCTTTGGTCTCCCTCGACCGCTGGGTGTCAAACTACGGTGTACCAACTACTATTACATCTGACCACGGTCCTCAATTCCAATCGACACTTTTGCGAACTGACGATACTCCTGGGAGTGAAACATATCTCCACGACAGCCTAACATCCGGCAGCGAATGGTCTAGTGGAAAGATTCCACAGACAACTGAAAAGCTCCTTGATGGCGCAAAATGATACATCTAAGTGGAGTGAATACTCACCTTTAATTTTACTTGGTATCCTATCTACTATCAAAGAAGATTTAGGATGTACACCGGCTTAACTTGTTTATGGCACCAACCTAACCTTGCCTGGACAGCTAGTCCCCTCAGCCGATTCCACACATGTGAACATTACCGACTTCACCAACCGATTAACTAGACAAATGCTTCAGCTTCAACCAACAGCAACTCGACAATCTCCCCGACGAGATCAGATCAACAAACACCTACAAACTTGCAAATTCGTGTTTGTTCGAGTCGACGCCATCATAAAGGGATTACAACCTCCATACGAAGGACCATTTCAAGTTATTAAACGTTCAGAAAAACACTTTACGGTGAACAAGAATGGAAAACGAGAGACTGTTTCCATCGATCGCATCAAACCCGCATACACAGACAACGATTTTGAAGCAACATCGGCAACTGCACAATCAAATAATCAAACATCACATTCCACTCCACCGGCACCAAGTCTTATCATCCCTCCATATCAAACACGTAGTGGTCGGCAAATCAGTAAACCGGCTCGCTACGTTCATTTTGAGGACTAATAAAAAAGTATTAAAAATTATTATTATCTTTTTCGTTTAGACATTATTATCATGGCCGTTAGTATTTCGTTGTAAACTTTGATGTTACTATCACTATTATTTACTTATGTGTACCTCACCTATAAAACAGGCATTATCCTTTTCAGAAACTATTGATCTTTAATCCATATTTTTTTTCGTTATACATTGAAAACCTATGCTCATGGTTAGTGCAAATTTAAAAGACATGACTTTCTGTTTTAATTTTTTTATTGCTGAACTAATTGTATATGCTTTCAGACTTAACATGACTCACATAACTTCTTACGTTTATGCATGTTATAATATATCCCTATTTTTATCCAAAAATTGTTATTACTATTATTATTTACTTCACAGCTTTACTAAACCTTTTCCGATGGTCTCTCCGGACCTCTAGGAGGGGAACCCTGTGAAGTGCGTAACAATGTGATTGTACACTTTTTGGTTATTTGTAGAAATTAGACATATTGTACATAATTTTTGTTTAAAACGCTTCTTGTTGAAATACCCTTGGCTTCCGCGCGCGATTTAAAAATACACTCTGCTGTTGGAGACTTCGTCTTCTCCTTGGTTTCTTTGGCTTACTAGCTCAGCTCTCACCGTGTTGTATCTTTCGGATTTATTGTAGGAGTCCACTGCGCTCAACCGAAGACAATTATACAACCGGGACACAGCAGCTACAACCTACTCCGTCCAAACAACTAACGTCTCCGTGGGTTATATAAATAATTTGTAGCAGAGGACTTCAACTTTATTTCCAAGTAACCCTTTTGTTGATATAACGTGTCGTTGCATTTTTGGTAATATACTGTTACTTAACATTCCATTGACTTGAATTTTATTTCTCATATTTCGTAATACTAGTGAAATCTAACATAAGCCCCCTACAGGGTTTGTATATTACTGTGAGTGCTCTGAGCATCGGTAGTTTATTTAGAACAGATCTAGCATTTATGAGGATCAGGTAAAGATGAGATTTGAAAGAGCATTTGAATATTTAAGTTCGTTAATCAGCCCCGAATATGGTTCAGCACCCAGTAGTACTGTTTGAGATGGCGACCCTATGCTAAGAGGAGTTTCAACATCATGCTAACCTATGGCTATCGAGTTGGTGTGTGCTGTTTTCGGTGAAGAATTAAGCGTTGGAGTACTGGATTTGATATAGGCTAAGGCATTTTTATTTTCAGTTAAGCTAGAAACGTGGGTAGGGATCTTTATTTGACCTAAACTTGTGCATGTATCAAGTGTGCTTAATGGATGCGGGTGAACTAGACTGTTCCTGTATTCATGCAAGTGAGGAGCCAGCACTAGCGGTTTAGGAGTAATACATCCCTACCAGCTGTTTTCTCAACGCTGACAGGAATGCAGGGGATAAAAAATGATTGGGACCTTGTGATGACCATGGTTTATTATTCCACCTATTGTTAGGTACTTGTTGTGTCCTTGTATGGGTTTCGTGTGTACTGCTTTGTGGGTTAGTTCCCAGCAGACTTGTACCATATATCCGGTCGAAATTTATTTTTGTGCCATACTGTGAATACCTTGAGTTGTTGGTGGTCGAGTTCGGACTAAGTCCACTTGTACTATTGAGGGTGGCATTGTTGTGGTGTTGGTTATCAATGTGTGCGGTGGTGCTATTTCGCACGTTGTGGGTGCCAATACTATTGACCGTGGGAAGTGTGGGCTTATTTATACTGCCATTGTTGTTGGTATGACTTGGGGTCATATTCTCCTTTTTTTACCAATGGACTTATGGCTAGGAGAGGACAGTGTCGACTTTCGGGGGACTTTGACTTTTTTCCGGGATTATTTGGTGACATGTCTATATCTACGGTGATAGGTGGTATAGTTTTGTTGGCTATTTGATTACAATTTAGTGGCCTTTCGGTTGGTGTCGCTCTCTGAGAGGATAATTCTGTGTGGTTTGAGAGGGGTGGTGCGGTGGATTCTACAGTATCTCTCAAAGGGTTGGTTATAATTGCTGCTTGCAATGTCCTATTGTTTATTCCACAATTTGACTCAGTGAGATAATTATATACGCGCCTTTCTATGACTGTGTTGTCCATCGCAACCTTTATTAGTTTGTAGTTTCTGACTTGCAATAAGGTGTGTTGGGAGTGGGTGAATTTTTTGGTCTCTGCCCGTGTTTCGAACTGAAAACGAATAAAACAACACTCTTCATGTTGACTCTTCTTCAGCCTATCTCACTTAGTCTGGGAGTTGGGCATTTTCGCCTCACTAAGTAAGAATCTCTGTACCTTTATTAGTGCCTCATTGTCCGGAACGTTGTAGACAATAGCAGTCAGTTTAGCGTCAAGTCGTTTTGTTACTTCTGTAGTAACAAAGTTGATGAGGTCATCTACCTTAGATACCGATTCTGTGTCAAGTTTGTTAAGGTCTACAGTTTTCATGAGGATAGTTAGAGGTGTCAGTTCACAGACCTGCGATCTGATATCGCTGATCTGATCTGATCATATACCTGACGGCCTGCTTAAATCTTGGGCTACCAAAATTTCCATCCTACATATCGCATCTACTTCCTCGGATTTATTTTGTTTGAATCATTCAATTGTGAGTCCTGGTCGTATTGTTTACTCTCGCGATTATTTAAAAGGCTCTCAACCGGCTGATATACTAGTTTCTAACAAACTTAAGAAAAAGCTTCACGGTGGATGGCAACGAGCTTTAAAGCGTACTCCAATGCATTTGATGACTGTTCCTGTGATTATGAGCACAAATTACAGATCGCTACTGAACAAGATTAATTACTTGCATTCTGTATCATACTCAAATGTATCTTGTAATACTGCTGTAAATACTCTTCAAGAAACTTGGCTGCACGATTCATATGACGGTAATTTAGTCTCTTTACCTGATTTCACAATGTACAGACAAGATCGATGCAGCTCAAAGAAGAAGAGAGGTGGAGGTGTTGCCACTTTTATTAATTCTCAATGGTCTACTGCCAACAACGTCTGCTTCAAATTCTCAAATGTCAGTATTGATTGTATAGCTGTCAAATGCCGACCTAAACACTTATCTAAGGATAGCTTCATTTTCATCACAAATATCTATGTCACACCTTCTCGCAGTCCCTCAGAACTGTGGAGTCCTCAAAAATAAACTCATCCAACTCTTACTACTATGTGAGAAATGAACATATTGTACATTACTTTGTTTTAACCAGAATCTCTGTACTTTGTACTTAAACTCGTGTTTTGAATGGAAAATATAGTTCTGCCTACATCTCTCCGTCTTCTGCACCATCTCAACTGCCATCGGCCAATTCTGATTACCTACTTTCTCTTTCAAAATTTCGCAGGAACGCCGTATCTTCTTCCTGCGTTACCTTGGTCGACCTCTAGCAATACCGACATTGGAGAATTAAAATTGGAGCAGTCATCTTACAATACTTCTGGAGTCTGTTAAGTTAATTCTGGATTTTGGACCTGTAATAACCCAAGTAACAAATTTTAGTATATTCTTCCAGTAACTTTACGGATTTTGTGTTTTCTATTTCTATTCGAATTTGGGATATTAGGCTACCTAAATCTAAGGTCCACCACAATAATTGGTAAGCCCTTTTCAAACTTTTTTCTGTATTTCGGCCCGTTTTGAACTTTTTACTTGTTTTGAACATTTTTTGTGCTATTTCGGCCCTCTGTATTCGCATTACTGTCATTTTTTATCGTACTTTTTACTATTTGTGTATATCTTTAAACTTAAATATTTTTGAAAATGGCTCCACCTAGGCGTACAACTATCCCGGCAGAACATAGGAAAGGCGAAGAGATACAGAACTCTTCTGTTAACGCCTGGCCTGATTTAATATTACCTCAATTTGATCTGGCCAAACCACGTGTCTGGTTCACAGTCATCGAACAGTTATTTGTAGCTCGGGGTATTACATCGCAGATTGCCAAATATGGTTGTGTACTAGCAACAATACCTACTGAAGTACTTCGAGAAGTTATCAACGTCATAGACAGTGAACCCATAGATTAACAATATGGCAAACTAAAAGCTGCACTTATCCAGCGAACCACTGTCTCCGATGAGAAACGTATACAACAACTACTTACTGCGTGTGAGTCAGGTACAAAAAAGCCATCTCAAATACTTAGACGCATGCGTCAGTTGATCGGATCATGCAAAGTAAATGTGGTAATCCTGCGTCAAATGTTTCTGCAACGTTTACCACAAAATGTTCAACAAATCCTAACGATATCTTCTAGGACTACTGACCTTGAAGAACTAGCAAAGATAGCAGATGGATGTATTATCAGATACCGGCATAAATAGTGTGTCTACACAGGCAGTACCACCAGTTCCTTCCACATCTATGAAGGACGCCAATGTTTTGGTTCTTTTCTCAGTTATCAATGCAAGACTTAAGACTGGAAGTGTCTGAGCTACGAGCACAGCGAAACCAGTCACATACGGTAATCAAACAACGGCGATCAAGATCTAGACGACGTTATAGAACACCGTCTCAAAGCCGTAACATTTGCTGGTATCATGGGAGGTATGGGCATAATGCCCTCAAGTGTGTTAGACCGTGCATGTACAACAATGGTAACTCAGCTCAGGGAAACTCCCCAGCCAGACAGTAGCGGCGACGGCTGTTACTGGCAATCATCCCAGTCGCCTTTTCTATGTGAAGGATTTGACTACCGGCACGTTATTCCTGGTAGGTACAGGCGCCGAAGTCAGTGTTATCCCCTCCTCACTATACAGGCGACCAGCCAAATACCGGGGAAGCTTTCACTCCGTGCTACCAACCAAATCAACATACAGACGTATGGCGAACAGTCAATGATCTTAAACTTGGGACTACGCTGACATTTTACATGGATCTTCATAGTAGCTGACGTACGTCACGCTATGCTAGGTGCAGACTTCTTAAATCATTTCCATCTGTTAGTTGACATCGACAAGAAAAAACTGACTGACAACACCCAACTCAAATACACGGTATTACATGTGATTATTCTGCTCATAGTATCTGCATAGAAAAGCCGGGAGAGTGGAATGTTTTCTACTTTATTACAACGTTTTCCTAAAATCCTTAAGGCGTCTTGCAACGTTGAGGATAGTTACTCACAAGATCATCACAACAGGCCAACCTGTGAAGGCACGTCCATGACGGTTACCACCTGATCATCTAGCAGCAGCTAAGTCAGAATTCGAACATATGATGCAGCTAGGTATCATTCGACCATCTAACAGTCCATGGTCTTCACCTTTACATATGATACCCAAAGCTGGTCACGACTGGTGACCATGTGGAGATTATCGCGCTTTGAATAATGCTACGGTCCCAGAACGTTATCCTATACCCCATCTCCAAGACTTCTCCTTGACCTTACATGGAAAGACCATTTTCACTAAAGTTGACTTGGTCAGGGCATATCATCAAATACCAGTCGCTCCGGAAGACATTGCAAAAACAGTAATCATCACGCCTTTTGGGTTATTCGAATTTTTGAGGATGCCTTTTGCACTAAAGAATGCTACTCAAACATTTCAGAGGTTTATGGACCAAGTTACCCAAGGTCTTGATTTTGTCTCTGTATACATCGACGATGTCTTAATAGCCAGCTCATCGATGGAAGAACATATAGAACACTTAAGCGTGTTATTTCAAAGGTTTGAACAATTCGGAGTAGTTATCAATCCCAAGAAATGTATTTTTGGTTCCTCTTCCACTGAATTTTTAGGACATCGAATAACGGCTGAAGGCATTAGGCCTACCGAAGGTAAGATAGAAACTATCAAGAACTTTCCCGAACCAGATTCCTTAAAGAAACCTAGACGTTTTCTCGGGATGTTCAATTTCTATCGACGTGCCTCCATAGTTCAGCCACTGACCGACCTACTTAGACGCAACCCGAAGAAATTTCAGTGATCTGAAGAAGCAAAAGCAGCATTTAGTAATGCAAAAGATGCTTTATCCAACGTCGTAATGTTGTCTCACATCAATCCAGAAGCCTCACTCACTCTATGTACAGATGCATCGCAGGTAGCAGTTTGAGCAGTTTTACAACAAAAGTTTAGCAATGGCATCACTCCACTTGCTTCTTCTCCAAGAAGTTAGAACCTGCACAAACTCGTTACAGTACCTTTGGCAGATAACTGTTAGCTATCTATCTAGCAGTGAAACATTTCAGCTTCTTATTAAAAAGTCAACATTTTAATATCTTAACCGACCATAAGCCTCTTTGTTATGCTTTTACAACTTCGTTGGACAAACACTCCCCGAGAGAAGCCAGACAATTCTCGACAGACATCCAGTTCATCAAAGGAGATTCCAATATTGTAGCCGATTCTTTGTCTCGATGTGATGTTAATCAGCTTCTATCTTCGATAGACATTAGCTTAGATAATATCGCCAAGCTGCAGAAAAATGACGCCGAACTTCATAATTGTAGACAAAAGTCCTCCATACAGTTGCAGGATATACCTATTCCTCTGTCTGATACAACTATCATCTGCGACGTTTCTACTGGCGTTCATCGACCGTTTGTTCCACAACGTTGTCGAAAACCTTTATTTGAACATCTACATTCTCTGTCTCATTCTGGAGTACGCGCTACGGTTCAGTTAATCAGTGGGCGTTTCGTTTGGCCTCAAATGAACTCCGATATTCGGAGATTGGCACGCAAATGCTTGCAATGTCAAAAGTCCAAGGTACACCATCACACGGTCACAACTCCAAAGCAGTTCAACTTATCAGATAAACGATTTCAACATGTGCATATAGATATTGTTGAACCCTTATCACCATCCAGAGGTTTCACACATATCCTCATAGCTACTCATCGATTTACTCGATGGGCTATTGCTTGTCCACTCAACGACATATCTGCAGAAAATACCGCTTTGTTTTTCCTAGATCGGGGGCTGTCAAACTATGGAGTACCAACAACGATTACAACAGACCGAGGAGCTCAATTTCAATGAACTCTGTTTCGAGAGCTTATGAGACTCCACTACAGCTTATCATCCTGCAGCGAATGGTCTGGTGGAACGTTTTCATCGACAACTGGAAAGCTCTTTGATGGCACAAGCTGACTCATCTAAGTGGAGTGAACACCTACCATTAGTTCTCCTCAGTATCCGGTCAACTGTCAAAGAAGACTTGGGATGTACACCTGATCAACTCGTGTATGGTGCTACCCTCACACTGCCTGGTCAATTAGTTCCTCCTTATGACTCAACTGATGTAAATATCTCAGATTTTACCAACCGTCTTACTCAGCAAATGCTTCAACTTCGACCAGTAGCCCCTCGCCAATCATTTCAAAAAGCCCAAGTTAACAAGAATTTACTTACTTGCAAATTTGTATTTATTCGTGTCGATGCCATTATAAAAGGCTGACAAGATCCATAAGAAGGTCCTTTCCAGTACTCAAACGCACTGGTAAATACTTCACACTGAACAGAAATGGTAAGCAGGAAACTGTTTCTATTGACCGTCTGAAACCAGCGTGCACCGATAGTGAATATGAAGCAATAGCAACGCCTGCACCGATGAATAATGATAAAGTCAATGCAATTCCTACACTTTCACTCTTCACACTTCCCCCTGTTCAGACACGAAGTGGTCGGCAGATCTATAAACCTGCCCGCTATGTTCGTTTCACTGACTGGCATAATAAGTACGTTAACCTTATTTAGACACTCGTCTCAGTATTATTGTTGCTGACATTCATTTTACTATAACCATAAACATTTATTAGTTTTATTATCACTAATTGTTTGTTGTTTGTTAACTGTACTACAAGCATATGTATTCACCAAGGATATGTAAATCACCTTAGATATGAATCTCTCGAATGCTAAAGACCACGTCACTGTTTATTACGTGCATAAATTTTTATTTAAAATTATAACAAGTTTTGATTTCCTTTCATTCCTGAATCATGCTTGCATGTGCTAATTTTTATATAATAATAATAATAGTATATTCTCATTTTTTACATGAGGGACGCCAGTTTACAGGCATCATCAATATGATAAATTACATATACGATTAGTAAGCATATTTAATAATAGTAATTTAATAAAATACATTTTTTCCTACCTGTGTAGGACACACCAATTGTACAGGCATGGATAAGTATTATATAAATTACATAAATTTGGTTCATGGTAAAATTATAAGGTTGCAGTCATTTTGTCTTTGAGGAACAGTATGATAACTAGTCATTCAATGAAGCACATCAAGAAATATAGAAATATTGTCTTCGCATTAACAAAAAAAACCCAAGTATGTTTTGGATGGATTACAAATACTTGGGAGTAAATAAAGCTTGAAGTAATTCCTTCAGATAACTTCGGTGTGTACGGCATCGAGTCTTATTCTTGATTTATATCCAAATTTGATAATAATTTAAAATAAGTAATACACTTGTATACTTTTGTCAGCATCTTCTTCGTAACATCACAAGTTAATAGTACTCAATGTAGACTAATAATAATGACAGTTTATATTTTCTTATAAACTGGTGTTTTCAAGAGATGCAAGCTATTTTTGCAGACAAGATCAGTTATGTTGTAAGTTACAATCATGAAGTATTATAAATCAATACTTCTTTATTGGTATAAAGGTATATTTCACAACTGTAATCCAGTTTGCGTCGTTGGTGAAGGCAATGCGCAATTCACGAGGGAATTATAAGATATGTGACCAATAATGTTTGCAGATCATTTGTCATTGTAAATGGTCAAATATCCACATTCTTCATTCTCATTCAAAAAGTCAAATGGAAGCTGAAATGGTGAGAGACAAAAGAAGACAAACAACAACAACAACGCAAAAGAAAGCAAGTGGAGTACTTAGGGAGTGATTAATATGTATATATACATTTATTTTGAAGAGAGAAAGAACGAACATATTTGTAGGATAATACCTACATCAATTTCTGGAATTATGTTCCTTATGCCTTCTATTTATAACTCAAAGTATTTATGAAAAAGTATGTTCCACAACTTTCTTGAAACCTATAATTTGATTTTGTTTAGGATGTATGCAGTTGATGAGAATCCACGAAATAAAACGAGCTCGTATTATCCTGCAAATATGTTCGTTCTTTCTCTCTTCAAACTAATAAAGGGAACCGGTTGCATGAAATATACATTTCTATTCTGTTTAGTAATTATAGTTATTTTGGTGCACTAACTAGCTATTCCCGTGATGCTAACTTTTATATTGTGTAAATTAATATTATTGTCCTGTGTAAAAATGTCTATCATGTACTTCCAATAATATAAAAATTTATAATTGTAGTTTGTTGTAACTACACGTTTAATGAACTTAAAATATCTATGTTGGACGAAAAAGTGGGTGTAGGATTCAGACGCAGAAGTGCATTGTCATCTTTGAGCAGTCTGGTGACTGAGGAGATGAACACTGCGAGTGTGTTTGCATCGTGCACATCAGCTGGTAGTCTATTCCAAATGACTGAAAACTTATTTGAGAAGAAGTTATACCGCATGTAAGTCTGACAATGCTCTATAGCAGCTAGGTTGTGATGATTTCTAAGATTGTAACTGATGACAGCGGTAGGTTTAATTATTGGCTCGGAGGAGTGCACGAGCAGATTAGTTAGCTTGTAGTAAAAAATCAGGTTTAGCTTAACACGTCTTTTCCAGAGTGGTTCTAAACTTAGTCTGTCGCAACGTTCATAGTATTGGGGACCACTTTCTAAACCAAGAGTTCTTAAGGTGAATTGCCGTTGCACTCCTTCTAATTTAAGCTTGTCCTTTTGTCTGAGTCCGCTAAGAATAAACGGGCAGTATTCTAAAATAGGTCGGACACATACTTTATATAATAAAACCCTAGTTTCACAACAAAAGAAATTGCGAGTTATGCATCCTAAGAGCCTTCGTGTTTTACGTCTGGCATAATCAGTTTGTTCAGAGAACGTTAAGTTACTAGAGTATCTGATACCGAGATCTACGACTGAGTTGAGCTTGGCTAGTTTACGCCCATTTATTTCAAGATTCAGGTCAAGGTTACTGTTTCCCATACAAATCCAGCCACATATGTCAATGTTGAACTTTAGACAGGATTCAGTACACCATGTTACGAGACCACTTAGTTCAAGATGTATTTTATTTACAGTATCGCTTAGTTCATGAGCGTAGCAGGAGTAAACGACTTTGAGGTCGTCAGCATATAGGAATGATTTACCTGAGGTGAAGCAGTTGCAAATGCTGTTAATGTATACTGTAAATAAAAGTGGACCTAGGACACTACCTTGCACAACCCCACTTGTGATCTGCCTGGGATGAGACAATACAGATCCAACCTTGGTTATTTGTACCCTATTGCTTAGGAACGATTTTAACCAGCTCAGTAATGGATTGCGAATCCCACATGAATACAGCTTCTCAAAGAGAATACTGTGAGATACCATGTCAAATGCCCTAGATATATCGAAGTAGAGAACAACAACTAGCTTACGTGCTTCGCGACTACTAGTGATGCAGTTGAAAAGTCGAAGTGGCAAGTAACGCAAGACCTATTTTTGAGAAATCCGAGTTGAGACCTTGTAACAAGATCTCCCTTAAGTAGATAGTCTGACAATTGATCTTTGACAACTTTCTCCATGATTCGCGAGAAAACTGGGGTTATATTTATAGGTCTGTAATTGCGGACGTTTGCCTTATCACCGGATTTATAGTGTGGAATTATGAAGCTAGTTTTCCACTCATTCGGGTAAGTGCCAGTGTCCATAGATATTGAGAAGAATTTAAGAAGTAGTAGGGGTATATCACACCCACTGTTTTTGAAAATTATAGAAGCAAGGCCATCTGGTCCCGTGCTAGTGGAAGGTTTCAGGCTTTTAACTGCTTGTTCTATTAATTGGTTGGTGAACACTATGCTTCCGAGGAAAGAGCTGCTAAGGAGGCCGGTTTCACCAGGAATGCGCGTTTCTAAACTGAAGTTTGCAAACCACTCACTGAATATTTCACAGATAGTGGCAGGCTCATTGTAGATAACTTTGTCGTGAAGTAAATAGGGGATGTCCCTCGTCGGCTGCATTCGTGTTTCAAGAAGTGTTGTTACGTTATAAACTTTGGAGGTGCCTTCAAGTGCCCTTAACTCTTCGTCGAGGTCCTTTTGAGAGCGTTGGCGCTTGATAGATTCAAGAGACTCATGGATTGAGTGCAGTAGTGATATATCCTTAGTGGAATAGTACTGTTTCTTCAATTTCCTTAACTTATTGCGGCATGCCCTTGGAATGTATTCAGCTTGGTGTCTACTTAATTTCACTACCTTCTTAGGAGCAACAGTATCTAGACAAAGGATAACATTCCTGTAAAATAGGGACACTACAGTCTCCAGGGAGTCAGTGGTAAAATATTCATCCCAGTGACAGAGTCGAATGAGTTCTTGGACTAATCCCCAGTCTGTATGTTTGTAACTACGACAAATCAAGCTCCCTGAATCCTGTTTGTTTCCTGTATTTAGTGATGAGAAAGGCAGAGAGCAGAGCACCATTCTATGGTCACTACTGGAAAATCTGTTACCAACATAGGTGGAGACTGGGATTGTGTCATGACAAAACACAAGGTCCAACATGTTGTCACCACGAGTAGGTGTCTGGACGTGTTGCTGCCATCCATAACAATCGATACTGGCAAGTAATTCGTCGAAACGTTGGGGGCCGGAACTACTCAACCAATTGACTTCTGGAAGATTGAAGTCCCCTGCAATTATTTTGTAATTAGTACTAAACGATGAGGCGTGTGCGAATGATTTAGCTAATATCGCATCAGTTTCTTTGGTTGAGCTTGGTGCTCGATAAACACAGCCTATGAGAAGCTTTTACTTATCTCCTTGTAAGACGACCCAGAGTTAATCAGGTACCTCGTTCAGTATTTCATCTTCCAACTTACTGGCTGCGAATGAGTTATGTATATATATATGAGACATCCTCCACCACGCTTGCAATCTCTATTTGCACGGTGTACAGTGTAATCATCAGCTTGCTGAGGCTTATTGAATACAAAGTATTCTTCCCCATCATTAGTCTCAACCCGGCAAAATTTGTTCATCATGGTGAGGTCACCATGTTTGAATAAGAATTTCTTAGAACAGCTTGCAGCAGTTCTACCTATTTTAACATCTTTCGGTGAGACGTTATTTACAGGGGTACTGGTATCTAAATCAGTTCCTAGTTCCATTGCCATGCGTGGTTGTTGTGTGGTTTGCTGAATGCTAATGTCAGCATTAGGTGACTGTTGCTGTGCACGATCGTTTTTGGGTAATTCTAAGCTAGAGGAGATGACCAGGTTATTACTACGCATTATTCTGCGCTGACACGGTGTTTTATCCTGAGCTATGGTTATAGACTTATAACTGCTGTTCAGTCTTAACATATGTATTCACCAAGGATATATAAATCTCCTTAGATATGAATCTCTCGAATGCTAAAGACCACGTCATTGTTTATTACGTGCATAAATTTTTATTTAAAATTATAACAAGTTTTGATTTCCTTTCATTCCTTAATCATGCTTGCATGTGCTAATCTTTCTTTGACACGGATGCATTCCATACATTCTAATCTTTCTTCGTATTCTTATTATTGTTAGTGTAATTTTTCGTTATCATTACTGTTAACATCATCAATTATTTATATTGCCTGTATTCATGTAATCATTCACGATGACAGCACTAATGGTCCTCCGGACCTCTATGGGGGGAGCCGTGTAGAGTCCTCAAAAATAAACTCATCCAACTTTTACTACTATGTGAGAAATGAACATATTGTACATTACTTTGTTTTAACCAGAATCTCTGTACTTTGTACTTAAACTCGTGTTTTGAATGGAAAATATAGTTCTGCCTACATCTCTCCGTCTTCTGCACCATCTCAACTGCCATCGGCCAATTCTGATTACCTACTTTCTCTTTCAAAATTTCGCAGGAACGCCGTATCTTCTTCCTGCGTTACCTTGGTCGACCTCTAGCAATATTGATATTGGAGCAGCCCTCACACAATACTTCAGGAGTCTGGTAAGTTAATTGTGAATTTGGACCTAGTAATAACCCCGAATAACAAATTTTAGTATATTCTTCCAGTAACTTTACGGATTTTGTATTTTTTTTTCTATTCGAATTTGGGATATGAAGCTAGCAGAATCTGAGGTCCGCCACATATCTCCCAAATTCAATGGTCACTTCTCACAACTAAGGTGATTAATATCATCTTTATGCTCCAAGTTGACGCGACTGTCCTCTGGTAAGTACCCAAGGTCAATGAAAGGTAATTTCTATTAATATATGCAAGATGGAATTGAACTAATATAAGGAAGGGTTGTAGAAATGAGCCTTGTATTACATCTTGCTTGGAAATATATGTCCCCTCATACTTTAGTTTCAGTACTAAGTGAACAGCATGCAACCTGCAGAATTCATGAATCTCACAAAATAACGTACTGTCTACTCATAAAACCGAGTTAATGTTTCCTCAGTAAGGAGAGAAACAGGCATTGTGGTTGTGTAAACTCAATAGATTGTGAACTGCTGCCAATGAAGATGACAACAATTCTCTAAATTACAAGTTATGATTTTAGTTTAATTGTAACATTCAGGAATTGTTAAATGACCAATTGATGAGCATAAAATCTATGCAGGAAGTGCGAAATCTCAAGCTTACCATAATACTGAATTAAATCTCACTAATTCTGAAATAATTCAGACGTTCTATAGTAAGTAAGTTCTGAATCTGTTCTGAAATGGATTATTTAATGGTACAGACTAGAACTCAGTACTGGTTTTCAGCATGACTGGCACTAATTCAGCACCTTGTTCTTTTTCTAAGCATTTCCGGCAGTATTTTTATTTGTTTTATTTTTGATTATAGCTTGATTCCACACAGTATTTTTTGGTACAAGTATGGAATTTTCAGGATGTGATATCGGTAGCCCAAATTTCGCAGGCTGACCATTGATATCAGCTGTGCGTTCGCAGTGGATCGAGCCCTGGACCATGTGCATGGTCGATTAGAGTCCTAACCGCTATGCCGGCGACGCATATATCAGAACCTAATGGGTTTGCTTATCAGCGTTGTTTCAGGCCTCTCAGCTCATATTCAGCACTGACTAGCATTACTTCAGAACGAAAAGACTGCTACTCATTACCACCACCTGTGTTCTACGCCGGCGCAATTCATTTAGTTTGCAGAAAGAAATCAGTTTTTATAATTGGGAGGCTCTTGTATTTAGAAACTGTAGTACAGTGTCACTGCGAATCCGTCAAGTGAGATCCACTGGTAGCATTCTGTAAATAAGCAAAATAAAAGATTAGTTGATGAGAAACTGTGCTCATCACATTTTCAGCATTTACATTTAGAAAAGTTTACTTACATAACTGCCACTGTTATATCCCCTGCTATCTTTTTCATTTGCCTAGGCTTAGTAAATCATGCACACTTTTGATTTCGCTATGAATCATGCACAGACTAAGCCGAACTCGGGAGGAACAAGCGAGCGAAAATCAAGTGGGCTTTAGGCCAGGTATAGGGTGCATAGATCACATCTTCACTCGCCGACAGATCCTAGAACATAGACACACTTTTAGGCGTCCAACAATCGCCATATTTCTTGACTTGAAGGCGGCCTTCGACTCCGTGGATCGAGAGGTACTATGGCAATGTTTGACTGTGAAGGGAGTGCCAAGAAAGTACATTGCACTAATCAAGGCACTCTACTCAAACTCACGTAGCTGTGTAAGGGCTTATGGGGAATTGTCATCTGAATTGATAACAACCAGTGGTGTCCGTCAAGGATGTCCACTTTCCCCTTTTCTGTTTAACTTCATCATAGATATCTATGGTATGCCTGAATTTGGGCAACCGATATCCATGCTGAAAGTTCCACACTTGTACTGAAAATACGGTGTGGAAATCAAGCTGTAAATCCAAAAAAAAATAGATATGCTAATGGAAGTATCCTTAACTGAACTTAACGACTTAGGAATCGACTTGTTACCAGGGAATAGTCTTATAGACTTAGAATACGCAGACGACATAGTCCTGTTAGGGGAGGACGCTGACAAAATGCAGTCTTCTGAACACCTTGAGCAGCAGTCTTCGTATGTTTGGCATGCGATTCGCCCCTGTGAAATGTAAGATGCTGCTACAGGACTGACTGGACTACGTCAACTCCTAGCTTAGTGATAGGGAGTGAAGTGATAGAACATGTTGACCACTTCACCTATTTGGGAAGTTGTATCAGCACCAACGGATTGATTGGTGACGAAATCTCAGCACGGATCCAGAAAGCTCGGGCTGCTTTCGCTAACTTACACCGTCTCTGGCGTAGGTGTGACATCCGGCTATCAACCAAGGGACGTGTGTACTGCTCAGCAGTTCGCTCCGTCCTTCTCTATGGCGATGAGACGTGGCCATTGAGAGCGGAAGACATGAAGAGATTGTCTGTTTTTGACCACAGATGTTTACGATCTCTTTCTCACGTTAGGTGGTAGAATAAGGTAAGTAATGTTGACGTTAAGCATAGAGTGTTGGGTAAAGAGGGTGAACCAATCGAAGAGGCTATAAAGTTACATAGATTGAGATGGCTAGATCACGTGCTGCGCATGCCTAGCCATCGCCTCCCCCGATGG
This sequence comes from Trichobilharzia szidati, assembly GCA_944472155.2. Lineage (NCBI taxonomy): Eukaryota > Metazoa > Platyhelminthes > Trematoda > Strigeidida > Schistosomatidae > Trichobilharzia > Trichobilharzia szidati. The sequence continues at coordinate 15,462,808 of OX235271.1, forward strand.
ATGGGCATTACTAGCTGATATAGGTGCAGGTTGGAAAAGAGTAAGTGGTGGCCAAACAAAAACATGGCATCAATCCATGAAATCCCTGACAGTTAAACTGAGTAAGGTAGGGAGATGCAGACTTCCGGGTTGGGGCCCTCGGGACTCTAAGAATCAATGGCTGGAGACACTAAATGACATGGCTCAAAATCGTTGTCAATGGCGCAGATGTATTCAGTCTCTGTAATCTTTCATATTCCTTTCTACCATTACTCATTCTGTTTCACTCTTATACTTATCTAAATTCTATTGATTCTCTTCATCAGTCATTTTCTTGTCTACTTTTGTGTGCTATTTGGAACGTGGCAACTCGAACTGCTGCACTTCGGTGCCAAGTTCTATGTTGAATCCAGCAGTAGCAGCAGCAACATGAATTTTCCTTGCCAAATGTATTACTGTAAAAGTATACACAGTTCACAAATTAACTTACGACAATGAAGTGGGAAAACTTCTATTTGTCCTTACTGATTTAATATAGAGTTTTTGAAGTAATTCCAGTGTTATCTATGCAGAAGAGAGGGCTCGACATTCATAATCTCTTGCTTCATGTGGAATTGCAATGCAACTCGATGAACAATAGTATTTATACGAATAAACTGAAAAATGAAGTCTTCCTCACCTTCTAAACAACTTGTCTTTATTCCAAATAAGGCAATAAGTTACTTTCACATATAAGCCTAAGTTATGTCTATGAAATCGGAATAATAATAATATTTTATTCACATAAATTAACCATTCATATGATTGACATACCGTTTGTACAGGCATGATCATATTTGACAAAAGCAATTTGAAATGAAACACTGTTTTATGATACTGAAAATTGGAAAACTAAAAAAAGGCTCTAGAAACTTTATAAGAAGTTTGTGATGTTTACTTTCAACCGAATAAGTTACAAGATATTGGTTTAAGTCTAAATTTTAATCTCTAATATACTTATAGTCAGTCGATTTCATGCGCGAATTACGAAACGTTGAGTTAATGGAAGGGGCGCAATAAAAACAAAACCCATATTATAACACTAATCAATGTTTCATTTTCTTCACTCGCAGGAAGATACTTGGGAGTCAGCTGTCTTGGCCAGGAGAAACATGAATTGCTGAACACAAACATTAACGAAGACCAGTAAAACTGTTATACTCTAAGACTGTACTCCCCGCACTTGATAAAAGTCATTTTCATGGAATAAACGCTCCCCTGCACAGCTCATGTTCTGTTTTCATTACCTGTGTGTCTGCTGGTTTGACTGTTACAAATTGGTGTCGGAGGTGTTCCAAACTCAGTTGGACTCACTCGAACCTCCTGAAATACTCTCCAACCAGTAAACCAACACACCATTCATCCATACTACACATCTTCCGTATGCGACGACCACCACGTTTGGACATCAACAGCGACTATAAGCTGTGAAAATTTCGCGTGGAGTCCATTCTCACAGGTCTGTCTCAACAAGCTCAGTTTAATCAGATCACGGTAGCTTTGAGTGACGCCGCGCTACTTTGTGCAATAGCTTGGGGTTTCTCTCCATTCAAGACGCTCAACTACAACGCGGCAAATCTTAAGCTGCGTCAAGAAGAGAGGTGATACACAGATGCTAGTTTAAGAAGCACAGGATGCACAGCTTATCATTATCGTTTGATCAATTAATAAGGGTTCGAAAATTTATAAGCTCCACAGTAGAGGGCAAACGCAGTGTCATTTTGGGAGTGGATGAATTTTCTGTTCTCTGCCCGTGTTTCGAACTGAAAACGAATAAAACAACACTCTTCATGTTGACTCTTCTTCAGCCTATCTCACTTAGTCTGAGACTTGGGCATTTTCGCCTCACTAAGTAAGAATTTCTGTACCTTTATTAGTGCCTCATTGTCCGGAACGTTGTAGACAATAGCAGTCAGTTAAGCGTCAAGTCGTTTTGTTACTTCTGTAGTAACAAAGTTGATGAGGTCATCTACCTTAGATACCGATTCTGTGTCAAGTTTGTTAAGGTCTACAGTTTTCATGAGGATAGTTAGAGGTGTCAGTTCACAGACCTGCGATCTGATATCCCTGATCTGATCTGATAATTTCGATATTTTGGTATTGGTTTCAGAAATTCCAGGATTTACTGAATTGTTGTTTTTTATTTCCCTTACCTCAGCCTTAAGTTCTCCCATAGAAAACTTGAGAAGTTCTATTTCTGAAGATAGTACTGAAACAGAGCTTGGTGGCTGGAATATTTTGATAAGCACATAAAGTTTAGGGAAGTTTTCTCTATGAGCACAGGGTACTGAATTTTTAGGAGTAGTACTAATGTTATCTGTCAGTACAGTTTTATCCTCAGTTTCAGCTCGACGCTTACGACATACAAGTGAGTTATGTGGCTCACTATAACCATTTGTAGGGAGTGCGTTGGTTTATGTAGCAATCAAGGACGTAAAATTAGTCATCAGATATACAGGTACAATATCCTGGTACGATAGTTGTTCTTGCTTTGTTCAAGTTTATTAATGGGAAGAATTGCATGAAGATGTACAGGGGATTGAGGTCGTTGCTTTTTACTTTGGTAAACCATAACTATTTGATATGAGAGTTAATAGTTATAGGTATGGAGGTAGTAGAGTGCTTGTGCAAGGATTACAACAAGATAAATTTTATGTAACGAATCACGCAAAAATGTAACGCAATTGTTGAACTTACCGCGAATTTAGTTTAATTTCATCATTCATTTGTTAAATGACACCTTCATGAGCATAAAATCTATGCAAGAAGTGCATAAACAAACAAGTGCGAGTAAAAGTATGCGCTAGCAGGATGCTGGACAAGAGAGAGACACGGTATTCCATGACGCGCTGTAAGATGTTAGCTTCCTCACTTACAGTTTACAGTTTACAATTTATTTAGGATAGTAGGCTATATGCCTGTGTTAATCCTTTCGATTTGTTGCACACAGGAGGTCCAGTCTCGCCTTGAATGAATCAACGGATGGCACTGATACGATGTGTTCCGGTAGGGAGTTCCAATGGTTCACAATTCGATGCGAAAAACGGATCTCCAAACGCAGACGATTCGACCGTGGTTTCTGAACCTTGAGGTGATGTCCTCGCAATTGGTTGGTGCTAGAAGGAAGAAATAAATTAGATAAATTAGCTCCAAAATCATTTCTTAGGATACGGTATGCTAGTATTGGGTCACCTCTAAGTCGTCTGTATGACAGTGGAAATAAACACAGTCGACTTAACCTCTCCTCATAGGAGAGGGTTGAGAAACCCTTTATTAGCTTAGTTCCTACTCTTTGCACCCTTTCTAATAAGTATATTTCGTATTTGAAACACGGGCTCGCTGCCTGGATCCCATATTCCAAATGAGGTCTGATATAAGTCGGATATAATATTCGAAAACCCTTAGTGGCTGCAGCTCTACAGTTTGTTGCTGTTTTCAAGTCATGCTGCACAACCACTCTGAAGTCCCTGTACTCAGTGACCACCGGGAGAGTAATGCCATTCACTGAGTAATTGTGCACGTGACTATGTGATACATGCATAACTACACTCTTGCTTAAGTTAATCTCCAAGGCCCAGTGCTACACCAATCACTTAACAAGTTTAAATCTTCCTGCAAAGCAAGTTGATCACTGTCATCGTGTAAAACCCTCCATATCTTGATGTCATCAGCAAACAGTAAGCAGGGTGACTTAACTACCGATGGAATCTCATTAACATAAATCAGGAAAAGAAGTGGGCCTAGAATTGTACCCTGAGGAACGCCACTCTTAACCGATTCCCATGTTGATAAAACCCCAGTAACTCGTACTCTTTGTCTTCTGTCCTTTAGGAAGTCTTGAATCCAGTCGGCAACCACTTTACTGATTCCCAGACTACCTAACTTTACTAGAAGACCTGAATGAGAAACCCTGTCAAACGCCTTGCTAAGGTCGATGAATATGGCATCCACCGGTATATTAGCATCAGCTGAGCTTGCCCAACTTTCTCTGGCCAAAAGAAGGTTGGTCAAGCAAGAATGACCTGCTCTAAAACCATGCTGTTCCACAGCGAAAAGTTTGTTCCCTTCAATGAACTGAATGATAGCATCACGAATTATTCTTTCTAGTAGTTTAACAACAATGCTGGTAAAACTAACAGGACGATAGTTCTGAATTAAGTTTCTAGATCCGGTTTTGAAGACCGGACTAATGATGGCGTCTTTCCAGTCTCTTGGACATTTAGACTGGTCCAGAGACATATTGAAGATTACCGACAATGGCTCGGCTATGTTTTCAGCCAATGCTGTTAATATACGTGGGTGGAGTTCATCAGAGCCACTGGACTTACCAGGATTGAGCCTTAGAAGCCACTTTAGGACAGTGTCTTTTCCAATGTATAAGGGTGCCATTTTCAAGTTACCTTCTGGAAAAGTTACAAAGCTGGTATCAATATTATCAGAGAATACTTGACTAAAGTGCTTGAACAAAGCCTCAGCCTTAGTCAAGTTATCCTCAGCCATGTTTGTCTGGTCGTCTTCAAGCATAAGATGTGGGATAGCATCACTCTTACGTGTTCTTCTCTTGATATATGAGAAGAGTCTTTTCAGGCAGCCTGGTGAACTTGTAACTAACTGGGTTTCGTAAGCTATCCTTGACTGGTGAATCAAAGTTTTACACTGGTTTCTGGTTTCACAGTATTTCAGCCGGAACTGCTGTAGCCCAGTAGAAACAAAGAGATTCCAGAACCTTTTTCTCCGTCTTAGGAGTGTTATAGCTTGTCTATTTATCCATGGTGGCCGGCTTGTTGGACTTTTAGGAACCCTCCAGGGAATGAAATCAGTGGTAACCCTCTCAAGTGTATTCTTAAATCTATCCAATTCATCTTCAATGGATGAGACCATATTGACTGACCAGTCGGCAGTTGAAGCACGCTCCTTTATAGAGACTATGTCAGCATGCCAAACACTAGGTTGGGATTTGGGTTGAAAACTGACTAAATTGCCAGCCCTTAAGTTAAAATCTAACACCCCATGATCACTGTTTGCTAGAGGTGGATGAATAACCAGACCATCCACGTCATCGTTGTCATGAGTAAGCAGTAAGTCCAGCAAGGAAGATCCTTGGGTAGAACCGAATCTTGTACTACCTAAGACATGTTGTGTCAAGGCATTTTCCATGGTAGTCAAAAGTAACCGGCTGTCAAACTTATTGGCGGATCCTGGAGATGTGACAGCTACCCAGTCTATATGAGGTGCATTAAAATCACCTAGAATAAGACAGCTACTGTGTTTACTCCATTGTTTGAGGTGATCTAAAATAAAGTCATCACACTGACAATAGGGACTTCTATACAGAACACCAATGAGTAGAGTGCCAGCTGCAAAGCTTACTTCACAGCTAATTACCTCACTTGTCCCACTGTCATGCGCTTCAGATTTCACGGAACGAACATGTAGGGAGTTGTTGATGTACAGAGCAACCCCGCCACCTCTACGACCCTTAACCCTGTCGCTGCGCAAGCAACTTAATCCGCGTAGCTCAGATGTGTCATCTAATCCAGAAACCAGCCATGTTTCAGTAATGGCCACAATACCTGGGCTAAGGTCTTCCACTAATACACCTAGCTCGTGAAATTTGTTCCCGATACTACGTATATTAGTGTACAATACCTTCAGGCTTCCTATGCGGTCCGGCTTATCCACACAGGTCTTGGAAGCATACGTTCCCAAGACCATTATTTAATGGGGCTTAAATTTCCGGTCCGGACTCATCACAAGGCGTTACACTGGTTGCCGAAATTTCGTCATGCAGAGGGCCAACTTTTCCGCTGGCAGGAACGTCTACTGGTGTTTGATTTCACTTGTGAATACCGTCCCGGAAAACGACATGCTAATGCCGATGCTCTCTCATGCCTGCCAAATTGTGAAACCACAGTGAATGTTTTACTCGGTGCTGCAGCTAATATTGACTGCACCTCTCTGCAAGCGGCGAACACAGAGATACAACCTGTTTATTTACGACAACAGCACGGCAACAATAAACCGACGTCTAAGGAATTGCGGGGCCAGCCAGCAGCTACACGGTGTATCTGAGGTAAATCGGGACTGCTTCGCTTAATAGATGATGTCCTCCACATAGTGGAACTGAATTCCAGCCCACGACTCTTCGTTCCAAATTTCAAAGTACAGGAGCTTATCATTCACGTGCACCACTAACTTGGGCTCGCTGGTCGACACAAAATTGAACACGCCATCCATCAGCGCTTCTCGCGGCCATTGCTCCATTGAGATATGATCGATTTCTGTCAAAACTGCGACTTCTGTGGCCGTAACAAACAGTCATCACAAACACCTAGAGCACCCCTTGTACCTATGCTACCTCAAGCACAGAATCAGCGCGCAAATATTGACATAATGGGGACAATTCCAATTTCCAAAAGAGGTAACCGATATATCTTAGTGATGATTGATTACTTTACGAAATGGTGTGAGAGGGTACCTTTGCAACAACAAGATGCAAACAGCGTGGCCAAGACGTTCATTGACAACTGGATTAATCGTTTTGCTGCCCTACATTCACTGCATTCGGATCAAGGTGCTGCTTTTGAGGCACTTTTGAACATCATTAGTGTTAAAACCTGGAAAGGGGATATTATTAACACTAGTGATATTGGGAAGCATGGAATTTAAAGCAGAATAAATAAAAGATTTATTAAGAGTACATACATCAGAAGAATACAGAATATTGTTTATCTTCTTACCACCAGTGATTTCCTTAAATAGTTTCCACATATTTGAAGCATTTTTGCAGGATATGAATTTCTGGTTATATACAACATTCAACCTCTGCATTTCAGACTTGATAAGGAAGTTAGTTCTTTTTACACCACTTTTATCTTTCATTTTATATAGTTTTTCCTTCTCTCTACGAAGCTTTTTAAGTTGAGGGGAGGAGAAACGGTCGAATTTGACGAATAGTGTTTCTTTTGGACAGCAGATTTCAAAACAGAATTTCAGATAAGATGTATTATTAGAGATAGTGTCATCAAGTGAAACATCATTAAACAGATCCCATCTTGTGTTACGGAGCATATTTCTAAGGTGATGTACGTTCTCATTAGAGTAACAACTGTGAACAACTTTCTTGAAAAAATTTGAGAATGCATTCTGTGTAACTTCCAGGAAATTTTGGATAAAACTCGTACAATACACTGATCAGAATTTAAGAGCGGATCTCTTTTACGAGCTTCATATATTCCAGAATCATTTATAGATACTAAATCAAGAGAAGTATCCTGCCGAGTTGAGAAGTTAACAAGATTTCATGACGTAGCAATGTAATAAAACTGTAGTCACTGGAGTTGAAGTCACCAGTCACTACAGACAAGGAGTTACCAAACGAAGCAGCAGCAAAAATAGTGAATTCATCAGCGAAGGTCGATAGTTTTGAGGGACTGCAAGAAGGTGTGACATAAATATTTGTGATGGAATACAGTGTTATAACTGCAAAAAGTGATATCATAAGGTGTGTTCTGGATTACGTCCAGCTGCATACAAACATTGTAGTGCTCCAACATCCCACTGGATGTGCAGAATGTGTTGCTCCCCGAAGATGACTTTAATAAGGGAGGCTCACGAACTACTGTCTAAGGCCATGGAACTTCCTGATGATAGCGTGGCTAGTAAGAGTGACGCAGACTGTCCATCTGAAGATGACGCAGTAAGTGCCATCATGAATGTTACCACACCGGCGGTTACTATCCCAGTTACCCCCAAAGTAAAACCTACTAGGCGTTCGAAGCGTCTTAGTAAGCGAAAAGGTAACAAGACGGAAGCTGCAAACAGCATCTCTGCACCAGAGAACACTGTAAGCGAAGTTCACCATGAAGGTGGTGCAGACACTGATCTTGATTGTACCATCAAAAACTGCAGCAGCCCTGAGAAGCAACTGCAGGCAGATGATCAGTGGGTGACGAAAACGTCTGTCACCTGTAGCCAGGCTGCATCAATAGTGGTGAAAAAAGACGTAGCCAGTGTTTAACATGCCACTTAGACTTTTTTTAACTTTGTGACCAGCAGTCGTGAGAGACGACAACTAGTACTCGTCATCTGCTTTGACATCTCAAAGGCATTTGACCGTGTCGACCATTTACTACTAATGCACAAGCTGAAATCCTTAGGAATACGAAACCCATTATTAGGATGGCTTAAATCATTCCTTAACAACAGGTCCCAAATAGTTAAACTCGGGTCTGTAACTTCAAAACCAAGCCCAATAACCTTCGGCTTAGTACAAGGTAGTGTCATTCGACCCCTTCTATTTACCCTATATATTAACGACATATGCGCTTGCTTTTCTCACGGGAAACCATTCATCTTTCCAGATGACCTAAAAGTACCTTAAACATTCCAATCTGATGACCCAGGGTACTTCCAGAATGATGTACAAAAAGAACTAGATAAAGTGACTGCTTGGTCATCTTTATGGAACCTACAATTTAACCTTAAAAAATGTGGTTGGATCTGCTTCGGTGCACCCTCAATCGACATAAAGTTAACGCTTCAATCGGCTAACCTAACCAAACTCCAAAGTGTCGTTGACCTAGGTCTGAGGTACTCGAGTAACCTAACATTTTCTGAGCAAGTGGCATCACAGACTCGAAAGTCGAGGATGCTCTTAGGATGCATACTCAGGAACTTCCACGACAATGAAGCTAAGCTCATTCTGTACAAAACCTGTGTGAGGCCATTACTAGAATACTGTCCATTTATTATTAGCAGCACTCACACACGTGAAAAGCTAACAATAGAAAGCATCCAACGTAATATTACCTCAAAACTACTTGGCTACGAATGTAAGAAAGGCTACATCTCACGGTGCATGATTCTACAACTTGACCCACTCTGGACAAGACGACTAATTATAAACCTAGTATTCTTCCATAAGGTCCTACACAAAATATCATTTTCAGACAGTAAGGACAAACAATTCGCTCAAGAAGGCTCTTACGATCTGCGTAACCAAACTTGCACAGTGACAATAAAAGCCTTTAAGTCAACACTCCGCGAAAACTTCTTCACAGTCATGTATTCTAAAATATGGAACAATCTGCCCCTAGATGTCAGGAACTGCAATACAGTTTTAAGTTTCAAACGCTCTCTGTACACACTATTTCACTCTACTGATTATATAAGTAAACTATTTATTCCTAGAACGAATCATCTATGAGTTTACTACAGTACCTAAACGCGCTTAAATTCCTTTACTTCTCTAAAGACTATAAATAAACTAGTAGCACAAATACATAAAAAGACTTAGTAGAAATAAATATTTGTTCATCAAATTACAATGTACAACGAATATAAACATATACACATACTTTTTCTCTGACCTCTGGTACATTCCTGTTGTATTTGCCTTGTAGCACAAGTTGCATTGATCTACATTCCGACTGAAGCTGAGAAACGATTGAAGTCACTTACTCATATATCATCCCTCAAGGTTTGGCTAGTAATGGCTCAGCATACCTGATGAAATCCACTGTCACCATAACTAGATGCTGTACAGCATCCTATACAAGCACTGTCAACGATCTAAAATGGCTTGCATATAGCTTTCTACGTGTTTATCAACTTTCTCGTGCGGAGCAACCATGCAGTGACAAATGGCGGGCCATGGGTGACTTGAGTGCAGTAAAACAAATCTGCTTGACAATGACCAATATTAATCTGCATTCAGTGGAATTCACATCTGGTATTACTTGCAATGAAAATAATGTCAAAACCATAAAAATAAATCACTCATTTTAAATTAATACCCAATTTGAACATAAAACAAGAACAAGACACGACGCCGCACACATCAAAGTTATATGGAGGAATTGACTTCAAGCTTTATTTTTTCCCAAATATTTGTAATTTATCCGATACATACTTGAGTTTTTTTGTTAATGCGAAGACAATGTTTCTATATTTCTTGATGTGCTCCATTGAACGACTAGCTATAATATTGTACTCACTAACTGATGTCAGAGAGGACAGCAACCATGTAAATTCACTGTAAATCAAATTCATGCAATTTAAGTAATACTTATCCATGTCTGTACAACTGGTGTGTCCTACATAGATAGGAAATATATGTATTATCAGCGAAGATCGATAGTTCTGAGGGACTGCAAGGAGGTGTGACATAGATATTTGTGATGAAAATGAAGCTATCCTTAGATAAGTGTTTAGGTTGGCATTTAACAGTTATACAATCAATACTGTCATTTGAGAATTTGAAGCAGACGTTGTTGGCAGTAGACCATTGAGAATTAATAAAAGTGGCAACACCTCCACCTCTCTTCTTCTTAGAGCTGCATCGATCTTGTCTGTATACTAAGAAATCACGTAAAGAGACACTTAATTAGAGTCATATGAATCGTGCAGCCAAGTTTCTGGAAGAGTAATTATACCAGTATTACAAGATACATTTGAGTATGATAAAGAGTGCAAGTAATAAATCTTGTTCAGTAGAGATCTGTAATTTGTGCTCATAATCACAGGAAGAGTCATCAAATGCATTTGAGTACGCTTTGAAGCTCGTTGCCATCCACCGTGAAGCTTTTTCTTAAGTTTGTTAGAAACTACTATATCAGAAAATTCGATATGGGCAGATTTTGATTGGCTGTTGTTTAGCTTCCTTCCTATTGGTCTGAAGTATAAGTTAAAGGGGAAATCTTTTTTATTTTGACACGGAAATTTTCTGTCAGTTTAATTTAAGGCCTACCTCACCATAATAAAATGGCGTATTAATTATTTGGTGTGAGTGTAGTGTTATAGTCACACGTTATTTGGATGCATTGTTGGTGTTTAAAGTACATCGAGATGTATGAGAATGTCTAGTAAGTCAATATAATAATAATTTTATATTTTCATATAAACATAAATTTACATGAAAATGCATGCCATTTTTACAGGCACGATCAAGTATGATGCAATGTCAAATAGTAGATTGTCTACAGCTTAGTAATGTTTGAACAGCTAAATATTTGATATATGTATAAATACACTCTTTGTCTGACCCATGTCGTATCATTGTTGAATTAAACAGCAGTCCTCCAGGTTGCGCAGGAAAATCGGCTTCATTTCGTTTTCAACCCGTAGTTGTAAGCATACGATAACCAACCAATATGGAGGTAAGTACAACGTTTACAATGGATAGTAAGCTGTTTTAGAAAAGTAAAGGTGCAAAGGTGAGTCGTTAAAGTGTAATGAAATAGGTAAATGCAATGTATCATTAATATATGCATTCATAAAGGAAATACAATGGGGAGACTATAATCCCTAGGTTGACAAAGTTCCTTTGCAATGTATAATGCTACCCTATAGGTTTTACTATCATGTTGTCCACTTTTGGTTTAATACAATTATCCACAAGCCGGTTGTTTTAATTTCATACCTTTTTGTGTTTGGTGCACAACCGTACCCTATAGAGAATAGGAATAAAATAAGTCGAATCAAATTCATAAAGAGCTATAAAATGTTAGGTTTAGTGGAATATAATGAGCAAGTGAAGACGTTATTAGAAAATGTATGAGATGAGACATTGTTAAGTGATATTCGAAGATACGACAAAGGAAAGCATGTTAATTTATAAGATGCCCCATAAATCTGTGCAGAGCCCACTTGGTCGCATCTCAGCAATAGGCTGACCAAATGGTATATGTTTAAAGGTATAAGCATGATCTGTCCAAGCGATCATTATTATCTTATTCAAGATAAAGATTCAAGCCCCTATAGAAATCTCGAGCCATCAAATTGCATATTGCTGTTCCTGCAGAATGGGGCGATTCACCTTAGTGTCCACCACCATATCTACTGATCAGCATGCGCCACCCTCCCTCCTTTTATGATGATAGGCTCTGATTGTTGTGGCTACAGCAAATATATTGCTTGATTCCAGACACGTTCGTACCTCACATTCCATTTGCCTAGCTTTCTTAGTGAGTGCTCCCAATAGATCTCCACATACAGATTTATGAACATATTATATATGTGTGCATGCGTCCTAATGAACATATTAGTTTATAAGATGTTAAACCCTTAAAGAGCAAAAAGAATAGTTTTTGTGAATAGTGGAGCAAGATTCAGCAGAACACTATAGTTAGAGTTCAATGTAGGTAGTATGAACTGAAGGTGAGGTCGGTCGGCAGGACTTGTTGCACTAAACTGTCATGACAGTCTTTTATATAGTAAACATTTGACATTGCAAAGTAACCAGTCTACACATATTATAAAAAGATATTAACACAGAACCAACAAAATTTTAACATTTGGTTAACAATACCGCAGTGTGTATCCTGAAGAAGGGTAGTTAGTCTTACAGGGAGCCGTAAAGTAAATCAAAATATATATGATAAGAGTGTTATAAATTAACAATAATTTGGATACATTTATTTTAAGTCCAAAATAGGATGTATGCATTTTTGGTTACTAGGGGAATATAATTTAACTACAATTTCTAAACATTTAATGTGTCTTTAATAAGGACATACATATATATATGTATTAACTGATCAAATTTTTTAAGTTGTCAGTTTAGTGACCTGTGGGAATTGTGCATACTAGGTCAACATAAATAAAGTAAATTTCCTAGGTCACAACAGTGGTACATAAGCAATGAAATACATACTATTTTTCATTTAAATGAAATCATTGTGTTGTGCACGTTAGGAATTGTTAGAACCATTAAATGATGTTGCAAAGCACTCCTACTGCGTCTACTTCACGGAATGTGTTATCTATATTGTGTGATGTAACAGCCATATTCAAAAGGATAATGCTCCGCTGTGTATTTTATACATGGATACAATTTAAAGAAGCTTTAGACGCATTTAGGAAAGTACTAACTAAGTTGTTCATTATTTCTTTGAAAGGAATCCAATACATCGTATCGGCTTGGTTCAAGTAAAAAAGATCTATCCGGTCCTATGGAATACAAGTATGTGAGGCTTAAATGTACTTTTGGAAGTAAACGTGCTCCCCGAGGCGCCAGCTTTAGGAGCAGAGGGTAAGTTGACTGTCTGTGTAGATTTTTAAAATTTTAAGGTTCAAAAGTACTTCATGTCAATCCATTATTATAGTACTGTGCATGACCATCGATGCACAGCAAGTTTCATGTCCACCGATGTATCAAGACGTCGGTTATCATCACAAGAAATGGCAGTTATACAACTGTTCATTGAAAGGAATACTGATGTCCATGAAATAATGGATTTAGCACATATGAAATTTGGCAAAGCCCTCCTGTATAATGATATTTAAAACATGCGGGCTAGGATATATAAACGTAAGTCGTATCAAAGCAAATGGTGCAGTAGGATAGAAATCGGCAGTTTGGAAGACCTACTTCATCGACTGAGGCAGACAGGTGCAGTTAGTGTTCTGCAGGACAACGCAGGCTTCGTATCTAAAATTTGTTTCAAATTTTCGAATGACTACATTGATTGCATCATTGTCAGATGTCGCCCGAAACACTTGTCAAAATACAAATTCATTTATATTTCTAATGTTTATGTCTCTCCTGGCTGTACCATATCGGATTTATCTATGTTCGCAGATGAATTCACCGCTTTTGCTGCAGCTTGCTTCGAGAACTCTATCAATAGTGACTGGCGATTTTAACTCATGCGATCACTCCTTCCTTATATTACTTGGCCATGACAATATTGTTAACTTTGCTACCCGTCTTGGAAAAACACTAGATCTAGTATTCGTCAACGATGTTGGAATATATGAAGCTCGCAACGAGCTCCTGTACTGAACTCTGACCACTGTATCATACGTGTACTGCCTAAAATGTATTCCAAATCACACAAACGTGTTTTCTCTCACCTCTACAGTGAATTTCAACGGAGATGCTACTCACAAGACAATCTAAGCAAACTCAGATGAATGTTGATAGATACTAACTGGGACCTATTTACAGAACAAACATTAAGTGACACAATCACCAACACTACAGATTATCTTAAATTCTGTTTCGAAACATGTTGTCCTAAAGAAACATTATTCACTCGATTTGACCGTTTCTCTTCTCCATATCTCAAAAAGCTACATGGAGACAAAGAACTGTTGTTCAAAACAAATGATAAATCAGGTGTAAAAAAGTTAAATACTCTGATAAAACTCGAAATGCACGGACTAAATGTTTTATACGACCAAAGATTCTTGTCACGTAAAACCCCTGCTAGTCTGTGAAAACTTTTTAAAGAAATAACTAGCGGTAAGCCGTGTACTCCTGTCCAATCACTTAATGTTGATAATCTTAATAAGTCTTTCATACGCTCTTCTGTCGACATCCTTCTTAATGATACAAATAATATAGACAACAATTTTAGTGGTTTCAATACCCTTGATGTGCATAAATGTCTCCGTTCTCTTAAGCCTTCTCAAAGCCTTGGTCCACATGGCGTACTTGCCATTGTCCTCAGGAAATGTGCCAATATTTTCTGTTACCCTCTTACTAATATTTTTAATGCTTCCTTTTCCAGTGATGTTCTGCCTTTTGCATGGAAAAACATTAGAATTATCCCTATACCAAAACAATCTGGTACCGATATTAAATTTAGGCCTATTGCAATTACTTCTCCTTCTCTAAAATTGATGGACAAACTAATTTTACTTCGTCTTGAACCTTCATTGAAACCTTTTAATGATCCTAAGCAATTTGCATATAAACATGGTAGAAGTACCTTGGATACTGCGGTTGTCTTATTTCATAATGCTGTTTCTTGTTTAGACAAAGGTGCCAAATATGTTCGTGGTGCTTTCCTAGACTACACATCTGCGTTTGACTCTGTACCTAGGGGCCTTTTATTAAGTAAGCTTTCGTTGACGCACACAGGTTCCTGGGCTAAGAGTTGGTTGCATTCTATTTTTCTGATAGAATGCAGTATACTGCATATGATGGCAAATCTTCTTCTGCTTTGCTTACAAAAGCCGGTGTTCCTCAAGTCGCCGTCCCCTCCCCTTTTCTTTCTTCCTATACGACCTGCCTCATTTAAACGAAACAAATTTTGTCAAATATGCTGATGATCTGACTGTATCACTGCCTATCACTTCCGAGTCTGACTGCTCCAAACTTAATAGCTTTCTGTTGGACATCAGCAATTGGTCTAAGTCGAATGGTCTTATGTTAAATCCTTCCAAATGTCAGGCAGTTAGCTTTACTTTCAAGCATCGACGTGGCATACATGAACTAGTTAGTTCCCATGATGCCTGTAGCATAGATGGCACGGAAATTGAAACCAAGTCAAGCATTAAATACCTTGGATTAGTTCTTTCCTCTGACCTTTCATGGTCATCCCACATCTTATTAATCTCTAAGAAAATGTTTCGTCTTACCTTCTGCATTAAAAAGTTAAGACAATCAGATATCAACCAACCTTTAGTTCTGCAATTTTTAAACTCCTGTATTTTAACTGTTGTACTCTATTGTTCTCCATTAATCTTTCCTGGGCTTCTAAGTACAAAAATTCTACAATACCGTATTTAGCCCGTATTTTATGTGATGAAGACTCTGTTGGACGTGAAACATATGAGTTACTATGTAATTAGCATGGTGAATCGACCCTTTCATAGTTCATCTTCCTGTATTTTTATGGTGTCACCCTTTCTATCGTTTAATTATAATTTTGCTATTTTTATTTTAGTTGTTATTAATATTATTACTATAATTTTATACTTTATGCGTATTTTTCTCCTTATCGTATACTGTAATTGCTACATAGTTGCTATAAAAACGTTTTGTTATCATTATTATGTAATGATTATTTCGTTTTATTTTTTTGTTGTTAACGTTTTTGAGTAAATTAGATGCAATATTGTACTGAATGCTGAAAATTCCTTGCTCTATCATTACTACTAACCTCGCCTAGATTACTAGGTCACTAGTATTCTAGCCGGTCCCAAGCCCGGATAAAGAGGGAGCGTTGGGGCGTGGTGCTAGCAACTCCACCCCCAAAACTTAACCAAATTGCTACTAAAACTTCAACGCACAAATATATTCAAAATTCTAAAATTACCAACAGTGACCTTATTTTTCGCTGGAATCGGGGAAGTGAAATGACGCAGGCTGGTTAAAGCCTTGGGGAAGCCAGTCAGCCGATGTGCCTTCTTTCGATGAAAGCGAAAATAAGGATGGGGACGTGGAATATTCGTACAATGTGCGAAACTGGAAAGGCTGCTCAGGTAGCCGCAGAAATGAGGAGATATAAAATAGAAGTGTTGGGAATCTGCGAGAGCAGATCGAACGGATGTGGAAGGTGCCAACTGTCAACTGGAGAGACAATAATCTATTCCAGTCACCCAGAGGACGATCACGAAAACACCGAGGGAGTAGCCATCATGATGTCACCAACAGCGGCTAAAGCTCTCATGCAGTGGGAACCAGTCTCCTCCAGAATAATGAAAGCCAGGTTCAACTCAAAAGGAAAGAAGGTTACAATCACTCAATGCTACGCGCCTACAAACGTCTCAGAAAAAGAGAAGAAGGAGGATTTCTACAGTCAACTGCAAACAGTAATGGACAACGTCCCAATGAGCGATATCAAAATCCTGATGGGTGACATGAATGCGAAACTGGGAGGAGACAATACAGGAAGAGAACTCACCATGGGTCGTGAGGCCCTCAGTGAAATGAACGAAAATGGCGAACTCTTCTCAGACTTCTGCACCTTCAATGATTTGGTGATTGGTGGCAGTGTGTTCAAACACAGGGATATACACAAGGCAACATGGATTTCACCAGATGGACACACCAAAAACCAGATAGACTTCATTTCAATCTCAAGGAAGTGGAGACGGAGCCTACTGGACACAAGATCGAGGAGAGGAGCAGATGTGGGTTCAGACCACTATCTAGTACAAGGGACTTTCAAGGTGAAGCTGAAAGCCTCGAGGATAGCTGGGGATAGGCCACAATGCAAGTTCAACAGGCAGAAACTGAAGGACACAATCACACAGGATATTTTCACTGCAACCGTCAGAGCAAAGCAGGAAACACTACGTGGCACCACCGAGGAATCATCCGTAGAAGACCATTGGAACTCTCTGAAGGTAATTTTCAACGAAACGTGTTCAACGGTTTTAAGAAGAAAGAAGAAACAAGACAAGGAATGGCTCTCAACGGACACTTGGAAACTAATAGAGGAGAGGAGAATGGTGAAAGAGAAAATGATTCAATGCAAAGATGGACAAGAGAAGGAGACGCTGAACTCGACTTACACAGCACTGGACAAAGAAGTGAAGAAGAGTGCCAGGAAGGACAAGAGACAATTCTAAGACAACATGGCTACTGAAGCTGCGAAGGCAGCAGGCAAAAGGGACCTGAGGACACTATATCAGATAACCAAGTCTCTATCAACACAAGTGAAACCTATAAAAGACAGTCAAAGGAACCCAATTATCAAGGAAGAACGACAGATTAAACAGTGGGCGGACCACTTCAAAGGACTCTTGAACCAACCACCACCTACAACCCGTCCAGAAATACCAACAACAGCACGTACACAACTGCAAGTTGACACCAACCCTCCAACAAAAGTCATGAATGCAATCAAGCTTCTGAAAGCTGGAAAAGCAGCTGGACCAGGTGGAATACCCCCGGAAGCACTGAAAGCGGACCCAGAAACGACAGCAGATATGCTGACTTCATTATTGCAAAAGATCTGGAAAGAGGGAAAGGTGCCTACTGACTGGAGGAAGGGTTACCAAAGAAAGGCGACCTAGGACTCTGCAAGAACTGGCGAGGAATCATGCTCCTGTCGACGCCAAGTAAAATCCTGAGTCGCATCACCCTTGAGAGTATCAAGGACGCACTGGATACAGAACTCCACCAGCCCCACCAGAACAAGCTGGATTCAGGAAAGGCGAATCATGTTCTGACCAAATTGCAACTCTACGCATTATCATCGAACATAGCATGGAATGGCAATCAAATCTCTACCTCAACTTTACAGACTTTGAGAAGGCCTTCGACAGCGTTGACCGCGAAGTAATTTGGAAACTACTCGAATACTATGGCGTACCACAAATATTCATCAACTTTATTCAACAGCTGTACGACAACGGCACACGTCAAGTGATTCACAACGGAAAACTCAGCGAAGCTTTTGGATTAAACACAGGAGTCAGACAAGGGTGCTTATTATCACCAATGATATTCCTAATTGTGGTGGACTGGATTGTGCGTCAGACAGTGGGAAACGAGAAGACAGGGATATCCTGGACCGACGCGAAGAACCTATAAGACCTGGATTTCACAGATGATTTATGTTTGATGTCACACAAAATCGAAGACTTACAAGCGAAAATCGACAAACTGGTCGAAGAGGCTGCCAGCAAAGACAGGACTCCAGGTGAAAATAGACAAGACGGAGGTTATGAAAATAACCAACCAACAACAACAACAGCAGCAACATCCAGTGCCAATCACCATCAACGGGAAGGATTTGAAAGAGGTTACTTCTTTCACTCATCTAGGGAGCATTGTCTCAACTACAGGACGAACGGACGAGGATGCCAAATCGAGCGAGAATCGGGAAGGCGAGAAACACATTGACTGAACTTATCTTCTGCGAGCGGTACGTCCAACGTTTGCGTTACATTTTTGCGTGATTCGTTACATAAAATTTATCTTGTTGTAATACTTGCACAAGTACTCTACTACCTCTATACCTATAACTAATAACTCTCATATCAAATAGTTATGGTTAACCAAAGTAAAAAGCAAAGAACTCAATCCCCTGTAAATCTGATGACTAGTTTTACGTCCTTGGTTGCTACAACAAGCAACACACTCCCTACAAACGGTTATAGTGAGCCACATAACTCACTCGTACGGCGTAATCGTCGAGCTGGAACTGAGGATAAAACTGTACTGACAGCTAGTATTAGCACTACTCCCAAAAATTCAGTACCCTGTGCTCATACAAAAACCCTCCCTTCACCTTATGTACTTATCGAAAAGCTCCAGCCTTCAAGCTCTGTTTCAGAACTATCTTCTGAAATAGAACTCCTAAAGTTGTCTATAGGAGAACTTAAGGCCGAGTTAAGGGACTTAAAAAACAATAAGTCAGTAGATCCTGGAATTTCCGATACCAATACCAAAATATCCAAATTATCAGGTCAGATCAGTGATATCAGACTGCAGGTCTGTGAACTGACACCTTTAACTATTCTCATGAAAACTGTAGACCTTAACAAACTTGACAGTGAATCGATATCTAAGGTGAATAACCTAATTAACTTTGTTACTACAGAAGTAACAAAACGACTTGACGCTTAACTGACTGCTATTGTCTACAACGTTCCGGACAATGAGGCACTAATAAAGGTACAGAGCATCTTACTTAGTGAGGCGAAAATGCCCAACTCCAAGACTAAGTGCTACAGGCTGAAGAAGAGTCAACATGAAAAGTGTTGTCCTATTCGCTTTCAGTTCGAAACACCGGCTGAGGCCAGAAAATTTATCCATTTCAACACACCCTGTCGCAAGCCTGAAATTACAAACTAATAAAGGTTGCGGTGGACAAGACCGTCATAGAAAGGCGCGTATATAATTATCACACTGAGTCTAATTGTGGAATAAACAATAGGACATTGCAAGCAGCAATTATACCCAACCCTTTGAGAGACACCGTAGGATCCACCGCACCACCCCTCTCTAACCACACAGAATTATCTCCTCAGAGAGCGACTCCAACCGAAAGGCTACTAAATTGTAATCAAATAGCCAACAAAACTATACCACCTATCACCGTAGATATAGACATGTCACTAAATAATCCAAGAAAAAAGTCAGAATCCCCCGAAAGTTGACCCTGTCCTCTCCTAGCCATAAGCCCATCGGTAAAAAAGAAAAGAATATGACCCCAAATCATGCCAACAATGGCAGTATAAGTAAGCCCACATTCCCCGCGGTCAATACTATTGGCACCCACAACGTGCGAAATAGCACCATGGCCCACACTGATAACCAACGCCAAAACAATGCCACCCTCAAGAGTACAAATGGCAATAGTCAGAACTCGACCACCAACAACTCAGGGCATTCACAGTATGGCACGCTAATAAATTTTGATCGGATATACGGTACAAGTCTGCTGGGAACTAACCCACAAAGCAGTACACACGAAACCCTTACAAGGACACCACTAGTACTTAACAATAGGTGGAATAATAAACCATGGTCTTCACAAGGTCCCAATCATTTTTTATCCCCTGCGTCCCTGTCAGCGTTGAGAAAACAGCTGGTAGGGATGTATTACTCCTAAACCGCTAGTGCTGGCTCCTCACTTGCATGAATACAGGAACAGTCTAGTTCACCCGCATCCATTAAGCACACTTGGTACATGCACAAGTTTAGGTCAAATAAAGATCCCTACCCACGTTTCTAGCTTAACTGAAAATAAAAGTGCCTTAGCCTATAGAAAATCCAGGACTCCAACGCTCAATTCTTCACCGAAAACAGCACACACCGACTCGATAGACATAGGTGAGCATGATGCTGAAACTCCTCTTAGCATAGGGTCGTCATGTCAAACAGTACTACTGGGTGCTGAACCACATTCAGGGCTGATTAACGAACTTAAATATTCAAATGCTCTTTCAAATCTCATCTTTACCTAATCCTCATAAATGCTAGATCCGTTCTAAATAAACTACCGATGCTCAGAGCACTCACAGTGATATACAAACCCCCTATAATTGTCATCACTGAATCCTGGTGTAATTCAAACATACTGGATGAAGAGATAAGCTTAGATAACTACATACACTTTCGGTGTGACAGGGAAGGTGGTAAGGGAGGGGGTTGTCTTATGTACTTTCTGAATGCACTTACTGTATCACGGCCAGAAAGTAGTACACTTAACATGCCTGAGACTTTATGGGTTAACTTACACTTAAATAACGCAATAGTATTAATTGGATGCACCTACAGAGCACCTGGTACCTTTAGTAATTACGAGACCCAACTTATTAATACTCTGGAACAATTAACCGCCCTACACTACGATCATAAGATCCTATGTGGAGACTTTAACTTACCAGAAATCAACTGGGATATACCCACAGGTCCAACTAAACTTGATAAGTTCTTAGGCACACTGGATATACTTGGCTGGAAGCAGACTGTCACAACCCCTACAAGAGGTAATAACGTACTAGACTTAATCTTCTGCCACAATATAAGTCCCCTTTCTACCCTAATAGGTTCTGAGTTTTCAGGGAGTGACCACAAAACAGTGCTGTGTGCACTGCCACTTCCACCAAGTAGCAATGCAGCCCCTACCCCTACTTCACAACAAATAACTTACAGGAACTACAGTAAGGCAGACTGGACTCTAGTAAAATCAATGCTAAGATCCTCAGAATGGAGTGAGTACTTCTATACTGATAGCCTCTCGAAAGCTCTAGACATCTTTTACTATAACTCCAACACATGCTTAGATGCTGTCATCGCATTTCCCCACATAGAAAGACATTCATAAAGCCAAAGGATCGTAGGAAACTGAAAAGACTGTCAACAAGTTACTTCAGGCGACACGACTTTAGTACACTAGGGTCAATACTTAGTACTCTTAGCTCCATCTCGCAAGCTCATAACTTGCGTATGAGAAATGAAGAATGCACGGCACTAGCCAGCACCACCAGAGTAGGTGCTCTCACAGAAATACTAAAGAAACGAATGAATCGCCAAAGCCATAAAATTTCTCTCCTTATAAACAAGGGCAAACTATACAGCAACCATGCAGACATGTGTGAACTGTTTAATGAGACGTTTGCAGCTAACTACCTTAAGCCTACAAGTCCACTTCTCGGTTTACAATCTAAAATAGAACTCCCTTCATCTTCAACGCTGAAACAAATCACTACAGTTCATTTCACTTACTCTAATATTAACCAAGCCGTTAATACTCTTAAAAGCTCTAGTAGTGCCGGTTTTGACGGTATACCATCGTATCTTTATAAACACGTGGTTCTGACATTTCCGTTTTATTACTTAAGATTTTTACAATGTCCCTAGAAAGCCAAACCTATCCAGATAAATGGAAAACGACATTTATAGTACCTAAACACAAATCCGGATCAAAAACTGAAGTCAACAACTATAGGCCAATCAATATTACCCCCATAGTATCTAGAATCATTGAAAGAATAGTTAAAGATGATATCCTCAAACATATGCTCAGCTGCAATATTCTAAGTCCCAACCAACATGGATTCCTAAAATCCAGATCATGCATGACCTGTCACCTTGACTTCTTTAACTATATAACTAGCAGCCGAGACAAACAACAACTAGTACTAGTCATCTACTTCGATATATCCAAAGCCTTTGACCGCGTTGACCATTTGCTTCTAATAAATAAGCTGAACTCCTTAGGAATACGAAACCCATTATTAGGATGGATTGAATCATTCCTTAACAATAGGTCCCAAGTAGTTAAACTGGGTTCTGTAAATTCTAAGCCCAGTCCAGTCACTTCTGGAGTAGTTCAACGTAGCGTCTTAGGCCCCCTTTTATTCACTCTATATGTCAACGACATATGCAGCTGTTTCTCACTTGGTAAACCATCCATCTTTGCAGATGATCTTAAAGTAGCTTACACATTCCACTGTGGTGACTTAGGATACTTTCAGAAAGCTGTTCAGGAAGAACTAGATAGAGTAACTGCATGGTCCTCCACATGGAATCTAAAATTCAACCTTAAAAAATGTGGTTGGATCTGTTTCGGTGCACCCTCAATAAATATCAAACTGGTACTTGAATCTATTGACTTGACTAAACTCCAAAGTGTTGCTGACCTAGGACTCAGGTACTCTAGTGACCTGACATTTTCTGAGCAAGTGGCGACACAGACGTGTAAATCGAGGATGCTATTAGGATGCATACTCAGGAATTTCCACAACTACGAAGCGAAAGTTATATTATATAAAACTTGTGTCAGACCACTACTTGAATATTGTCCATTTATTCTCAGCAGCACTCGCGTAAGTGACAAACTTAAAATAGGAAGTGTTCAACGATACTTCTCGTCTAAACTACTAGGATTTGACTGCGAAAAGGACTACTCATCAAGATGTATAATCCTAGGTATCGACCCACTCTGGATGAAACGACTCAGCATTAACCTAACATTCTTCTTTAAAGTCTTGCATAAAATATCATTCTCAGACAGCAAGGAGATACAGGTCTCACCGGAAGGCTCCTACAATCTGCGTAATCAAACGTGCACAGTATCTAGGAAAAGCTGTAAAACAGCACTCAGTGCAAATTTCTTCATAGTCATGTGCTCTAAGATCTGGAACAGTTTACCCCTAGAAATAAGGACCTGCCAGTCTATTACAAGCTTCAAACGTTTGCTATATAAACTGTTTCATCCCAATGACTACGCCAATCAGAACGCGCCACTTATTTCTAAAACGCATCAATTATTAGAACACTATAACGCCTAGACTCATTACTATATATTATGACACTAAACAAACTCTAAGACTTCGCATGAAGTCATGAAAACACAACTACAATATAGGTAAATGTTTACTATAAAATGATATACATTTATAAACATTTATATGTACATAAAATAACAATGTTCTTTCCATATTTACATACTTTATCTCCCTGCTGAGCGTAATCTTCTATATACCTCCTGGTCGAGGTCGAACAACCCAACATCTAAACTGAAATGACCATTTAAGTAAATTCAAACTCAAATTCCATGAACGATCCGATGCAACCACTTGAAAACGCTGGCTAACATTCTGTACAAGGAGTATTCTTGATCTGATATAAAGAAACAACTGGTTTTCAAGTAGTTTTCAATGTATTACTCAACTTACATGTACAGTCTGCCATGCTGACCCAAACGGCGCCAATGGATAGTTCTAGAATCGACCCCATTTGATGCAGTAAAACAATCTAACATGAACTTATCTAATTTTCGTATCAAAGATCAAATTTCTTTCCTATTATAAAACTATTAAACTGGTGAAAAAATGGAATAAATACATTACTGACTCAAAATAATACATCAATAAACTCTATCTCAAGGATGCTGTTCACAACAAAGTTATATGGGAGAATTGACTTCAAGCTTTATTTTTCCCAGATATTTGTATTACATTCATCTGATGTCTGGGTTTTTTGTTAATGCGAAGACAATATTTCTATATCTCTTTATGTGTTACACAGATAGGCTATTTTGCAGACTGTTCTGACTGACTCTAATGTTAGATTGAACAAACAAACTGCAATTTATATAATAACTTATCCATGCCTGTACAATTGGTATGTTCCTGCATAAACAGGAATAAATATATATATATCAACCTGAAACCAATCTGGAAATCTTCGTCACTCAGCATCAACAACAAAATTCCGATTTTCAATACAAACGTCAAGTCAGTCAGTTCTTCTATACGGATGGATCAGAAACTTGGCGGGTCACCAAGAAAATTTTCAACAGGTTGCAAACCTTTATCAACAACTGTCTTCGTTCTATACCGGAGATTAGAGGGCCGGAAAGAATCACAATCTGATATATATATGGGAACAAACAAAACAGGAACCAATTGCCCAACAAATATGCAGGAGAAAGTGGAGATGGATTGGACACTGGCTGAGGAGGCCGTTGGGTGACATCGCGCATCAGGCCATAGCTCGAGTGGAACCCGAAAGGGAAGCGGCGAGTGGGACGTCCAAGGGTGACATGGAGGAGATCGTGTGATGAGGAACTGAAACAGTATGGATTAACATGGATGCGAGTGAAAATTACAGCACAAGACAGAAGCAAGTGGAGATGTGCAGTTGAAGCCCTATGTTCCACTAGGAACCCAAGGGAACAATAATAATATAATAATAATCATTAGTACTATTTTCGAAGTAAAGCAAATTATTATTACTAATAACCTGCCTGTTGTAACTGCGCGTGTGCGCCATTCGATGCAACCACTTTTTAACAAGTTGATTTGGGAACTTTTTTCGCTATGGTGGTCAATGGGAATGCAGCTTACCTTCCTTCTGAATGCCTGGCATACAAGGAAAAGACATAAAACAATACTGCACCCAGGGAATTCCTCTTTTAAAGCGTTTACCTGTGCAGTTGAGCAGTCGACAGTGAATATTAGTGTTTTTGATGTATTAGTCATAAATCATTTAAATGTCTGCAATATCTCCTTGATATCTGCAAACGTTTCTCTCTTTGTATGAGCAAACAAAACAGCCCTTCCTCTTCCGAATCCATCAGTCACAACAAATTGATATAAAGGCCATCTGTAAAAAATTTGGAGAAGGAATTACACCTCCTTGTACTGCAACTAACCTCATCTTATTCGTTTTAAATTTTTTTCTTCACGTTCCCCAGTGGATCATAGGGCTTCAAGCTAGTGGCTTGAAGTTTCTGTAGCTGTGTTTATTTTACAGGATGTGGTCGCTAGCCTCATGTCCAAACCTTCCTCTTCACCAGGATTATTTCTGTCTCATCGAGGTAAACGAGTGGGTCGTCCGGGGACCTAACAAGTTCATGTATGCCACGTCGATGCTTGAAAGTAAAGCTAACTGCCTGACATTTGGAAGGATTTAACATAAGACCATTCGACTTAGACCAATTGCTGATGTCCAACAGAAAGCTATTAAGTTTGGAGCAGTCAGACTCGGAAGTGATAGGCAGTGATACAGTCAGATCATCAGCATATTTGACAAAATTTGTTTCGTTTAAATGAGGCAGGTCGTATAGGAAGAAAGAAAAAAGAAAAGGGGAGAGGACAGCACCTTGAGGAACACCGGCTTTTGTAAGCAAAGCAGAAGAAGATTTGCCATCATATGCAGTATACTGCATTCTATCAGAAAAATAGAATGCAACCAACTCTTAGCCCAGGAACCTGTGTGCGTCAACGAAAGCTTACTTAATAAAAGGCCCCTAGGTACAGAGTCAAACGCAGATGTGTAGTCTAGGAAAGCACCACGAACATATTTGGCACCTTTGTCTAAACAAGAAACAGCATTATGAAATAAGACAACCGCAGTATCCAAGGTACTTCTACCATGTTTATATGCAAATTGCTTAGGATCATTAAAAGGTTTCAATGAAGGTTCAAGACGAAGTAAAATTAGTTTGTCCATCAATTTTAGAGAAGGAGAAGTAATTGCAATAGGCCTAAATTTAATATCGGTACCAGATTGTTTTGGTATAGGGATAATTCTAATGTTTTTCCATGCAAAAGGCAGAACATCACTGGAAAAGGAAGCATTAAAAATATTAGTAAGAGGGTAGCACAAAATATTGGCACAGTTTTCATTATTATTGTTTTCTTTAATTCCCAGAGGAACATAGGGCTTCTGCCGTGCGTCTCCATTGCCTTTGGTTCTCTGCTGGAGTTTTCACCTGGCTCCAAGTCTGCCCACACGTTTTCATCTCCTCTTCACATGACCTCCTCCAGGTAGGTGAACAAATCAGAACATATTGCTTATGGTTTTGGACTTACCTTCATTTCATTAGTATTATAGACGCTGAGGCTGGTGCTTACATTAGAAGGTACTGGCTAAGAATAAAGAAATATTGAACTGCATCGTGCAACCGGTTCGCCATCACCATGGGGAACAATACTAACAACAGAGTTGAGGATGTTCACAGGCATCTGAAAAGATATTTACTTAAAGGTGATCCACTGGAACTGACGCTATGGAAAATATGAAGGTGTATTGACCACACAACCATGCGTGAAATACGTCAGTGAATGCTCTGTAAATGCTACAATAACATGAAATACGGCGGCCTGCTTAACATAGGGCTACCAAAAAATTCCACCTAACAACATTTTGCAAAATCGCTTTGGTTTGCTTTTTTAATTTTGTTTTAATTTATCCATAATGTGTCCTATTCGTATTATATATATATAATCGCGCATTCTTAAAATCATTACAACCTACTGCACTGTGTCATCCACAAAAATTGAGAAAAAAGCATCACTGTGGATGACAGCGTGCACTGAAACGTACACAAATTTATCAAATGACTGTTCCTGAACTCGTTAGCACTAATTGTAGATCCCTGTCCAACAAAATGGATTCTCTTCAATCTCTAAAGTATTCTAATGTTTATCGAAATGCTGGCGTTTTAGCAATACAAGAGACTTGGCTGCACCAGCGTTATGATGATAATCTAGTTTCAATAAATGGATATAAAGTTTTTCGCCAAGATAGAAAAAGTTCTATAAAAAATGTGGAGTAGGGGTAGCCACTTTTATAAACACAAGTTGGTCTACATCAAATCACGTTTGCTTCAACTATTCTAATGACAATATAGACTGCATAACCGTCAGGTGTCGCCCAAAACACTTAAGTAAATATTCTTATATATACATAACAATTATTTACATAACACCCAATTGTAGCCTTTCTAATATAGTTATGTTTGCAGATAAATTTACTGAATTCGCTGCTCCTGCATTCGGAAACTCGTTGTCTATTGTCTGTGGTGATTTTAATTCATGTGATCACAGCTTTCTTACTTCACTTAGTCATGAGAATCTACTCAAGTTTAATACAGTCTGGACAAATCACTAGACCTGGTTTTCATAAACGACAGTGATGTATATGAAACCTGAAGGAGAGCTCCTTTGCTAAACTCTGACCACTGCATTATTCGTATTTTACCGAAAGTGTACGGCAAGTTACAACAAAAATTGTTTAGCCATTTAACAAAGAAGATACATGAATGTTTATATTCCCATGACAACATTCTAGCACTAAGAAGCATGTTGTATGATACCAACTGGGAACTATTTACTGACGATAAGTTGGATGCTACTGTCTTTAATATAACCGATTATCTGAAGTTTTGTTTGGATATTTGCTGTCCATATGAAACACTGTTTTCGAGATTTGACAGAATCTCTTCTTTGCAACTGAAAAAACTTAGAAGACAAAAATAGAAGTTGTATAAGAATTGTGATAATACTGGTGTCCGTAAAATAAACACCCTTATAAAAATTGAAATAGAAAGATTGAACAGACTATATAATGAAAAATTTTTATCATGTAAAAATCCTTCAAACATTTGGAAATTTTTCAATAAACTTACAAGTAAAACACAAATGTCTGTTGATGCTTATTCTGATGCTAATGCTTTAAACAAATCATTTATCATGAAACAAATTAATATGGTTGTACCTGATGTACCTAGTCAAGATAAAGGTCATTTTCCGGGTTTTAAAGAAAAGGATGTAATATTATGTTTGAAATCTTTAAATCCAACACACAGCCTTGATCCAGATGGTGTACCAAGCATTCTTCTTCAGAAGTGTGCAGACATCTTGTGTCATTCTCTTACTCAAATCTTTAATGCATCATTTAACAGGGAAACGGTACCTGCTGACTGGAAAGAAATCAAGGTTGTACCTGTACAGAAATCATCTTCTGAAGCAGGTATAAAGTTTAGACCGGTAGCCATAACATCTCCTTTTTTGAAAACTATGAAGAAACTTCTTTTGAATATTCTTAAACCTTCTTTAAAAGCTTTTAGTGACCCTAAGCAGTTTGCTTATAAGTGTGGAAGAAGAACATTAGATGCAGCCATTGTACTGCACCACAATATTGTTTCCTGCCTTGATAAGGGTGCTAAGTTCGTTCGAACAGCTTTTTTGTACTATACTGCAGCTTTCGACTCTGTTCCTAGGCCACTTTTATTAGGAAAGATGATTTCAGCACAAACAGAGTCCTGGTGCAACTATATGGCTGTCTTCTTATTTTAAGGATAGGAAACAGCATACTGTTTTGGCTGGAAAGCGCTCCGCTTCTCAGCTAACTGAAAGTGGTGTGCCTCAAGGTGCAGTACTTTGTCCATTTCTTTTCTCTTTCTTTTTGCATGACCTTCCGAACTCACCCAAAGTTAACTTCATTAAGTATGCTGATGATCTGACCGTTTCTGTCCCTGTAGTGTCCACATCGGATTGTTCCCATATGAATGGCTTCTTAGCTGAAGTCGAGGATTGGTCTGGCTCAAATGGTCATAAACTAAATCCAACTAAATGTAATACTGTTGATTTCAGCTTGAGAAGTGAAAAAGACATGCATGGATTGATCCAATCTCATGATTGTTGTAATATTGATGGTACCATGATAGAGAGTAAGTCAAGTAATTCTTATCTTGGCATTAGTTTCTCTTCAAACCTTTACTGGTCGTCTCATATTCTTATAGTTTCTAAGAAAGTTTTCCGTCTGACTTATAACATAAAGAAGTTGAGGCACTCAGGTAGAAGCCAACCTCTTCTCATACAATTTATTAATTTATGTGTTTGCCCATCATTCTTTATTGTTCCCTATTATTCTTCCCTGGGCTACTCAAGAAAGACCATATAATACTACGAAGAACATTGAAGGCTGTAAGCAGGGTCAATGCTGTCCCTTTGACTCAACTAACTGACACTGTTGTCAATAGGCAAATGAATTCTTGTAAACACTTAGCTAAAGTTATCTTGTCTGATAGTGAACATCCTCTTTATTCACAATTGTTTCCTTGTATCTCTTCGGGTAAGACCAGAGGAAATTTCATAAACATTTATGCTCGTACTACAAAATATAAAAGTTTGACCGTACCATATTTGGCATGAGTATTGTGTGAAGATTATTATTATTATTTCCTTTAGTTCCTAGAGGAACATAGGGCTTCAGCCATGCGTCTCCATTGCGTTCGGTTCTCTGCTAGAGTTTTCACCTGGCTCCAAGTCTGCCCATACGCTTTCAATTCTTCTTCACATGATCTCCTCCAGGTCACCCTTGGACGACCAACTCGGCGCTCCCCTTTCGGGTTCCACTCGAGGGCTTGTCTAGTGATGTCACTTGCTGGTTTCCTCAGAGTGTGGCCAATCCATCTCCATTTCTTCCTGCCTATTTGTTTCACAATCGGTTCCTGGTTGGTTCGCTCCCAGATATCTTTGTTGCTGATCCTTTCCGGCCATCTGATCTTGAGTATTGAGCGAAGACATCTGTTAATGAAGGTCTGTAGCTTGTTTGAGGTGCTCTTTGTGACACGCCAAGTCTCTGATCCGTATAGTGAGTAACACTGACTTCACATTGGAGTTGAAAATCCCGATCTTATTTTTGACGCTGAATGATGTTGACCTCCACACAGACTTGAGAGTAATGAAAGCTTGCCTTGCTTTCCCGATCCTTGCTTTGATATCCTCGTCAGTTCCGCCTGTAGTTGAAACAATGCTTCCCAAGTAGGTAAAGGAGGTAGTTTCTTTCAGGTTCCTTCCATTTATGCTGATTACTGTCTGTTGTTGTTGCTGTGGCTGTTGGTATTGGCCAGGAATCTTCATCACCTCCGTTTTCTCTATGTTCACCTGGAGTCCTATCTTTGATGCTCCTTCTGCCAACTTGTTACTTTTCACTTGCATATCTTCCAGTTTGTGGGAAATCAGACATATATCATCGGCGAAGTCCAGATCCTCCAAGTTCTTTGTGTGTGTCCATTTTATGCCTGTTTCCTCATTGCCCGCTGTCTGTCGCATTATCCAATCTACTGCAATCAGGAAAATCATTGGCGATAGTAGGCAACCCTGTCTTACTCCTGTCTTCACTTCGAAGGATTCCGTGAGCTTCCCGTTGTGGATTACTTGGCATGCAGCGTTGTCCTACAACTGTTGGATGAGATGTATAATTGTCGGCGGCACCCTGTAGTAGCGAAGTAGTTGCCAAATCACCTCTCGATCGACGCTGTCGAAGGCCTTTTCAAAGTCGATGAAGTTGAGATAGAGAGGTGACTGCCATTCCAAAGTTTGTTCAATGATGATCCGTAGTATGGCGATTTGATCAATACATGACTTGTTTCTCCTGAATCCAGCTTGTTCCGGTCGAGGTTTTTCATCCAGGGCTTGTTTGATCCTTTCCAGGATGATGCGGCTTAGTATTTTGCTTGGGATGGACAGGAGCATAATTCCGCGCCAGTTCTTGCATTGACTTAGGTCTCCTTTCTTTGGTAGTTTGAATAAGTATCCTTTCTTCCAATCCTCGGGTACTTTACCTTCTTTCCACACCTTCTCCAGTAGTGGCGTCATCAAGTCCGCTGTTGTCTCTGGGTCCACTTTCAATGCCTCTGCTGGGATTCCATCTGGTCCTGCTGCTTTTCCAGCTTTCAGCATCTTGATTGCCTTCAGGACTTCTGTTGTCCTCGGGGGGTTGATGTTCACTGGTAATTCTGCTTCCGTTGTTGGTATTGTTGGGCGCGTTGTAGGTGGTGGTCGATTTAGTAGTCTTTTGAAGTGTTCAGCCCACTGTTTCCTTTGCTCCACTTCTTTGGTGATTGACTTTCCATTGTCATCCTTCACTGGCTTAATTTGTGACGAATTTTTGCCTGAGAGGTACCTAGTTGTTTGGTAGAGTGTTGCGAGGTCTCCTTTGCCTGCTGCTTGTTCTGCTTCATTGGCCATGGCTTCATAATACTTTCTTTTGTCTTCTCTGGCACTCTTCTCTACTCCTTTGTTCAGTGTATTTTAGCTTGCATTCAACTCCTGTTTCTGTTGCTCGTCGGTGCACTGGATAATCTTTTGTTTCACCATCCTTCTCTCTTCTATTAGCCTCCAAGTGTCCGTAGTGAGCCACGGTTTGTCCTGTCTCTTCTTTCTGCCCAGAACTTCCATGCAGGTTTCGCTCCATACCGCTTTCAGGTTGTCCCAGTGTTTTTCGCCGCTGACCTCTTCGCTAATGTTGATTTG
Organism: Trichobilharzia szidati; assembly: GCA_944472155.2. Lineage (NCBI taxonomy): Eukaryota > Metazoa > Platyhelminthes > Trematoda > Strigeidida > Schistosomatidae > Trichobilharzia > Trichobilharzia szidati. The sequence continues at coordinate 15,494,575 of OX235271.1, forward strand.
TGTCTCAGCTTTGTCCTTTATGCTTGCAGTAAAGATGTCCTTTGTATCCTGGTCCTTTAGTTTTTGAGTGTTGAACTTGGCTTGTGGTCTATCTGCAGCTCCTGTTTCTCTGAAAGCTTTTAATTTGAGTTGGATTGTTCCTTGTACGAGGTAGTGGTGAAGAGACATATCAGAAAAGAACTTTTGCAACTTTTAAATCATTAACTAAACTATAAAATGTAATGATACATGTTAATGTATGTGTTGTTTATTATATTATTTATTTATTATGCACTATGACCTAGCAATGGTGTGTTTTTGTTGGGGTTTTATTTTTTCCTATTAACTATCAATATTTTAACATTTTATACATTTACATAATTATAAACAGAGCTAAACCATTGCAATATGTAAAAGAAACGCTGAAAATTCCATGCTGTAAATTGTTATTGTTGTGGAATAAGGTGATTATTATTATTATTATTACGACGTCAGTTTGAAGATAATTTACGATTTTTCTTAGGTACATACTTCGCTGCAGTCTATATTACGGCGTCACACACACTTTGCTGCCAAGAAAGTTGTCTTATACTTGCAAAGGCGATCCTTCTTCTTCCATTCAATATCTTTCACCTCAGTTAATTACGCAGAAGGTGGTCACATGTTCTTCGTAAACAGGGATGAGGCGAAATGCACATGTTAGACATACTGTGTATACAGTTTGCCATGTGCTCATGTCGTTGAGGCTTTCTTAGGCTCATATCTAAACTGTGGTAAGTTCCATTTCCTTAAATTTTACTCTTAGATATTCTGAGAAATAGTGATAGGTGGACACGTCAGTATAACACGAAGGACAACATTCCGCGAGCCACCCGCTTAACACCGGAACCGAATAACGCGTTTCGAAATGCTTATGAACGTTTAAGACGTCGTCTCAACAGTCTGAACCAAAGAAATCCGGATGCTGCACTGCGGGAAATAGCAGAGTTCAGCGGAAGGTTGGACAGTTTGCTAGCAAATGAACCGCAGACAACTTTACGATTACGACGTGCCCCTGTTAATCGATTATCTTTGTGAGAATATTTGCATTACCTTTCCATTTGTATTCATAATATAAACGTGTATTTTTAAACGGTTGTTACACTTCCTTTCCCTTCAGATGCCTGATAGCGACAGTTTAAATTTAATTTTGATTTTTAATTTTTGATTACAGCTTGATTCCACACAGTATTTTTCTGGTACAGGTATGGATATTTTCAGCATGTGATATCGGTAGCCCAAATTTTACAGGCCGACCATAGATATCAGGTGTGAGTTGGCAGGGGATCGAACTCCGGACCATGTGCATGGTCGGCGAGAGTCCTAACCACTGTGCCACCGACGCATACTTCGGTTGACTGTTTCGTGATGAGAACCCTTTGGAAGTCAGTCATAAATTACACCGATCTGTGCCTTATGTAATGCGTTTTATCAGCCAAAGATTACTAGTTCATAGCATATCCTGAGTAACGGCGACCGATACGATTTATTGCCTATACCGTAGCCACCCCAGGCTTACAACACTTCTAAACTTATTCTAACCTATTCTTCGATAATGCCTTTTCAGGGTAAGTGAAGATTTTATCTACCCACTATCTTCTACAGTAACGTTAGTCGTGTTTAAAAAGAGAGTCGGGTGCAAAATAGTCTTTTCATTCTGAAGTAACGCTAGTCCGTGCTTAATAAGAAGAGCAGGGTGGTGAATAATTTATTTTTATTTATTTATTAATTATTACAGCTTGATGACACACCGTATTTTCAGTACAAGTATGGAATTTTCAGCATGGATATCGGTAGCCCAAATTTTGCAGACCAACCATAGATATCGGGTGTGCGTCGGCAAAGGATCGAACCCCGAACCATGTGCATGGTCGGCGAGAGTCCTAATTACTGTACCACCGACACACAGCCGGTCATGGTGATAAACTATCCCACAGTTCCGGTTCAGGCACATAATCAAACAATGGCAGAACAGTTAGGGAGTTTACTTATTAAATAATGTTACTATATTAACATAGTTTACGTGAATTGGCTCAATGATTGCAGGTTTACTATAATCTTTAACTACCAACATAATATCTTGGAACTTCTGGCTTTCTACTCAGGAACTTCTACAGAAATGAGTCTAGAATTCTGTTGTACAAGGTTTGTGTGCGTCCTTTATTTGATTACTGTTCATTCATGTATAGTAGTATACGCATAGAGGACAAATTGAAAGTCGAGGGAGTGCAGAGGTACTTCACCTTAAAATTACTCGGAACTTAAAATTGTGCGAACTACTCCACTAGATGTGATACCCTAGGACTATAAACATTATGGCTAAAACGCCTGAGACTAAACTTAACACTTTACTATAAGCTTCTAAACCACTTAGTTTTTACCTCTACTAATGGCACTCGACTTTCAGATGACAATGGCTACAAACTAAGACACACTAAGGGTACAGTAGCTATAGAACAATGTAAAACAGCCACCAGGCAAAAGTTTTACTTGATTAGGTATGCACAGATATGGAATAAACTACCAATGGAAATGCGTCAAGCAAGTACATTGGCCTCCTTCAAAAAGGTGCTCAATGACAAAGTACAAGAGTTTGCAAACGATAGTGGTTCTAGTTCCTATCTGAGAGCCTCCGAAATTATAGGTCCATTTAATATATAAGCTTAAATACTACACCTGTTGTTTTTTGCCTATATTTATAATTCTAGATAAAAATTCTAGATAGATCACTGATTTCAAAATAACACATCAATGAACTATAATTCAAGGATTCTGCACACAACGAAGTTATGTATGAAAATTGACTTCAAGCTTTATTTTTATTCCCAGGCACTTAAATTCCATCCACCAAAGACCTGGTTTTTTTGTTAATGCGAAGACAATACTTCTGTATTTCCTGATGTGTTGCACTCACTGACAATCTAGCAGATTTTTCCAGCTGTGCACAAAAATGATTGTACATAAGTGAAAAGGCTGTTTTATACTACTGGGATTAACATTTATCAAGTGTATGTATAAACTCCAGCGAACATGTAAGGCATATCTTGCTACTGCCTGTAAATTGTGATTGAATTATATGGTTCTATTTCTGTAACAATTTGATGATGCCTGTAAACTGGCGTCCCTCATGTACTGTACTATGAGAATAAATTTATTTATTTAGGTGTGGGGATAGACGGTACGTTCGAAATTGGTGACATTTTTGGACGTGTTTGCTCTGATATTCATTTACTGCTTATTGTCATATAATCCTTGAAATTATGGTCCAAATCTCTAAAAAACATGATCGTAGTAACACAATTGTTTTAGACAGTGGCTCAACCTCGGCTATAACTGCATTACCACCCTGTAATACAGCATTAACTACTAGCTCACAAAATGGCTTGAGTGAAATTCTCACTCCTGTGATACAGATGAAAGATGTTCTGTTAGAGAACTCTGAAATCTGTTAATTAGACCACCCTGTGAAAGATATCCAAAGGCAAGTAAATGAACTTCAGGAAAAATTAGGTCAGTTTGATAGAATGTCACTGCCAATCTCAAATATCACGGACAGCAGTTCTGATATTGGTCAGGTTGTCTTTACTGGATGTAACCCAAAGCAAGCTTTCGGATTTAGACCCAATAGCCTGTCTGTTAAGAAAGCATCCTAAAATGTCTCCAGACACCCTAAATAAGGCTGAAAATCTGATTGACTGCTTGGCTGCGGAGGTGATGAAGCGTATAACCTCTTCTCACCAGGCTATAGTTTACAATGTCCCAGATTCTCTTCCTCTGAAGACTGTAAAACACAAAATCCTGATTTGTTGCGGCATGGCTAGAGTTCCATGTGAATGCGAAAGACTTCGTAAAAAGTCTAACCAGGCTAACTGTCCCATTATTTTTAGGTTCAGTAATTCCCTTGATTCTAGTAAGTTTACTAAATGTCAGGATCACCTAAGACTGAATAGCAGTTATAAGTCTATAACCATAGCTCAGGATAAAACACCGTGTCAGCGCAGAATAATGCGTAGTAATAACCTGGTCACCTCCTCTAGCTTAGAATTACCCAAAAACGATCGTGCACAGCAACAGTCACCTAATGCTGACATTAGCATTCAGCAAACCACACAACAACCACGCATGGCAATGGAACTAGGAACTGATTTAGATACCAGTACCCCTGTAAATAACGTCTCACCGAAAGATGTTAAAATAGGTAGAACTGCTGCAAGCTGTTCTAAGAAATTCTTATTCAAACATGGTGACCTCACCACGACGAACAAATTTCGCCGGGTTGAGACTAATGATGGGGAAGAATACTTTGTATTCAATAAGCTTGCTGAGAGTAAGACTGTCAAAAAACCCTCACCTCTTACGAAAAGTTCCTCTCGAAACACAAGTATATCTGGAGGTTTTCAGTATGCACCACCTTATACAAAGTCAGACCCCAAAACCCCCAAAGTCTTGCAACCAAAGCACCTCCCCTCTCAATTTCCTTTAAGTTATAAAACCAACACAAAAGTGTGTACCGGTATGAGGAATAGCACATGGATGGGTAGACCATTTGATGCTATGCTTTTTAACCGTCAACCCAGGCCCAACATCTACTATCCTTATATCCAGGAACACATGGTAAATTTTCCAGGTGTCCCGAATCACTGGTACGACCCATGGCACCTAGGACCACCTCACTGCACTCTAACCCCGATGTACAGACACCCAGTTCGACCCCCGTATCATTCATAAACTCTTGCGTTGTTGACGCACAAACAGAGTTAGGTTATGGTGATATCTTAAGCCAGTTTGTAGTATCCCGTGACTTATTCACGATATTGCTAATTAATGCACGTTCCTTAATCAATGAGATATCTGAACTAAGGGCATTATTATTTATCGCCAAGCCTACTGTAGCTCTGATTACTGAATCATGGTGCTCATACTCTGTACTTGATGTGCATATAGGCAAAGATGATTACACTGTACACCGTGCAAATAGGGACTGCAAGCGTGGTGGAGGATGTCTCATATATATATATATATATATATATATATATATATATATATATATATATATATATACATAACTCATTCGTAGCCAGTAAGGTGGAAGATGAAATACTGAACGAGGTACCTGATTAACTCTGGGTCGTCTTACAAGGAGATAAGTAAAAGCTTCTCATAGGCTGTGTTTATCGAGCACCAAGCTCAACCAAAGAAACTGATGCGTTATTAGCTAAATCATTCGCACACGCTTCATCGTTTAGTACTAATTACAAAATAATTGCAGGGGACTTCAATCTTCCAGAAGTCAATTGGTTGAGTAGTTCCGGCCCCCAACGTTTCGACGAATTACTTGCCACTATCGATTGTTATGGATGGCAGCAACACGTCCAGACACCTACTCGTGGTGACAACATGTTGGACCTTGTGTTTTGTCATGACACAATCCCAGTCTCCACCTATGTTGGTAACAGATTTTCCAGTAGTGACCATAGAATGGTGCTCTGCTCTCTGCCTTTCTCATCACTAAATACAGGAAACAAACAGGATTCAGGGAGCTTGATTTGTCGTAGTTACAAACATACAGACTGGGGATTAGTCCAAGAACTCATTCGACTCTGTCACTGGGATGAATATTTTACCACTGACTCCCTGGAGACTGTAGTGTCCCTATTTTACAGGAATGTTATCCTTTGTCTAGATACTGTTGCTCCTAAGAAGGTAGTGAAATTAAGTAGACACCAAGCTGAATACATTCCAAGGGCATGCCGCAATAAGTTAAGGAAGTTGAAGAAACAGTACTATTCCACTAAGGATATATCACTACTGCACTCAATCCATGAGTCTCTTGAATCTATCAAGCGCCAACGCTCTCAAAAGGACCTCGACGAAGAGTTAAGGGCACTTGAAGGCACCTCCAAAGTTTATAACTTAACAACACTTCTTGAAACACGAATGCAGCCGACGAGGGACATCCCCTATTTACTTCACGACAAAGTTATCTACAATGAGCCTGCCACTATCTGTGAAATATTCAGTGAGTGGTTTGCAAACTTCAGTTTAGAAACGCGCATTCCTGGTGAAACCGGCCCCCTTAGCAGCTCTTTCCTCGGAAGCATAGTGTTCACCAACCAATTAATAGAACAAGCAGTTAAAAGCCTGAAACCTTCCACTAGCACGGGACCAGATGGCCTTGCTTCTATAATTTTCAAAAACAGTGGGTGTGATATACCCCTACTACTTCTTAAATTCTTCTCAATATCTATGGACACTGGCACTTACCCGAATGAGTGGAAAACTAGCTTCATAATTCCACACTATAAATCCGGTGATAAGGCAAACGTCCGCAATTACAGACCTATAAATATAACCCCAGTTTTCTCGCGAATCATGGAGAAAGTTGTCAAAGATCAATTGTCAGACTATCTACTTAAGGGAGATCTTGTTACAAGGTCTCAACACGGATTTCTCAAAAATAGGTCTTGCGTTACTTGCCACTTCTGTAACGCAATAGAAACCAATGTAATGCCACTAAACAAGTTTCTTTTTCAGAAAGAAACGTCAACGTGGCATCACTAGAGCAAAAGGAAGATCGGTTCTCTAAACTTGTTATAAATGACGATAACTAACTTGTACCCCGGGCTATTCAAGCCTCGTTTTGCTTGAAATAAACGTATCTTCCTCGCCGTCTTTGCCTTCTTCCATCGCCGTCATGCTTGTGGTCTGTGTGTTATACTTCGACTTTTTCAACTGCATCACTAGTAGTCGCGAAGCACGTAAGCTAGTTGTTGTTCTCTACTTCGATATATCTAGGGCATTTGACATGGTATCTCACAGTATTCTCTTTGGGAAGCTGTATTCATGTGGGATTCGCAATCCATTACTGAGCTGGTTAAAATCGTTCCTAAGCAATAGGGTACAAATAACCAAGGTTGGATCTGTATTGTCTCATCCCAGGCAGATCACAAGTGGGGTTGTGCAAGGTAGTGTCCTAGGTCCACTTTTATTTACAGTATACATTAACAGCATTTGCAACTGCTTCACCTCAGGTAAATCATTCCTATATGCTGACGACCTCAAAGTCGTTTACTCCTGCTACGCTCATGAACTAAGCGATACTGTAAATAAAATACATCTTGAACTAAGTGGTCTCGTAACATGGTGTACTGAATCCTGTCTAAAGTTCAACATTGACATATGTGGCTGGATTTGTATGGGAAACAGTAACCTTGACCTGAATCTTGAAATAAATGGGCGTAAACTAGCCAAGCTCAACTCAGTCGTAGATCTCGGTATCAGATACTCTAGTAACTTAACGTTCTCTGAACAAACTGATTATGCCAGACGTAAAACACGAAGGCTCCTAGGATGCATAACTCGCAATTTCTTTTGTTGTGAAACTAGGGTTTTATTATATAAAGTATGTGTCCGACCTATTTTAGAATACTGCCCGTTTATTCTTAGCGGACTCAGACAAAAGGACAAGCTTAAATTAGAAGGAGTGCAACGGCAATTCACCTTAAGAACTCTTGGTTTAGAAAGTGGTCCCCAATACTATGAACGTTGCGACAGACTAAGTTTAGAACCACTCTGGAAAAGACGTGTTAAGCTAAACCTGATTTTTTACTACAAGCTAACTAATCTGCTCGTGCACTCCTCCGAGCCGATAATTAAATCTACCGCTGTCATCAGTTACAATCTTAGAAATCATCACAACCTAGCTGCTATAGAGCATTGTCAGACTTACATGCGGTATAATTTCTTCTCAAATAAGTTTTCAGTCATTTGGAATAGACTACCAGCTGATGTGCACGATGCAAACACACTCGCAGTGTTCATCTCCTCAGTCACCAGACTGCTCAAAGATGACAATGCACTTCTGCGTCTGAATCCTACACCCACTTTTTCGTCCAACATAGATATTTTAAGTTCATTAAACGTGTAGTTACAACAAACTACAATTATAAATTTTTATATTATTGGAAGTACATGATAGACATTTTTACACAGGACAATAATATTAATTTACACAATATAAAAGTTAGCATCACGGGAATAGTTAGTCAGGGCACCAAAATAACTATAATTACTAAACAGAATATAAATGTATATATACATATTAATCACTCCCTAAGTACTCCACTTGCTTTCTTTTGCGTTGTTGTTGTTTGTCTTCTTTTGTCTCTCACCATTTCAGCTTCCATTTGACTTTTAGAATGAGAATGAAGAATGTGGATATTTGACCATTTACAATGACAAATGATCTGCAAACATTATTGGTCACATATCTTATAATTCCCTCGTGAATTGCGCATTGCCTTCACCAACGACGCAAACTGGATTACAGTTGTGAAATATACCTTTATACCAATAAAGAAGTATTGATTTATAATACTTCATGATTGTAACTTACAACATAACTGATCTTGTCTGCAAAAATAGCTTGCATCTCTTGAAAACACCAGTTTATAAGAAAATATAAACTGTCATTATTATTAGTCTACATTGAGTACTATTCACTTGTGATGTTACGAAGAAGATGCTGACAAAAGTATACAAGTGTATTACTTATTTTAAATTATTATCAAATTTGGATATAAATCAAGAATAAGACTCGATGCCGTTCACACCAAAGTTATGTGGAGGAATTGCTTCAAGCTTTATTTTTTCCCCAAGTATTTGTAATCCATCCAAAACATACTTGGGTTTTTTTTGTTAATGCGAAGACAATATTTCTATATTTCTTGATGTGCTTCATTGAATGACTAGTTATCATACTGTTCCTCAAAGACAAAATGACTGCAACCTTATAATTTTACCATGAACCAAATTTATGTAATTTATATAATACTTATCCATGCCTGTACAATTGGTGTGTCCTACACAGGTGGGAAAAAATGTATTTTATTAAATTACTATTATTAAATATGTTTACTAATCGTATATGTAATTTATCATATTGATGATGCCTGTAAACTGGCGTCCCTCATGTACTGTACTATGAGAATAAATTTATTTATTTATAAAGTGTTAAGTTTAGTCTCAGGCGTTTTAGCCATAATGTTTATAGTCCTAGGGTATCACATCTAGTGGAGTAGTTCGCACAATTTTAAGTTCCGAGTAATTTTAAGGTGAAGTACCTCTGCACTCCCTCGACTTTCAATTTGTCCTCTATGCGTATACTACTATACATGAATGAACAGTAATCAAATAAAGGACGCCCACAAACCTTGTACAACAGAATTCTAGACTCATTTCTGTAGAAGTTCCTGAGTAGAAAGCCGATAAGTCTGCGTGACTTTGACACTTGTTTGGAGATATGTTCAGAAAATGATAAGTTATGTGAATATTTCAGCCCTAGGTCCAGTACAGATTCCAGTCGTAGAAGTGCATGGCCTTGAATTGTCAGGTCAAGTTTTAAAATGTTGCAACCTATGCAGAGCCAGCCACATTTTTCGACATTAAACTGGAGTTGCCAGGTATCACAGCATCTATCCATTTTTTCTAATTCTTGCTGTATGGCGTTTACTGTTATTCCAAGATCTGTGTTCTTGCATTTATACGTCACTTTTAAGTCATCTGCATATAGTATTGGCTTACCTACACTAAAGCATTCACAGATACTGTTTATATATATTATGAATAAGAGTTGGCCTAATACACTTCCTGGATTACACCACTACTTACTGGTTTAGGCCTTGAGATTATCGAGCCAACTTTCGTTGTCTGACTTCGGCCACAGAGAAATGATTTTATCCAGCTCAGGAGAGGGTCACATATCCCTAGTGAGCATAACCTGCTGACTCGCAGATTATGGGGAACTTTGTCGAAGGCTTTTGTTATATCGAGAAATAGCACAATTACTAGTTCTCTGTTGTCCCTACTTCGTGTAACTTCGTTGAAAAAGTCTATGTGACAGGTCACACATGATCTCTTTTTGAGAAATCCGTGTTGTGATGGATTGATAAGTTCATGTTCTAGTAAGTTGTCTGACACTTTCTCCATTATTCGGGATATTACCGGTGTTATATTGATAGGTCTATGATTGCATGCACTGGTTTTGGCCCCTGCTTTGTGCTTAGGTAATATGTATGTGGTTTTCCACACTTCAGGATAAGTTCCAGTTTCCAACGAGAGAGTAAATATTCTAAGTAACAAGACTACCATTTCCGTGCTACCATTTTTGTATATGACAGATGGTATGTCGTCTGTTCCAGTACTACCATAAGACTTCAATGCCTTAATCGCTGAGGCTATATTTTGTATATTAAAGTCTATTTCACCTAATTTGTGGTTACTTTTACAGGTCATTTGGAAATTTTGGGTCGGGTGCACTCTGGCGTCATTGCAAAACCACTCACTGAGGAGTTCACTTATAACCTGGGGATCATTGTATATTATACCCTTATGTTCCAAGCTGCTTACAGTATTGTCTTTACTGCTTTCTAGACGTTTCTGCAATATCCGACAAAGTTCCTGAGTTTTGGAGTTACCCACAAGTGCTTTATTTTCTTCAAGTTGTGACATCATTTTGTGTTTATCTTCAAGCATTTTAAGAGTTTCATGTATTTGGTTTAACGCATTAAATTCCTTAAATGCATGGTATTTCCTTTCCAATTTCTTTAGTTTTAGTCGCGTTTTACAGTCTATAAATGGAGTTGGTGTCTTTAGAGCAGATTTTAGGGGTGCGATTGTGTCTCTTGCTGAGACAACTGTTTTGTAGAAAATATCAAGTGATACTTCTAAGTAATTGTTGATGAAGTATTCTTCCCAGTCAGAACTTCTCAACAGATCTGATAGGAATTCCCAATCGGCATTCTTATAGTCCCTATATTGATAGCGCGCCGGGGAATTTTTAGGTGTGTGTTTAGTTGTTAGTCGGAGGGGTAGCGTGCAGTACAATGTGTTGTGATCACTGTTATCAAGTTTATTTCCTACCTCTATCGAGATGGGCTCTATTTCATGACAGAGGATTAAGTCAAGAGTGTTTTCATTTCTTGTAGGGAGGCGTACGCACTGCTTCCATCCGCCTACGTCTATAGCTTGTAGTAGCTCGTCATAAATTCTAGGTCCTGCACAGGTATCCCAGTTTACTCCAGGTAAGTTGAAATCGCCACAGACTACTTTGTAGTCAAAGTCCAGCGTAGCTGCATGCTCTAGTATTTCTCCAATAGTTATATCAGTCATTTCATCCCTACTAAGGGGTCTGTATATACACCACACAAGAATTTTATTTTCGTTTGTGAGGATGCTTATCCATTTAGATTCAGGGAGTTTGTCAGTAGTTGGGTTACTGAAAGTATTGGAGTTAGTGGATTTAGAGGCATATATTAAGCACCCGCCTCCTCTTTTGCCAACACTCTAGTTCATATAGATGTCGTAGTTTTCTATTACTAGCTTTGAGTCAGGTATATCAGTAGAAAGCCAGGTTTCAGTCAGCGAGAGCAGATCACAGCTCTGTGAACTGACACCTCTAACTATCCTCATGAAAACTGTAGACCTTAACAAACTTGACACAGAATCGGTATCTAAGGTAGATGACCTCATCAACTTTGTTACTACAGAAGTAACAAAACGACTTGACGCTTAACTGACTGCTATTGTCTACAACGTTCCGGACAATGAGGCACTAATAAAGGTACAGAAATTCTTACTTAGTGAGGCGAAAATGCCCAACTCTCAGACTAAGTGAGATAGGCTGAAGAAGAGTCAACATGAAGAGTGTTGTTCTATTCGTTTTCGGTTCGAAACACCGGCAGAGGCCAGAAAATTCATCCATTTCAACACACCCTATCGCAAGCCAGAAATTACAAACTAATAAAGGTTGCGGTGGACAAGACAGTCATAGAAAGGCGCGTATATAATTATCTCACTGAGTCAAATTGTGGAATAAACAATAGGACATTGCAAGCAGCAATTATAACCAACCCTTTGAGAGATACCGTAGAATCCACCGCACCACCCCTCTCAAACCACACAGAATTATCCTCTCAGAGAGCGACACCAACCGAAAGGCCACTAAATTGTAATCAAATAGCCAACAAAACTATACCACCTATCACCGTAGATATAGACATGTCACCAAATAATCCCGGAAAAAAAGTCAAAGTCCCCCGAAAGTCGACACTGTCCTCTCCTAGCCATAAGTCCATTGGTAAAAAAAGGAGAATATGACCCCAAGTCATACCAACAACAATGGCAGTATAAATAAGCCCACACTTCCCACGGTCAATAGTATTGGCACCCACAACGTGCGAAATAGCACCACCGCACACATTGATAACCAACACCACAACAATGCCACCCTCAATAGTACAAGTGGACTTAGTCCGAACTCGACCACCAACAACTCAAGGTATTCACAGTATGGCACAAAAATAAATTTCGACCGGATATATGGTACAAGTCTGCTGGGAACTAACCCACAAAGCAGTACACACGAAACCCATACAAGGACACAACAAGTACCTAACAATAGGTGGAATAATAAACCATGGTCATCACAAGGTCCCAATCATTTTTTATCCCCTGCGTCCCTGCCAGCGTTGAGAAAACAGCTGGTAGGGATGTATTACTCCTAAACCGCTAGTGCTGGCTCCTCACTTGCATGAATACAGGAACAGTCTAGTTCACCCGCATCCATTAAGCACACTTGGTACATGCACAAGTTTAGGTCAAATAAAGATCCCTACCCACGTTTCTAGCTTAACTGAAAATAAAAATGCCTTAGCCTATATCAAATCCAGTACTCCAACGCTTAATTCTTCACCGAAAACAGCACACACCAACTCGATAGCCATAGGTTAGCATGATGTTGAAACTCCTCTTAGCATAGGGTCGCCATCTCAAACAGTACTACTGGATGCTGAACCACATTCAAGGCTGATTAACGAACTTAAATATTCAAATGCTCTTTCAAATCTCATCTTTACCTGATCCTCATAAATGCTAGATCTGTTCTAAATAAACTACCGATGCTCAGAGCACTCACAGTAATATACAAACCCCCTATAATTGTCATCACTGAATCCTGGTGTAATTCGAACATACTGGATGGAGAGATAAGCTTAGATAACTACATACACTTTCGGTGTGACAGGGAAGGTGGTAAGGGAGGGGGTTGTCTCATGTACTTTCTGAATGCACTTACTGTATCACGGCCAGAAAGTAGTACACTTAACATGCCTGAGACTTTATGGGTTAACTTACACTTAAATAACGCAATAGTATTAATTGGATGCACCTACAGAGCACCTGGTACCTTTAGTAATTACGAGACCCAACTTATTAATACTCTGGAACAATTATCCACCCTATACTACTATAATAAGATCCTTACCAGAAATCAACTGGGATATACCCACAGGCCCGACTAAATTTGATAAGTTATTAGGCACACTGGATATTCTTGGTTGGAAACAAGCTGTCACTACCCCTACAAGAGGTAATAGCTTACTAGACTTAATCTTCTGCCACAATATAAGTCCCCTATCAACCCTTGTAGGTTCTGAGTTTCCAGGGAGCGACCACAAAACAATGATGTGTGCACTGCCACTTCCACCAAGTAGCAATGCAGCCCCTACCCCTACTTTACAACAAATAACATACAGGAACTACAGTAAGGCAGACTGGACTCTAGTGAAATCAATGTTTAGATCCTCAGAATGGAGCAAGTACTTCTATACTGATAACCTCTCGAAAGCTCTAGACATCTTTTACTATAACTCAAACACATGGTTAGACGCGCCATTTGTATAAGCATGGCAGACTGTACATGTAAGTTGAGTAATACGTTGAAAACCAGTTGCTTCTTTATTTCAGCTCATGAATACTCATTGTACAGAATGTTGGTGAGCGTCTTCAAATGGTAGCATGGGATCGTTCATGGAATTTGAGTGGTTATGAGTGAAATGGTCTGGAGTCCAAATTCATTTCAGCTTAAATGTAGGGTTGTTCGACCTCTACCAGGAGGTAAATAGAAGAGTAGGCTCAGCAGCAGAATAGCAGAAAGAGAAAGTACGTGCACATGAAAAGAACATTAGTGTTATATGCATATGAAATGTTTATGTCGATTGTATTTCACAGTATAGTAAACATTTACCTATATTGTAGTTGTGTTTTCATGACTTCATGCGAAGTCTTGGAATTTATTTAGTGTCATAATATATAGTAATGAGTCTAGGCGTTATAGTGTTCTAATAATTGATGCGTTTTAGAAATAAGTGGCGCGTTCTGATTGGCGTAGTCATTGGGATGAAACAGTTTATATAGCAAACGTTTGAAGCTTGTAATAGACTGGCAGGTCCTTATTTCTAGGGGTAAACTGTTCCAGATCTTAGAGCACATGACTATGAAGAAATTTGCACTGAGTGCTGTTTTACAGCTTTTCCTAGATACTGTGCACGTTTGATTACGCAGATTGTAGGAGCCTTCCGGTGAGACCTGTATCTCCTTGCTGTCTGAGAATGATATTTTATGCAAGACTTTAAAGAAGAATGTTAGGTTAATGCTGAGTCGTTTCATCCAGAGTGGGTCGATACCTAGGATTATACATCTTGATGAGTAGTCCTTTTCGCAGTCAAATCCTAGTAGTTTAGACGAGAAGTATCGTTGAACACTTCCTATTTTAAGTTTGTCACTTACGCGAGTGCTGCTGAGAATAAATGGACAATATTCAAGTAGTGGTCTGACACAAGTTTTATATAATATAACTTTCGCTTCGTAGTTGTGGAAATTCCTGAGTATGCATCCTAATAGCATCCTCGATTTACACGTCTGTGTCGCCACTTGCTCAGAAAATGTCAGGTCACTAGAGTACCTGAGTCCTAGGTCAGCAACACTTTGGAGTTTAGTCAAGTCAATAGATTCAAGTACCAGTTTGATATTTATTGAGGGTGCACCGAAACAGATCCAACCACATTTTTTAAGGTTGAATTTTAGATTCCATGTGGAGGACCATGCAGTTACTCTATCTAGTTCTTCCTGAACAGCTTTCTGAAAGTATCCTAAGTCACCACAGTGGAATGTGTAAGCTACTTTAAGATCATCTGCAAAGATGGATGGTTTACCAAGTGAGAAACAGCTGCATATGTCGTTGACATATAGAGTGAATAAAAGGGGGCCTAAGACGCTACGTTGAACTACTCCAAAAGTGACTGGACTGGGCTTAGAATTTACAGAACCCAGTTTAACTACTTGGGACCTATTGTTAAGGAATGATTCAATCCATCCTAATAATGGGTTTCGTATTCCTAAGGAGTTCAGCTTATTTATTAGAAGCAAATGGTCAACGCGGTCAAAGGCTTTGGATATATCGAAGTAGATGACTAGTACTAGTTGTTGTTTGTCTCGGCTGCTAGTTATATAGTTAAAGAAGTCAAGGTGACAGGTCATGCATGATCTGGATTTTAGGAATCCATGTTGGTTGGGAATTAGAATATTGCAGCTGAGCATATGTTTGAGAATATCATCTTTAACTATTCTTTCAATGATTCTAGATACTATGGGGGTAATATTGATTGGCCTATAGCTTTTGACTTCAGTTTTAGATCCGCATTTGTGTTTGGGTATTATAAATGTAAAAACAGAGTTTTTGTTCAACGAAGAAATTTCTTTTCAACGACTTCATTTTCAAGCTGTACAGTCGTATTCATATTACAGGAAAGGTCATTAAGTGGCACTAAATAATTGCTCAGTCAATATACATATATGTGATAAGAATAACGATAATTAAAATGTTATAAGGGGTAGAGTTGAAGTGGATAAATTACAAAATTATTAAAGATTGTTTTATAAGTGAATTGAAATCAAAAATGTTTTAAAAATGTCAAGTGTTGTCTAAAAATTTTAAAATAAGAGTACGATTACGATAAGAATGAAGATGTGAAGTGAAGTGGAAAGAATTCAAGTGGTAAAATAAAATAAAGCAGAAACTAGAAAGAACATTACTATGACCAAGGTAAAGAAAGGGGTTTGACAAAACGTTTTTGAACACATAATTTAGGTTTCTGTTCATGTATAGCTAAAGCTTCGGCTATGCATAAGTGAAGAAAACGTAAGCTTTTGGATCGATTCGATTTTGCCATGTAGATAACTTTGAAAGATGAATCACGTGGGGCTAAATGACCTGACTCTAACAGGTGATCACAGATAGACGACTTCGCAGTTCTACGTTCGCCTTTCATTAACCAGATTCATCTTTCAAAGTTATCTACATGGCAAAATCGAATCGATCCAAAAGCTTACGTTTTCTTCACTTATGCATAGCCGAAGCTTTAGCTATACATGAACAGAAACCTAAATTATGTGTTCAAAAACGTTTTGTCAAACCCCTTTCTTTACCTTGGTCATAGTAATGTTCTTTCTAGTTTCTGCTTTATTTTATTTTACCACTTGAATTCTTTCCACTTCACTTCACATCTTCATTCTTATCGTAATCGTACTCTTATTTTAAAATTTTTAGACAACACTTGACATTTTTAAAACATTTTTGATTTCAATTCACTTATAAAACAATCTTTAATAATTTTGTAATTTATCCACTTCAACTCTACCCCTTATAACATTTTAATTATCGTTATTCTTATCACATATATGTATATTGACTGAGCAATTATTTAGTGCCACTTAATGACCTTTCCTGTAATATGAATACGACTGTACAGCTTGAAAATGAAGTCGTTGAAAAGAAATTTCTTCGTTGAACAAAAACTCTGTTTTTACATTTATAATACCCAAACACAAATGCGGATCTAAAACTGAAGTCAAAAGCTATAGGCCAATCAATATTACCCCCATAGTATCTAGAATCATTGAAAGAATAGTTAAAGATGATATTCTCAAACATATGCTCAGCTGCAATATTCTAATTCCCAACCAACATGGATTCCTAAAATCCAGATCATGCATGACCTGTCACCTTGACTTCTTTAACTATATAACTAGCAGCCGAGACAAACAACAACTAGTACTAGTCATCTACTTCGATATATCCAAAGCCTTTGACCGCGTTGACCATTTGCTTCTAATAAATAAGCTGAACTCCTTAGGAATACGAAACCCATTATTAGGATGGATTGAATCATTCCTTAACAATAGGTCCCAAGTAGTTAAACTGGGTTCTGTAAATTCTAAGCCCAGTCCAGTCACTTCTGGAGTAGTTCAACGTAGCGTCTTAGGCCCCCTTTTATTCACTCTATATGTCAACGACATATGCAGCTGTTTCTCACTTGGTAAACCATCCATCTTTGCAGATGATCTTAAAGTAGCTTACACATTCCACTGTGGTGACTTAGGATACTTTCAGAAAGCTGTTCAGGAAGAACTAGATAGAGTAACTGCATGGTCCTCCACATGGAATCTAAAATTCAACCTTAAAAAATGTGGTTGGATCTGTTTCGGTGCACCCTCAATAAATATCAAACTGGTACTTGAATCTATTGACTTGACTAAACTCCAAAGTGTTGCTGACCTAGGACTCAGGTACTCTAGTGACCTGACATTTTCTGAGCAAGTGGCGACACAGACGTGTAAATCGAGGATGCTATTAGGATGCATACTCAGGAATTTCCACAACTACGAAGCGAAAGTTATATTATATAAAACTTGTGTCAGACCACTACTTGAATATTGTCCATTTATTCTCAGCAGCACTCGCGTAAGTGACAAACTTAAAATAGGAAGTGTTCAACGATACTTCTCGTCTAAACTACTAGGATTTGACTGCGAAAAGGACTACTCATCAAGATGTATAATCCTAGGTATCGACCCACTCTGGTTGAGACGACTCAGCATTAACCTAACATTCTTCTTTAAAGTCTTGCATAAAATATCATTCTCAGACAGCAAGGAGATACAGGTCTCACCGGAAGGCTCCTACAATCTGCGTAATCAAACGTGCACAGTATCTAGGAAAAGCTGTAAAACAGCACTCAGTGCAAATTTCTTCATAGTCATGTGCTCTAAGATCTGGAACAGTTTACCCCTAGAAATAAGGACCTGCCAGTCTATTACAAGCTTCAAACGTTTGCTATATAAACTGTTTCATCCCAATGACTACGCCAATCAGAACGCGCCACTTATTTCTAAAACGCATCAATTATTAGAACACTATAACGCCTAGACTCATTACTATATATTATGACACTAAATAAATTCCAAGACTTCGCATGAAGTCATGAAAACACAAATACAATATAGGTAAATGTTTACTATACTGTGAAATACAATCGACATAAACATTTCATATGCATATAACAATAATGTTCTTTTCATGTGCACGTACTTTCTCTTTCTGCTATTCTGCTGCTGAGCCTACTCTTCTATTTACCTCCTGGTAGAGGTCGAACAACCCTACATTTAAGCTGAAATGAATTTGGACTCCAGACCATTTCACTCATAACCACTCAAATTCCATGAACGATCCCATGCTACCATTTGAAGACGCTCACCAACATTCTGTACAATGAGTATTCATGAGCTGAAATAAAGAAGCAACTGGTTTTCAACGTATTACTCAACTTACATGTACAGTCTGCCATGCTTATACAAATGGCGCGTCTAACCATGTGTTTGAGTTATAGTAAAAGATGTCTAGAGCTTTCGAGAGGTTATCAGTATAGAAGTACTTGCTCCATTCTGAGGATCTAAACATTGATTTCACTAGAGTCCAGTCTGCCTTACTGTAGTTCCTGTATGTTATTTGTTGTAAAGTAGGGGTAGGGGCTGCATTGCTACTTGGTGGAAGTGGCAGTGCACACATCATTGTTTTGTGGTCGCTCCCTGGAAACTCAGAACCTACAAGGGTTGATAGGGGACTTATATTTTGGCAGAAGATTAAGTCTAGTAAGCTATTACCTCTTGTAGGGGTAGTGACAGCTTGTTTCCAACCAAGAATATCCAGTGTGCCTAATAACTTATCAAATTTAGTCGGGCCTGTGGGTATATCCCAGTTGATTTCTGGTAAGTTAAAGTCTCCACATAGGATCTTATTATAGTAGTATAGGGTGGATAATTGTTCCAGAGTATTAATAAGTTGGGTCTCGTAATTACTAAAGGTACCAGGTGCTCTGTAGGTGCATCCAATTAATACTATTGCGTTATTTAAGTGTAAGTTAACCCATAAAGTCTCAGGCATGTTAAGTGTACTACTTTCTGGCCGTGATACAGTAAGTGCATTCAGAAAGTACATGAGACAACCCCCTCCCTTACCACCTTCCCTGTCACACCGAAAGTGTATGTAGTTATCTAAGCTTATCTCTCCATCCAGTATGTTCGAATTACACCAGGATTCAGTGATGACAATTATAGGGGGTTTGTATATTACTGTGAGTGCTCTGAGCATCGGTAGTTTATTTAGAACAGATCTAGCATTTATGAGGATCAGGTAAAGATGAGATTTGAAAGAGCATTTGAATATTTAAGTTCGTTAATCAGCCCCGAATATGGTTCAGCATCCAGTAGTACTGTTTGAGATGGCGACCCTATGCTAAGAGGAGTTTCAACATCATGCTAACCTATGGCTATCGAGTTGGTGTGTGCTGTTTTCGGTGAAGAATTGAGCGTTGGAGTACTGGATTTGATATAGGCTAAGGCATTTTTATTTTCAGTTAAGCTAGAAACGTGGGTAGGGATCTTTATTTGACCTAAACTTGTGCATGTACCAAGTGTGCTTAATGGATGCGGGTGAACTAGACTGTTCCTGTATTCATGCAAGTGAGGAGCCAGCACTAGCGGTTTAGGAGTAATACATCCCTACCAGCTGTTTTCTCAACGCTGGCAGGGACGCAGGGGATAAAAAATGATTGGGACCTTGTGATGACCATGGTTTATTATTCCACCTATTGTTAGGTACTTGTTGTGTCCTTGTATGGGTTTCGTGTGTACTGCTTTGTGGGTTAGTTCCCAGCAGACTTGTACCATATATCCGGTCGAAATTTATTTTTGTGCCATACTGTGAATACCTTGAGTTGTTGGTGGTCGAGTTCGGACTAAGTCCACTTGTACTATTGAGGGTGGCATTGTTGTGGTGTTGGTTATCAATGTGTGCGGTGGTGCTATTTCGCACGTTGTGGGTGCCAATACTATTGACCGTGGGAAGTGTGGGCTTATTTATACTGCCATTGTTGTTGGTATGACTTGGGGTCATATTCTCCTTTTTTTACCAATGGACTTATGGCTAGGAGAGGACAGTGTCGACTTTCGGGGGACTTTGACTTTTTTTCCGGGATTATTTGGTGACATGTCTATATCTACGGTGATAGGTGGTATAGTTTTGTTGGCTATTTGATTACAATTTAGTGGCCTTTCGGTTGGTGTCGCTCTCTGAGAGGATAATTCTGTGTGGTTTGAGAGGGGTGGTGCGGTGGATTCTACGGTATCTCTCAAAGGGTTGGTTATAATTGCTGCTTGCAATGTCCTATTGTTTATTCCACAATTTGACTCAGTGAGATAATTATATACGCGCCTTTCTATGACTGTCTTGTCCACCGCAACCTTTATTAGTTTGTAATTTCTGGCTTGCGATAGGGTGTGTTGAAATGGATGAATTTTCTGGCCTCTGCCGGTGTTTCGAACCGAAAACGAATAGAACAACACTCTTCATGTTGACTCTTCTTCAGCCTATCTCACTTAGTCTGAGAGTTGGGCATTTTCGCCTCACTAAGTAAGAATTTCTGTACCTTTATTAGTGCCTCATTGTCCGGAACGTTGTAGACAATAGCAGTCAGTTAAGCGTCAAGTCGTTTTGTTACTTCTGTAGTAACAAAGTTGATGAGGTCATCTACCTTAGATACCGATTCTGTGTCAAGTTTGTTAAGGTCTACAGTTTTCATGAGGATAGTTAGAGGTGTCAGTTCACAGACCTGCGATCTGATATCCCTGATCTGGTCTGATAATTTCGATATTTTGGTATTGGTTTCAGAAATTCCAGGATTTACTGAATTGTTGTTTTTTATTTCCCCTACTTCGGCCTTAAGTTCTCCTATAGAAAAATTGAGAAGTTCTATTTCTGAAGATAGTACTGAAACAGAGCTTGGTGGCTGGAATATTTTGATAAGCACATAAAGTTTAGGGAAGTTTTCTCTATGAGCGCAGGTTACTGAATTTTTAGGAGTAGCACTAATACTATCTGTCAGTACAGTTTTATCGTCAGTTTCAGCTCAACGCTTACGACATACAAGTGAGTTATGTGGCTCACTACAACCGTTTGTAGGGAGTGTGTTGCTTGATGTAGCAATCAAGGACGTAAAATTAGTCATCACATTTACAGGGGATTGAGTTCGTAGCTTTTTACTTTGGTTAACCATAACTATTTGATATGAGAGTTAATAGTTATAGGTATGGAGGTAGTAGAGTGCTTGTGCAAGGATTACATTAAGATAAATTTTATGTAACGAATCACGCAAAAATGTAACGCAAACGTTGGACGTACCGCGTATATATTTATACAACCAAAAGATGGCTCATAACAACTTTAATAAACTAGGGTCAGTACTTAGTACTCTTAGCTCCATCTCGCAAGCTCATAATCTTCGTATGAGAAATGAAGAATGCACCGCACTAGCCGGCACCACCAGAGTAGGTGCTCTCACAGTAATCCTAAAGAAACGAATTAAATCGTCAAAGCCATGAAATTTCCCTCATTATAAACAAGGGCAAACTATACAGCAACCATGCAGACATGTGTGAACTGTTTAACGAGACGTTTGCAGCTAACTACCTTAAGCCCACAAGTCCACTTCTCTGTTTACAACCTAAAATAGAACTCCATTTTTCTTCAACGCTGAAATAAATCAGTTCAGTTCATTTCACTTATTCTAATATTAACCAAGCCATGAACACTCTTAAAAGCTCTAGCAGTGCTGGTTTTGCAGGTATGCCATCGTATCTCTATAAACATGGTGGTTCTGACATTTCCGTTTTATTACTTAAGATTTTTACAATGTTCCTAGAAAGCCAAACCTGTCCAGTGTTCTTTTCATGTGCACGTACTTTCTCTTTCTGCTATTCTGCTGCTGAGCCTACTCTTCTATTTACCTCCTGGTCGAGGTCGAACAACCCTACATTTAAGCTGAAATGAATTTGGACTCCAGACCATTTCACTCATAACCACTCAAATTCCATGAACGATCCCATGCTACCATTTGAAGACGCTCACCAACATTCTGTACAATGAGTATTCATGAGCTGAAATAAAGAAGCAACTGGTTTTCAAACAGTTTTCAATGTCTTACTCAACTAACGTGTACTGTTTGTCATGCTGGGAGAAATGGCGCCTATGTGTAATTCTGAATTCGACCCTAGCCTCATTTGTTGTAGTACAACTATTCAACTTGACCTTATCTAGTTTTTGTATCCACTATCAAATTTCTTTCCTATTATAAAATTACGATTAGGCTGCTTAAAATTGGAATAAATATATCACTGATCTCAACATAATTCATCAATAAACCTTAAGGCAAGTATCCTGTTCACAACAAAGTTATATTGGAGAAGTGACTTCAAGCTTTATTTTTCCGAGATATTTGTATTACATTCATCTGATGTCTGTGATTTTGTTAATGCGAAGACAGTATTTCTATATGTCTTTATGTGTTACACAGACAGACTATTTTGCAGACTGTTCCGACTGACTCTAATGTCAGAAAGAACAAACAATATGTAAATTCACCATGTTTCAAAATGTGTGTAATTTTTATAGTATATATAATAAATAACATTTCTGTTACCATTGTGTCCAATTGTTGTCGGTAATGAATGAGCACCCACCGAGGTAGCATCCTAACTGGCAAGTTATCCCCTTTCTTGATCTCGTGTACGAAAGAAGAATTCTACAGACAAATGCAGACAACAATGGACAATACTCCAGCTGGTGACATTAAAATACTAATGGGAGACATGAACGCCAAACTGGTATCAGCCAACACAGGATGGGAACTCATCATGGGTAGAGAAGCTCTCGGAGAAATGAATGAAAACGGAGAACTCTTCGCTGACTTCTGTGCCTTCAATGAACTAGTGATCGGTGGCAGCGTATTCAAACACAAGGATATTCACAAGGCTACATGGGTGTCACCATATGGGCGAACCAAAAACCAAATCGACTTCATCTCAATCTCAAGGAAGTGGAGGCGCAGCGTGCTGGACACGAAAGTAAGAAGAGGAGCAGACATTGGCTCAGACCACTATCTCGTACAAGGGACAATCCAAATCAAATTAAAAGCTTTCAGAGAATCAGGAGCTGCAGATAGACCACAAGCCAAGTTCAACACTCAAAAACTGAAGGACCAGGTCACAAAGGACATCTTCACTGCAAGTATAAAAGACAAAGCCGAGACACAAATCAACACTGGCGAAGAGGTCAACGTCGAAAAGTACTTGAACAACTTGAAGACAGTGTGAAGTCAAACCCTCATGGAAGTTCCAGGCAGAAAGAAGAGACAGGACAAACCGTGGCTCACTACGGACACTTGGAAACTAATAGAAGAGAGAGGGTTGGTGAAACAAAAGATTCTCCAGTGCACCGATGAGCAACAAAAACAGGATTTGAACGCAAGCTACGCGACACTGAACAAAAGAGTAAAGAAGAGTGCCAGGGATGATAATAGGAAGTATTATGAGGCCATGGCAACGGAAGCACAACAAGCTGCAGGCGCAGGAGACCTCGCAACACTCTACCAAACTACTAGGTACCTATCGGGCAAACGTTTGATACAAATCAAGCCGGTGAAGGGTGACAATGGAAAGTCAATCACCAAAGAAGTGGAGCAAAGTAAACAGTGGGCTGAACACTTCAAAAGATTCCTAAATCGACCACCACCTACAACGCGCCCAGCAATACCAACAACGGAGGCAGAGCTACCAGTGAACACCAACCCCCCGACGAAATCAGAAGTCCTGAAGGCAACCAAGATGTTAAAAGCTGGAAGAGCTGCAGGACCAGATGGAATCCCAGCAGAAGCGTTGAAAATGGACCCAGAGACAACAGCGGACTTGATGACGCCACTACTGGAGAAGGTGTGGAAAGAAGGCAAAGTACCCGAGGATTGGAAGAAAGGATACTTATTCAAACTACCAAAGAAAGGAGACCTAAGTCAATGCAAGAACTGGCGCGGAATTATGCTCCTGTCCATCCCAAGCAAAATACTAAGCCGCATCATACTGAAGAGAATCAAACATGCCCTGGATGAAAAACTTCGACCGGAACAGGCTGGATTCAGGAGAAACAAGTCATGCATTGATCAGATCGCCACATTACGAATCATCATTGAACAAAGCTTTGAGTGGCAGTCACCTCTCTATCTCAACTTCATCGACTTTGAAGAGGCCTTTGACAGCGTCGATCGAGAGGTGAATTGGAAACTACTTCGCTACTACCAAGGGGTGCCACCGACAATAATACATCTCATCCAACAGCTATACGACAATGCTGCATGCCAAGTAATCCACAGTGGGAAACTTATGGAACCCTTCGAAGTGAGGACGGGAGTAGGACAAGGCTGCCTACTATCGCCAATGATTTTCTTGATTGCAGTAGACTGGATAATGCGACAAACAGTAGGCAATGAGGAAACAGGCATAAAATGGACACACACAAAGAACTTGGAGGATCTGGACTTCGCCGATGATATGTGTCTGATTTCCCACAAACTGGAAGATATGCAAGTGAAAAGCAACAAGTTAGCAGAAGAAGCATCAAAGATAGGACTTCAGGTGAACATAGATAAAACAGAGGTAATGAAAATTTCTGGGCAACACCATCAGCAGCAACAATAACTGACAACAATCAGCATGAATGGGAGGAACCTGAAAGAAACTACCTCCTTTACCTACCTGGGAATCATCGTTTCAACTACAGGCGAACGGAACTGACGATGATATCAAAGCAAGAATCGGAAAAGCAAGACAAACTTTCACTACTCTCAAGTCTGTGTGGAGGTCAACAACACTCAGCATCAAAAATAAAATCCGGATTTTCAACTCCAATGTGAAGTCAATGCTACTATACGGATCAGAGACTTGGCGCGTCATAAAGACCATCTCAAACAAACTACAAACCTTCATTAACAGTTGTCTTCACTCAATACTCAGGATCAGATGGCCAGAAAAGATCAGCAACAAAGATCTCTGGGAGCGAACCAACCAGGAACCGATTGTGAAACAAATAGGCAGGAAGAAATGGAGATGGATTGGCCACACTCTGAGGAAACCAGCAAGTGACATCACTAGACAAGCCATTGCTCGAGTGGAACCCTACCGATTGGGAAGCGGCGAGTTGGTCGTCAGTGCAAGGCTGACTTGGAGGAGGTGATGTGAAGAGGAGATGAAAACGTGTGGGCAAACTTGGAGCCAGATGAAGACTCTGGCAGAGAAGCGAACGCAATGGAGACGCACGGCTGAAGCCCTATGTTCCTGTAGGAATTAAAGAATACAATAATAATACAATGATCTCGTGTTGTACAACACCAGCCCGCCCCATCACGTGGCCATCTTCAAACACGTCGCTATACTATTGTAGCAGGTCCAGAGTGTCGGTACGGTCTTTTAAGTTGAGATGGGGGTTAGCATAGATGTTCGCGATAGTTCCCTAGGATAAGACACAGGCATTAGCGCACTTATTGTGACTAATCGGTCGACTAATTGAGAGGTTATGCGTCCCCAACCAGGTTCGAAAACGACCCAGGTCAATGACGGCATGTTGGGCAGTGAAGAAATTCACACCCGGTATGACGTCCCATCGTACATCATCACACATGACAAACGAATGATTGCAGGTGAACCCTCGTAACATCATGGTGACAGAGCCCGTTACCTGGATAGGGATTCCGTTGGTGGTAATTAGCTGCAGTTGGCTGGTGAGAGGTCTGGGGTTTACCCTCAATCCCTCAAACTGTGTACCGACAACAGAGTACGATGCCCCGGTGTCAACCAGAAAAGGTACATCTACACCATGTATTTTACCCTCAAGGATAAGTGGGGATTTCAAACATTGACCAAATAAGGACACATTAAGAGGTAGCTCGCCTTGAGGTTTTTTATTATGACCAGATTTCCACGCTTTGCGACCGAACCGACGACAATATTAACATTTGCTGAGGTCACTGTTTGGTTTGTGGGGGGTTGCAGATGGAGTTTTAGGTTGTGCTGGTGATGGGACGTTAGGGCGGCGTTGTCGGAAAGCTGAGGCAGGTGTTCTTCGGCCAGTGGTCCCTAGTGCCGAACAGGAAATAATGACAGTTGACGATAGAATGTGCTCCACACTCTCGAAGCGTTTGAGTACCTCGAGAGCCTCTGAGATAGATCTGGCTGTTTGGCGTAGTAGCTGGCACTTGAGTTCGTAAGAAAAGAGGCCTTGTGCAAAGCGGATACAAGCAACCTCATCATGACTCGCATTGTGAAGAGTAGGAAATGCGTAAGACGCGATCTCGCAAAACTGATGGAGGTAATCAGCAGCTGTTTCACCTGGTTCTTGACAATAGCTTAGGAAAGAATGCGTGTACTCAGATGTGCTAGAAAGCTTTGCGAAACATTCATCAAAGATGTGTTAGTTGTAGCTGAGCGTCTTGAATGGAGAGAAACCCCAAGCTATTGCACAAAGTAGCGCGGCGTCACTCAAAGCTAACGTGATCTGATTAAACTGAGCTTGTTGAGACAGACCTGTGAGAATGTACTCCACGCGAAATTTTCACAGCTCATAGTCGCTGTTGATGTCCAAAGGTGGTGGGCGTCGCATACGGAAGATGTGTTCTGTGGATGGATGATGTGTGTTGGTTTTCTGGTTGGAGAGTATTTCAGGAGGTTCGAGTGAGTCCGATTCCATGTTTAGACTGAGTCTGGGACACCTCCGACAACAATTTGTAGCAGTCAAACCAGCAGACACACAGGTAATGAAAACAGAACATGAGCTGTGCAGGGGAGCGTTTATTCCATGCAAATGACTTTTATCAAGTGCGGGAGTACAGTCTTCGTTAATGTTTGTGTTCAGCAATTCATGTATCTCCTGGCCAAGACAGCTGACTCCCAAGTATCTTCCTGCGAGTGAAGAAAATGAAACATTGATTAGTGTTATAATATGGGTTTTGTTTTTATTGCGCCCCTTCCATTAACGCAACGTTTCGTAATTCGCGCATGAAATCGACTGACTATAAGTATATTAGAGATTAAAATTTAGACTTAAACCAATATCTTGTAACTTATTCGGTTGAAAGTAAACATCACAAACTTCTTATAAAGTTTCTAGAGCCTTTTTTTCCAGTTTTCTAATTTTCTGCATCATAAAACAGTGTTTCATTTCAAATTGCTTTTGTCAAATATGATCATGCCTGTACAAACGGTATGTCAATCATATGAATGGTTAATTTAGGTGAATAAAATATTACTATTACTATGTTTTGTGAATGTACGGAACGTCTATCTCAAATTAAAAGAAAATAGCGACATAGTCTTTCTCAGACAAGAAAAGGTTGCTCATAATGGGAGCTCTTCATATACTGCATTCTGTGGACTTTATCGCAAAATGCTGAACTCTCGTGAAACGGATATGCCAATCATTTTGGAAAGTGTTGAGGCTGCCAGAGACCCTAAATAATCTGTGAGCTTCTAAACTCCAACTTCTCACAATCATATACCAATGATGGTCATACGTCGCCACAACCTCTTTTCCCCTATGTTCACAAAAAACTGTAGAAATGATCAGCTTTTCTTTAGACAGTATTCAGAAAGGAATCTATATTCTTGAAAGTTGAAACAACCTTGGTCTTGAGACGATGGTGGTGAGGATATTCCCATTCTTTTTCCAAAGTGTTCTCAACCTCTCTGTCAACTTAGACATATTCAGATGCATGGAAAACCACGCACATTACCCCAAGGTATAAGTCAGTATCCCGTTCGAGTGCCATGGGTGACATACCCATTAACCTATATTCTATTGTTTCAAGGGTTCTGGAGAAGATCGTGAAAAGTGCCATTTTTGACTTCCTCTGTCAAGAGAAACTCACCATTCCTTCTCATTATGGTTTCGTGGAGTGACGTTCCCGTACGACACGCCGTTTGTAATTATTCGACAACATCTCACAACTTAGAAATTCCAGTATGATCACGGTTATTGTATACTCAGATCTTGAGGTTTTCTTGTGTCTTCTTCTCTTTTCAAATATGCTGTCTTTAACAAAGGCATTAACACACTGATGCTATCCTCTACGTCAGTGTTATTTAAAGGAAGTGTTGTGACCACTAGAACCTGCACTTTACAGTTATTCAGAAAATTGCTGGCACAAATGGCAAATTACAGAATCATCTTAGTCATGACAGCTGTTTACAAGTTCAACGTTGGTCTCATATATAACTAAAAACGTCACAATTATGGTGTACTTACCGGTGACTTCGAAATTTTATAGATTTCCAAACACTGTAATTATCATTCACTGACAGTTATTGCTCATTTGCATCTGTTATGTTTCACTTCAGCACCCGTACCAAAATGCAACTTACCTCTCATTAATAACGTAATTATTTATAATTCCCGCGTGAAGTTGATTTCAGATTTCAGATCTATTGATTGAGGACTGAAGGCTTGATGTCTATGTTAATCCTTTCCTAGTAAATTTCTGTGGTTGTCCAAACCCTTCTTGAATGGATCAGTAGAGGTTGCAGATACCACTTCTCCTGGGGGTCGGTTCCAAGAGTTTATGACTCGGCGTGAGAGCCAGTACTCCACTCCAGTATGGTTTATCCTTGGTTTTCGAACTTTCCTGCTATGTCCTCTAAGGCGTTCTGACCTGGTAGGAAAGAAAAGAGAGAATAGATCATTGTCTAAAATTTTGAAGGTTGTATTTAAATCTCCTCTCTGTCTACGGCATGATAGAGCGAAGAGGTTTAAACTGTTTAGTCTCTCCTCGCGTGATAAAATGGTCATGACGAGAACCGTACGCGTCGCATTCCTCTGAATACTTTCTAGGATATGTGATTGCCATTTCGGACAAGGACTGTCTGCCTGGATACAGTTTTGTAGTTTTGACCTCACCAGAGAAAAACATAAGGAGGTGAACATTGTTCACAGATGTTACTCAAATGAGAACGTACATCATCTTAGAAATATGCTCCATGACACAAGATGGGATCTGTTTAATGATGTTTCACTTGATGACACTATCTCTAATATTACATCTTATCTGAAATTCTGTTTTGAAATTTGCTGTCCAAAAGAAACACTATTCCTCAAATTCGACTGTTTCTCCTCCCCTCAACTTAAAAAGCTTCGTAGAGAGAAGGAAAAACTATATAAAATGAAAGATAAAAGTGGTGTAAAAAGAACTAACTCCCTTATCAAGTCTGAAATGCAGAGGTTGAATGTTGTGTATAACCAGAAATTCATATCCTGCAAAAATGCTTCTAATATGTGGAAACTACTTAAGGAAATCACTGGTGGTAAGTAGATAAACAATATTCTGTATTCTTCTGATGTATGTACTCTTAATAAATCTTTTATTTATTCTCCCTCAAATTCCATGCTTCCCAGTATCACTAGTGTTAATAATAGCCCCTTTCCAGGTTTTAACACTAATGATGTTCAAAAGTGCCTCAAGTCTCTGAACCCTTCCCAGAGCTTAGGTCCAGATCATGTACCCAGTATTATTTTTTGAAATGTTCTGATATTCTCTGTTACCCTCTCACTGATCTGTTTACAAAATCTTTTTCCAGTAATATTGTGCCTGCTGTTTGGAAAGACATTAAAGTTGTACCCATACCTAAATCGTCTACTGGAGCATGTGTCAAATTTAGACCCATTGCTATTACCTCTCCTTTTTTGAAAACTATGGAGAAACTACTTTTACTTAGTCTTGTACCTTCGCTTAAATCCTTTAATGACCCCAAACAATTTGCCTATAAGCACAGTAGGAGCACTTTAAATGCAGCTGCCATCGTATATCATAACATTGCTTCCAGTCTAGACAAAGGGGCTAAATTTGTTCGTTGTGCCTTCCTAGACTGTACATCTGCCCTGGGGACATCTTATTTAATAAACTTGCTGCGAGTCAAACAGAATGTAGGGCTGTTAACTGGCTACATTCCTATTTCTCAGAAAGAAACCAGTACACCGTGTATAGAGGGAATTCTTCCACTTCATTGCCTACTGGAACTGGTGTCCCTCAAGGCGCTGTCCTTTCTCCTTTTCTTTTTTCCTTCTTCTTGCATGACTTGCCTCACTCTGATGAAATAAACGATGTGAAATACGCTGACGATTTAACAGTTTCAATGACTGTTAACTCCTAGCTAGATTGTACCAAAATAAATAGCTTTCTGTTAGGAGTCAGTAAATGGTCTGAGTCTAACGGGCTTAAACTGCATCCTTCTAAATGTCAAACTGTCAATTTCAGCTTAAAATGGAAACGATAGTTAAAAGAAGCTGTCGATTCTCATGACAGCTGTAAGATTGATGACAATGATATAGGAATTAAATCAGAAATTAAGTATCTTGGTTTTATTCTCTCTTCTGATCTCTCCTGGTCTTCCCATGTCTCAGCGATCTCCAGTAAAATATTCCGCCTGACGTTTTACATTCACAAGAAGTTAAGGCACTCGGGTATAACTCAACCCCTCCTCTTACAGTTCATAAACTCTTGCATCCTACCTATTCCTCTTTATTCTTCACCCTTATTCTTTCCTGGTTTGCTTAAAAAGGACTTTGTCACAATTTGTAGAATGCTGAAGACTGTCAGTAGGATGAGTGGTGTCCCAGTGGACTACATAGTTAACGTCGTTGTCGATAGGCACTTGACTTCGTGCAGTAAATTTGCTAAAGGGATTTTGTCTAACTTGGAGCATCCACTTCACCCTCAGCTTTCACCTTGCACCTCCTCAGGTAGAACAAGAAGTAACTTCAGAAAACTGTTTGCTCGCACATCTAAGTATAAAAATTCTATGATACCATACTTGGCACGTATTTTATGTGATGAAAATAGCGTCAGGCAAGAATTGACTAACCTTTTTTCATCTAGTAAATAAACAATCTCCTCCATCCATCCATCTTTATATACCTTCAAGTTTTACTTTTATTATTTCTATTACAATTATGGTCCTGTTGATTCTTTGTTTTTACTTTCATAACTGCAAACACCAACTTATATCTATGACTGGTGTAATCTTTGTTTTTCCCCTCACCATATCATGTAAAGAGAACATTGTATTCAATATTTTTATTCATGCAAGGATTTGTATACAGCATCGACAATCCTGTGTGAAACAAGCCCACGGCAATTTTCACTTGTATTATTATCATTACCTTAGCTGCTATCATTATTATTATTTCCATTTTATATGCTGCATGCTTTTTGGCATTACCTCTATTGTAAATGTAGAAAAAATTTCTGTGATTAATTTTATTTATAATTTGAGGAAATTAGATGCGATATTGTGATTAATGCTGAAAATTCCATTCTGTATCACAAGTACTGTTTTTGGAATAAAGTAAATTATTATTATTATTTCTGAAGTAAAATTATGAGAAAAAGTAATAGTTATGCATAAGAAATACAACGCGTGATGTTGACCTCAAATAACACAAATATTTCTTCATTTTGTAAACAATTACGCGTTGCCAACATCACCTCATTTGTACACTGTTTATAATGCTTACTCATCTCTATTCAACTAACACACTTGTACTAAGCATTCTGTATCATTATGTGGTGTGCATCAGTAACACAAATAATTCTTCTTTCTGTAAACAATCGTGTGTCTGCACACTATTCTTCAATCAATATTCAGCTAGCACACTGGTTTCTGATGAGATGCACGTGAATTATTCATTCCATCACTTTTACGAATGAACTGATGTGATTCGTTGAACAGGAATTGTTGATTCCGATTTCTATTGTGTACAGTGAACCACACTTGGGTGTTGTGTTTTCGGTGGTAGACGCCCAGTTGAGTGAGCAACACTTTTCCGAGCTAATCTCATATCGACTAACATGGCGATGGTGTAGCGTGACCAACACGTTTTCTGTGGATCTCAGCAATTGTAATTATACTCATGGTAATTTCAAAAATACAAATATAATTCAACGAGTCGATCACGGATTGATATCACTTAGAGAACTATTGAAAACTAGTGAGTACTGGACAGCTGTTTCATTCCAGTACTCTCTGGTTTTCATTGGCACTCCAACTGATATCAATCTGCGATCAACTCGAAAAAAACGAAATTAATCCTCACATTCCAATTATCGAAGATATAATTCCACTTCTCATTACTGATATGTCTTTCAGGTGGAACATCAAGATTCAAGAGCACATCTCAATTTCATGCCTATCTTCACAGTCCTTTCGAACTGACAATAAAAATAATGATGATGAAAACCGATGCAATCAAAACAACATGGAGTTCACAGCATGTTCTAAAATATTCCATTCCATTTCCTCGTTACGTTGCATGTCAAATTGAATACAATGCCTACAACGTTCATATAGGAAGGCCACACAGCCTGACGACAGCTTTCAATGTCATCCACTATGTCACAAACTCTCTATCAATTAGTTGAGGAGAGATTGAATTAGAGCAATGCAGAAAGGGAGGAAGTAGGTATACGAGAGTTAACAGTTTCTCAAAGTTGAGGCTGATGGATCAGATGAGAATAGACATTTTCAGCCAATGAGAAAAATTCATTCTCGCGGTTGCGAGCCGATTTTATTACGGTTAGGAAAATTCACAAATATCACTTGTCGTTTCTCGAACTACATAGTTCAATACAAAATCTTAGTCACAGGGCGGCCTTTGTCTTCTGTCATTTGCGTGGCTCAGTGAATCTGTAGGTACATAGGACAAATGGGCATAGTAGCATTCCATTCGAGTTTATTACCGTTATAGAAATTATTAGGTGCAGATGTAACAAATAGGCAACAGATTTATTCAGTTCATTTCAGTGATAACAAATTCGCTACGGAGTCAGAATTTACAGAAACGAAGGGACTGTGGTAATTTCTGAGAGTCAAAGAGAAGTTATTTATTTTATTCATCATTCCTTCGGTTTTTGAGTGGAACATAGGGCTTCAATGACGCATCTCCACTTTGTTCTATTTGCTGCCGTCCACTTCATTTGGGTCCACAATTGCCCATAATCTGTCACCTGCTCGCACGATCCCCTACATGTCGCAATCGCACCCACGACATACAAAAACAAAAGTGATCAGTTGTCATAACTATGATGGCTTATATGAATCACCGTTTAAAAGAGGAGTTGAATGATGGCTCTGGAGTGAGGTTATGTGACGAATGTTCCAGCGAATGCTATTTCATGTGCATGCACATAGAAAAGAAAGAGAATGTGAGAAAATTGCCTGAGAGTTGTAGAGAAGAGCAAAGGTTATGCAGAGTTAACAGACAAACAAATAAAGAAGAGCAATTTTGAGATATCTCCTTCCCGCATCGCTGTTGAACTGATTCTGTGTTCTCGATAACTTGATTGTTGTCGAAGTGAATCACGTATACTTTATGATATGTAACGGACTTCTAGCTGTCTTTGTGGCGTTTTCTGACTGTGCGTCTCTCGATGAGGTTTTCCAGAGCTATACAATGTGCGGTTCCCTGTGTTCACACCACAGATATTCGATATCGCTCGTTACATCCTGGATTATGCAAGCGTAGTCTACAGACATTTCATCATATCTAGATATCATCCGGCGTGTCTTTATTCAAGTGTATATATTGGGTGTCAGTGATGAAGAGGATAACTGTTATAACTATATATTTACTACTTGAATAACCGCCTGAAACCTGACAAGGTATTTGATTCCAAATGGTGAGGGAACCTGTTAGATGATTTGTGCTTGATAAAAAACACGTCACCTGTGAAGACATTGCAAGAAATGCGAGTAAAATAATCTATAACCCTCTTTAAGCAGATATTACAGCTGAACTCCTAATTTCGACGTATTCAATGTGGTGAACTCCGATGATGACTATTATTCATACATCGCCAACATTGTTTCTGGAGAGAAGCAAGTACTGTCGAGATCGAGAACCTAGTTACAATTATGTTGCGTCAGAAGAAACACGGAATAATCGAAAATGCATCTGAAGTGGTGATCTGACAGGAAACCAAGAGAAACTACGTTTATTTTATTTTTTTTATATTTTTGATTACAGCTTGATTCCACACAGTACTTTTGGTAGAAGTATGGAATTTTCAGCATGGATATGTTTAGCCCAAATTTTGCAGGCTGACCATAGATATCGGGTGTGCGTCGGCAGGTGATCGAACCCCGGACCATGTGCATGGTCGGCGAGAGTCCTCACCACTGTACCACGATGCGCTGATTGTGAGGATCATTTGTGTGGAGTTTATCGAAGAGAACCATCAACTTGAATCTACATGCCTTGCAAGATAAACATTTCGTTGACACACAGTAACTAACTGCAGGTCCTTAAATTACTGAAAGATCAAATGTGACAATTTAGGAAATTATTAAAGAATTCAGTTATGCCTTACATCTACCGTCTTCTAATTCCAGAGTAAAATCGCCAGACATTGAGTAGTGGTAGCAATGGGATTGCTCGTTGCAGATATCTTTATGGACAGCTGGGAAAATACTGCCGTAAATAACTTTAATCCTACTGCACAATTATGATGGAGATAGGCGGTTTACACATTCACATTGTTGTAAACAGTGCATATCTCTAGCTTCTTGACACGTATAAAATCAATATTAAAGGAAACTTAATACATAGTTGAATCGGGAAATGAATTCGAAGAATCAGCTATGAAGGGAGATTGTAAAATAGAACAAATAGAAGAAGGTGAAGAGCACACTATCGTTTATTAAATAAAGCAAAGCATTCAGCAAACAGATATTCAGCCTTCAATTCATCTCATCTGTTCCTTGTCTGTCAAGACAGTCCCTAATGGGAAAATTTTATTTTGATATAGTCTCACAGTGTTATACAGTAATATTTACTAATGACGTTTCGAGCACAATTTATTGCTCATAATCATATCAAGGTTATCACACGACTTCCTAAATTCATTTATATAGTTCCTTTGTTTTTCACTTGATTTTCACTTGATTTGGTTGGTAGTATTATTTTCCATATTTCAGGTATGAGTGATGATTCATTCCTATTGCGTGTGTTGGGTGCAGATTCGATGAACAAAGATTCAGTAATCAACCTCTCTCTCCACCTACCTAGATTACTTTTTAGAATTTTAACCCTCTCCCACCCTATTGTGTGGTTGTGTGTTAATGCATGCATTGCACTTGCCGAGCTTTTTTCTAAATTACTTATCTTTTCTGGGTCAACCATTCTTACCTTAGCTAAATTCTTATGTTCTGACAATCTGACTACCCCTGACCTACTAGTTTGACCTATGTAGTTGACCTCGATCACAGTCATTGCAGGGTATTTTGTAAATTATATTATTTTGTCTAATTGGGTCCACTGGGTCCTTTAATCTACAGAGCTTGTCCCTGAGTGAGTTTGTAGGTTTAAATGCCACCCTAATTCCTGCTTTATTTAGAATCCTACGTAGGGTCTCAGATGTCTCCTCTTTATATGGTATAACTGTAGATGACTTATATTCTCTTTTATTTATGTTATTATTACTAGTTTCACAATTCTTTTTATTTTTCTTTTGGCGTAAATATTACTGTTTAACACTGTGAGACTCTATCAAAATAAAATTTACCCGTAATGGAATTACACTCTTCCACAGTGCCCACGTTTTATTCTTATATCTGTAAAGACAGGTTTAGTTAAGTGTCTGACAAACCGAGCAGTAGCACTGAGTAGCGCAACAAAAGACCTTAATGATGAAATGAAACAGACAGAAGAAGCGCTGATGTCAAATTAATATCCTATGACATTCATAAGAGGAAATCATTAAAGGTAAAAATAGAAATAATGGCGAAATTAATATTGAAAACATAAATAAGAGAGATTTTAAGGCGTCTGCAGCTCTATCATATAAGCAGGGGACATCTGACATCGTCCCTACGTAGGATTCTCAACAAAGCAGGAATAAGAGGTGCATTTGAACCTGCAAACTCACTCAGGTAGAACAAGCTCTATGGGTTACAAAACACTGTTGGTTGGCCCAATTAGACAGAATAATATAATCAACTAAACACCTTGCAGTGACTGTGTGATCAACTACATAGTTCAAACTAGTGGGTCGGGACTAGTCAGATTGTCGGAAAATAAGAATTTGACTAACGCTAGGAAGATTGAACCCAACCGTGGAGATAATTAACTCAGAAAAGAGCTCAGAATTTGCACTGCATGGATTAACAACGCATAACCACGCAGTAGGTTTCAGGAATTATTACACGTCTAAAACGTATTGTAGGTAGGTGGAGAAAGAGAGCTTGGTTGCTGAATCCTTTTTCACAGAAACTACACTCAACACATGCAATAGGAATGATTCATCACTCATCCCGGAATATTGGAAATACTACTTTCAATCAAGTCAAGCGATGAATACTAATTGATTTATTTGAATAATGTTAAAACGTTGTGTGAATAAGGCCTTGATACGATCACGAGCATAAATAAATTGTGCTAGAGACGTCACCAGTAAATATTACTGTATAACACTGTGAGTCTATATCAAAATGAATTTTACCCACAACGAATTACACAATTATCCTTTTGCTGCGAACTACTCGGAACAAGAGAATAAGGCCGACCTTCACGAAGAAGTACAAAATCAATGGTCAACGTCTCCGATAACATCATCAAAATCCTCATTAGATAATGCAGGAAGAGAAATGATCACATACTGAGGGGCTCTGCCTCGTTGAAGTAAAAGACAATAAAGAGAATTATTCGCAGAAATCAGCAGCTTTAATGATTTCTTGAGCAGAGGCACAATACCCTTCAATGAAGTGGAGATGCAGCACACTGGAAGTAAATTCGAGAATGGCAGCAGATGTGGGATCAGACCACCATCTCCTAGGGTTCTGAATATACGCTGTATGAAACAGAATCTATTTACGTCGTACCAGTCGAATCCGACTAGTTTATTTGTGACTCAGTCGTCTGGAATATCCATTAAAACCTGCTTATATGAAATCACTAGAAAGAGTTTCAGTTGTCTGCAGAGACAGCAAAAGCGCACTAACTAACAGTTCGTAATGTCATTTGTTTTCGTGAAGCCATAGAATATATGTTGCTACTGTTGTTGTTGATAATGCAATATTCATTGCAGTGTTCTCCACTGACCAGTAAGTGTCTAACAGACGGATGGATAAACGTATGTTGTGTCAATGCAACTCAGTGAATCTTTGTATTTCTACGAGCTTGGAAATAATATGCTGCAAAGTAAATAAATTTCGGATATATTTCCCTACATCATCTAATTCATGAACCTCTACAGACGCAGACGCCACACGCCAATCAATTTCGAAATCATTCAAGACAACGGCCGTATGAGAACGATGTGAACATCATGTCAGTGTTGAGGGGTTCGAGGCATGGAATCGATTGCAGTTCTCCACTCTGCTCGATGATTCGCAGTGTTTTTATCTGGACTGCACACGACGTCTTGCTGTGTGAGGCCTGCTCTCGACAATGTCCACCATCTATTGAAAGTATTAGTCGCCTAAGGATCGTGTCACTAATTGTTTCGGTCTGAGTGGATACCATTATGATAGGACACCAGATACTGACAATAACGAGCCGCCTCAGCATTTCCTTCACTAAACAGGCACCTACTCCACATGCCACCCAAGACTCCTGATCGACTTTCACCACCCGTGTCAAATCACACCCGTCAAGACTGATGAATTAGTTGGAGGACCTGTTGCGTGTTCTATTTGACTAAATTAGCGTACACGTATTTCCTAGTACTTCTTCACGTTTATCAATGTGCGCAGACGTTGTGGCTACTCGACGCCCACAACGTAAAATCAGAAGGCACTTGTGAAGAGTATAATCGTGTATTATACCCGCTGTCAAATTTCAAAATTGTATCAAGGTAACGTTCAACAGTAAATTGACAAATGTTTACGAAGTACATATAAAATCGGTATGTGTAAACATATAATATGAGTATGCAAATTAGATTAAAAACGTATGTTTATAGTTGGTATAGGGGTACTACATAATTCCCTCACCAGAACACTGAAATATAAAAAAAATACATTTAAGTGTTCGACAATAAAATGCGTCAGCGTAATACGTAGTGGCGATAGTACATAGAAAGCGATTTATTAAGCTGAAAAATGAGCAGTTTAATGCGGTCAATAAGGCCGATAATAAAAGCGATAATAAAGAAAAAAATAGGATTGATGATCGTGGTAGAATATATAAGGAATGATACAATCGGCCGGGGATCTGTAGTCTGTATACAGAAACGATAAGTGAATATTAAGCGCTATATGATTAAATGTAATAATACAGGGAATATCGATGTTAAAATAGTAGTGACGTGATTGACGTATGAAAATATTAATCAGTTAAATGAGTAGTTAAATGACAGTTACGAATAAAGATAATAAAAATGAAAATTCGTAGTAAGTTATATTTTGATGATTTGCACATAACGTTTAGGCCAATGAACTCTCCTACCAGAGCGTGTAGTTTTCATAGGCTTCTCAGGCAACGTTGAAGCTTGCGTGGATGTAGCTTTTGGCACGTCGTTCAGCTGGTCTTTATCGTTGGCTTCGAAATCGTCGATGAATGCTGGTTTGACTCTGTCGACACTGATGGCTTCTGCTTTATTCAGTCGTTCTATCGTGATAACTTTATCATTTCTATTTAGAACTTTGAATGGGCCATCATAAGGGGTTGAAGTGGTCGTTGTACACCCTCTCTACTGACGAAGACGTGAGTGCAATCTGTCAGTTGTAGCGGAATGTATGACGTTCGTTCCTGCTGGCGTGGAAGTGATATCTTGAGCTCGTTCATGTGTTGTTTTAGCTGGAGCACATAACCAGTCATATCTTGTGGAACTTGGTTACCTGGGGTGAAAAATTCTCCTGGTAGTCGTAATGTTGTTCCATAGACTAGTTCGGAAACACAGCAGCTAATATCTTTCTTTAGAGCAGATCGTATACCAAGCAGTACCAGTGGGAGTTTGGTTGACCAGTCGTTTTGAGTCAAAGAAGCAGCGAGCGCAGCTTTGAGTTGTCGATGAAGGCGTTCAACCATACCTTTGGAACTAGGATGGTACGCGGTTGTTCGTATTCGTTTAATGCCCAGTAATTCAGTTAGCTGTTGAAAAAGTCGGCTTTCAAACTGAGCACCTCTGTCTGTCGTGATGATGGATGGGACACCAAAATTAGCTATCCAGTTTTCGACCAAAGCTTTAGCTACCGTTTCAGCTGAGACGTCGGCTATCGGAACTGCTACAGGCCAACGAGTGAATCTATCAATGCAAGTTAGAATGTAGTTGAAACCATTGGAAGGAGGTAGTGGACCAACTATGTCTACATGTATATGTTCAAATCTAGAGTCAGGGTTAGGAAAGCGACCAAGTGGTGCATTAGTGTGACGGTTGATTTTGACTCTTTGACATGACAAGCAATTTCGTGTCCACTTCTTAACATCGCTGTTAATGTTCGGCCAAATAAATCTTTCTTTCAGTAGTTTGATAGCAGCGCTGACACCTGGATGAGACAAGTTATGTAACTTCTCGAAGACTGTATGTCTCATGGCTGCTGGAACGAAAGGTCGATATTTACCCGTAGAGGTGTCGCAGATTATTTTTGTCGTGCCAAAAGGAATTGCGTCTAGCTTTAAAGATGT
Source organism: Trichobilharzia szidati (assembly GCA_944472155.2). Taxonomy (NCBI): domain Eukaryota; kingdom Metazoa; phylum Platyhelminthes; class Trematoda; order Strigeidida; family Schistosomatidae; genus Trichobilharzia; species Trichobilharzia szidati. Next base: position 15,534,314 of record OX235271.1, read on the forward strand.
TGTTTTAGAAGACATGATCTTTTTTAGTTCGGCATCATCTCGTTGTAGGTTTGAGAGACGTTCGTAGTCGATGTCTGGGCATACAATGTTGTCAATGTGCACACGTGATAAAGCGTCTGCCACTTCATTGTTTTTACCCTTTACGTGTCGCAGATCGGAGGTGAACTGAGATATAAACTCGAGATGTCGTAGTTCACGCGGAGAGTAGTTATCCTGTTTTGCTGATAAGGCTTTCGTTAGAGCTTTATGGTCTGTGAAGACAGTAAAAGCTGTACCTTCCAGCATATGTCGAAAGTGCTTGATTGCTAAATAAACAGCCAATAACTCTCTACCAAAAGTGCTATAGCCACATTGAGTAGGATTCAGTCGTTTCGAAAAGAATGCTAGGGGTTGCCATTCGCCGTGTACGTGCTGTTGTAAAACTGCCCCGATGGCAACGTCTGAAGCGTCTGTCATGAGAGACAGGGGGCGTCATTTTGGCGTCTGACTAAGAGTGTCTTGTCATTTAACAATTGTTTGACATTTTCGAATGCTTTAACAGCTTCTGCGGGCAAATGGAATGAACGACTATATCCACGTAAGCAATCGGTTAATGGTTGTAAAGCTTTAGCACAGTTCGGGATAAAACGCCGGTAAAAATTAACGAGACCCAAAAATCGTCGTAATTTCTTAAAAGAATCTGGTAATGGATAATCTTTGATAGCTTGTACGTCATCAGGGACTGGTCTGATCCCTTGGCTATCGATTAAATGACCGAGAAATTTCAGTGAGGTCTTACCAAATTCGCATTTGTCTAAGTTGATAGTCATTCCGTATTGGTTCAGTCTTTCAAACACTGTCTTCACATGTTTCAAATGCTCGGCTTCGTCTGCACTTGCAATTAGTAAGTCATCGATGTATGCGTAGACAAAAGGGAGACCACGGAGTACTTGGTCAATTAGGCGTTGGAATGTCTGAGCGGCGTTCATAAGTCCGAATGGCATGCGTACGAATTCATATAAACCGAATGGTGTGGTAATGGCGGTTTTCGGAACGTCATCCGGGTGGATGGGGATATGATGATACGCTCGGACAAGATCGATTTTAGAGAAAACCTTAACATCTGGTAAGTTGCTAGCGAAATCGTGAATATGTGGTATTGGGTATCGATCAGGTACCGTTTGCTTGTTTAAAGCTCGATAATCACCACACGGCCGTATTTCACCAGAAGACTTTTTGGGTACCATGTGAAGTGGTGAAGACCAAGAGCTGTTGGATGGGCGAATAATACCAAGCTCTAGCATTTTATCGAACTCTGTTTTGGCGATTTTAAGTCGATGTGGGTCAAGGCGTCGGGGACGTGCAAAAACTGGTGGTCTAGTAGTTTTAATATGATGAACCACATGATGCTTCGGTTCTGTTCCTCGAAAAGAAGGTTGTAAAAGGTCAGGAAACTGATTTACCAAACTTGTATATGAAGATGCTGGTGTGCGTGTGACCATCAAGTTCAGTGATGATGCACGGCTAATCGTACCAGCAATGTACGTTTTATTGAGCGAATCTATTAGCTTGGGGCTTATCGGATCAACTAACAGTTTGTGTTGCTGTAGAAAATCAATACCGAGGATTGGGGATGGGACGTCTGCAATGATGAAAGACCAAGTGTAGGTATTCTTTAAACCAAAACCCAAAGTCATTCGTTTAGTTCCATATGTAACAATACTGGACTGATTAACAGCTTAGAGCGTAACTGCTGGGTCAGGATGTTGACGTTCCTGGGTAGACGGAGGGAGAACACTCACCTCTGCTCCTGTGTCAACTAAGAATGTGGTACCGGTATTTTTATCTGTTACATAAAACAAACGACTGTTAGATCGTAGATTGCCAACAGTATTTTTTACACATGACGATATATCTTTTGCTTTAGTCTGAAAGTTGCAAGGTGAACGGCACCGTCGTGCATTGCTTCCATAACTACGGTGATACCAGCAAATATTATCGCAATGTCGTGACGTGCTAGGGGACCGAGGAAGACGTCGACGAGACGAGCTTCTAGAACGGCTTGGTTGTGTGCGTGTAGTCAGTTTTGCTAACTGACTCAGTAAGGTGTCGACTTTGTGTTCTAGAGTCTGTATTCTATCGTGAGTGTCTGGTATTCTGCTAGTGGAAGCGACAGATTGAGGTGTTGACCTCTCGTACATGCGATCCGCGATTTCGGTGAGCCTTTCTATGTCAATGTCGTCGTCTCCGAAAGCAAGAACCTGCTGGATGTTTGCGGGAAGTCTTCGTAGCCATATTTGGTAAAAGAGACGTTTATCGATTCCTCTTCCTGCAACTAGGCTTTGCATATGCCTCATTAGTTGAGATGGGGTTTTATCACCTAACTCAACATTGCTTAAAAGGCGATCGAGTGCTTGCCTATCAGAAAGTGAAGTGCATCGCAGTACCTCTTCCTTCAGCTTGTCGTAAGGTGCTTCTGTGCTGGGATGAACGATGTATTGCCGTACCTGCTCGGCGACTTCGTCTGGTAGTACTGTACTCAAAATGCCAAATTTAGATGTCTGTGACGTGAGCTTATTGCTAGCCAAATAATGTTCCAGTCGTGCAAACCAAAGATGAGGGTCTTTGGGCTTAAAAACTGGTACAGTAAGAGAGATAGTACTAACAGATCCCAGCTCTAAGTTATCAGAGGTATTGGAAGACATGTTACAATCAGTAAAAAAATGGTTTAAGAGTAGCAAAATGGCAAAATTTGTGCACAATAAGAATACGGCAAAATAAAAAAGCATGCAATGCAGGTGCTTACCACAAATTACTGCAGGTTGTGCTATGAGAAAACACAAGAATGAGTTCGAATTGTTTAATAAATACTTAGATCCGCGAAAGTTAGAGTTTTAATAATCCAGCAAATGTACGACGCGTCGAGGTCAAAAAGTCGTCGTCGTCGTCGGAGTCAGCAATTTGTCGTCGGGGTCAGCAATTTGTCGTCGGGCTCACCAATTTGTTGCGTGTTCTATTTGACTAAATTAGCGTACACGTATTTCCTAGTACTTCTTCACGTTTATCAATGTGCGCAGACGTTGTGGCTACTCGACGCCCACAACGTAAAATCAGAAGGCACTTGTGAAGAGTATAATCGTGTATTATACCCGCTGTCAAATTTCAAAATTGTATCAAGGTAACGTTCAACAGTAAATTGACAAATGTTTACGAAGTACATATAAAATCGGTATGTGTAAACATATAATATGAGTATGCAAATTAGATTAAAAAAGTATGTTTATAGTTGGTATAGGGGTACTACACACCGGTCTCAATTGGCCATTTTGTGGTCAAAGGTGTCATTTAGTCATGGTCGCATCGTAGACATTCATCCAGTTGTCATTTCACATGAACGCCACAGAGTGCAGTTTATTTCCACTCTCTGACAATTGAGTCTCGTCAGTTATCTTCCTATACTTTCATCTGAGTTTATTCCTCCTAGATAGCAACCTGGTTATTCCATATAGCGCTTTGAAATATCTTTCATCCATCGCGCATTTCACTTCATTTGTTAATGACTCAGAGAATCGTCCTTCTACTCATCTGCAAATTTCCAATCCACTTGTTTGTTCAGCGTGACTAAGATTACATTGAGCTTCTAATATCGTTAATCATCTATGCAATTGTCCATCATCTGCTCCACTGGCGCTGTTTCCACTATTACAATCAAAGCTGTTCCTTCTCTGAAGTCTCCTTGTTTCCTCTAATACCTTTTCATCTTCTCTTCCACATTGCTATCAAAGAGTTATTGCCCTCATCCATAAAGGCTTTCTCGAAGATACATCTTCATTTCTTCGACTTTTCCTCTGAAAACTGCAGTAGAGTCGGTATTTATACCTTCGTCCTTCCATTAAACATTCGGTGCAGCCGTGAACAGCGCGCTGTATTAGAATGCGATATCAGGTCGAGGTTCATATCACCAATCAGAAATTCAGTGTCACACTGAACGACGAGGTGAAGATGCGTTCTAGCAAAGATCGTGCACCTTTTTCTGAAACATCTGCGGCCTTGAACGAAGATTCTGCATTAAGGAGAGTCCTCGAAACACTAAAACAGATAATTAGTGCCTCTTCCATTGGAGATAACAGCGTAGATGAAGCGAGTGGCATATGTCAATGATATTGATATTAATGTTAATGATTTCCCTTATTCTATAGGAGTAATTATGATACAGTGTGGAATCATCAGCATTTCGTACAGTACTTCATCTGATTCATCCACAATATGACATAGTCCTTTCAGAGTGTCCCAGAAAAGACTGTGTGGAGCAATAGCGAAAATTAGTTGAGCTGAAAGAGTTAACGAAATGCAATAGTGGGGATTGAAGGATTTCAAAATGCGTTTACTCCTTACACTAGTTGGCTAGACGTATCATTTTCATAGAATTACACAAGTCATGGGGCAAATTAGGAAGATAAGATAAATAGGAACCGACGACAGATGAGCAATCAACGAACTAAAATGTGCATACGCCTGTCTCCCTTTCTCAATCGAAACCAAAGTCACATAAATCAGTGTCATGAAAAATCGTGGGATGCTTCGTAGCAGCATGAACTATTACCAATTAACTCATCATTTTGTCACTACAGTTTGAATACATCTCCAATGGAGGTAATACGGAAATCCGTTAGTCGCTTACTCTCACGAAGAACGAGGATGCTTCAAATATATATATATATATATGTACAGTCTACATTCTTTTTACAATCATTGAGGCTGTGATTTCGGTTAGAATCAAACGACATGAAAATGGATGCTCAGATATACATAGAATTCATTTGCTAATGCTGAATTGGACTGTGGGAATACGTGAGAATAATATTTCACTACAACTTTGTTGTGTTTATCTTACCAGCTTGAGGTATTTCATTCTTTTTTCTAATGTGTCCACGGCTGATGTGATTGTCCATTAAACATAATGTGCATATATGGAATTTCCGTTGAGGTTTCCGGTGAAAGCGAGAATAAATGAAGAGTGGTTTAAAGCAGGAAGAATAAACGTATGACTTGGCCATAGACTAAACACAATGTTTTTGTGTTGAAATCCAGTAAGCAACTGAGATCAGCCAAAGTTAGAGCATAAAGCGACACGAAGTAGAAGAAATGTCTTCAATATTGTACGTTTTGAGTAAGTAGTCTGAGGACGTCAACCTGCAATCAACATATGATCACAATTTATGATGAACATTCAGATACTCAGGAATGCCTTCACCACAGGTCAGATCCGAGCAAAGTCGGATACACTACGTGGCATCACTGCTGAAATCTGCGTGGAAGAACATTGGATCTCACTTTATGAAACTGCTGTTCAAGGAAACGTGTACAACTGTTCCAGGAAGAAAGAGTAAACAAAAATAGAGAAGTTATGCGACTCAACAGACATCTACCTGTACGACAGTTGAGGAGAGGAGATGAGAAGATGATGAGGGAGAGGAACGCTGAATGCAAAGATGAATACGAGAAGGAGAACCTGAGTTCAATGTATCCTGCACAGAATAAAGAAAAAATTGAAGCATAAGAAGAAGAGTGCTGAAGCAGACAAAAAAGAATTCTAAGTTACACTGTCCAGCGACCGAAGCAGAAAAATCGAGGTCGGTTGTTACGACGTGAATAGATTCTGTTTCATACAGCGTATATTCAGAACCCTAGGAGATGGTGGTCTGATCCCACATCTGCTGCCATTCTCGAATTTACTTCCAGTGTGCTGCATCTCCACTTCATTGAAGGGTATTGTGCCTCTGCTCAAGAAATCATTAAAGCTGCTGATTTCTGCGAATAATTCTCTTTATTGTCTTTTACTTCAACGAGGCAGAGCCCCTCAGTATGTGATCATTTCTCTTCCTGCATTATCTAATGAGGATTTTGATGATGTTATCGGAGACGTTGACCATTGATTTTGTACTTCTTCGTGGAGGTTGGCCTTATTCTCTTGTTCCGAATAGTTCGCAGCAAAAGGATAAATGTGTAATTCGTTGTGGGTAAAATTCATTTTGATATAGACTCACAGTGTTATACAGTAATATTTACTAGTGACGTCTCTAGCACAATTTATTTATGCTCGTGATCGTATCAAGGCCTTATTCACACAACTTTTCAAAATTATTCAAATAAATCAATTAGTATTCATCGCTTGACTTGATTGAAAGTAGTATTTCCAATATTCCGGGATGAGTGATGAATCATTCCTATTGCATGTGTTCAGTGTAGTTTCTGTGAAAAAGGATTCAGCAACCAAGCTCTCTTTCTCCATCTACCTACAATACGTTTTAGACGTGTATTAATTCCTGAAACCTACTGCGTGGTTATGCGTTGTTAATCCATGCAGTGCAAATTCTGAGCTCTTTTCTGAGTTAATTATCTCCACGGTTGGGTTCAATCTTCCTAGCGTTAGTCAAATTCTTATTTTCCGACAATCTGACTAGTCCCGACCCACTTGTTTGAACTATGTAGTTGATCACACAGTCACTGCAAGGTGTTTAGTCAATTATATTATTGTGTCTAATTGGGCCAACCAACAGTGTTTTGTAACCCATAGAGCTTGTTCTACCTGAGTGAGTTTGCAGGTTCAAATGCACCTCTTATTCCTGCTTTGTTGAGAATCCTACGTAGGGAGGATCTCAGATGTCCCCTGCTTATATGATAGGCTGCAGACGCCTTAAAATCTCTCTTATTTATGATTTCTATATTAATTTCGACATTATTTCAATTCTGACCTTTAGGGATTTACTTTTTGGAAATTTATAGGATAATTATTTGACAACAACGCTTCTTCTCTCTGTTTCATTTCATAATTTCCATCTTTTGTTGTGCTACTTAGTGCCATTGCTCGGTTTGTCAGACACTTAACTAAATCTGTCTTTACAGATATACGAATAAAATATATGCGCCACGATAGGGGATATTGGTGATCCCATTGCTACACCTTCAGTTTGCCCATATATTTTGCCTTGGAATTTAAATATAGTAGATATGAGGCATAGCTGAATCCCTAAAATAATTTCTTCAATGGACAGCTTTGTCCTATGATTGAGTTCAGGATCCGCAGTTAGTTCTTTTTTAACTGCTTCTAAGGCCATATTGACTGGTATATTAGTATAAAGACTGGTTATATCAAAACTAACCATTGTTTCATCATTATCTAGTTGTATGTCATTTAGTTTATTTTTCATCTCATATCAATTAGTTAGTCTACAATTTGAACGATTTCTAATGGGGCATAATATTAGAGCTAAATGTTTTGATAATTCATATGTAGGGGTATTAATATATGTGTAAAACTTGGGCACTGTGGTAGTGAGTAATTCCATATTAGTTTGTTTATTAGGTATATCACACAGTGAAACAGTATTATTTACTGGATGACGTTTCGAACAAAATTTATTGTTCATAATCATATCAATTGTGATCACACGACTTTGACACTTGAGTTTTATAGCTTTCTTTGTTTTCTCCTATTTGTCGTAGGGGGAGTAGAATTTTCCAGATATCGGGGACAGGTGATGAATCATTCCTATTACATGTATTTGCAGTTGATTCGATAAACAAAGCTTCTGTTATCAATCTCTCCCTATACCCTGTGACATTAGATTTTAAAACTGTCATCCTATCCCATCCTATTGTATGGTTGTGTGTGACTGCATGTAGTGCTATAGCTGAACTATTCTCTAGATTACTTATTTTATTCGGGTCAACCAATCTAGATTTTGCTAAGTTTTTATGTTCAGCTAGTCTAACTGCCCCTGTTCTACTAGTTTGACCTATGTATTTGACCTGACAATCATTGCAGGGTATTAGATAAATTAAATTGCTTTGTTTTAAAGGCTCTACAGGATCCTTTAGCCGACAAAGCTTGTTTCTAATTGAGTTTGTGGGTTTGAATGCCGTTTTTATTCCTGCCTTGTTTAGAATTCTGCGTAAGGCTTCCGAGGTTCCTTCTTTGTATGGAATTACTACTGATGATTTAGACTCTTTATTGTTGGTGTCGTTATCAATATGTAGGGGTATTTGTAAAATCTACTATTGGTCTTATGGGATAACCTGGCTTATGTATTTTAATAGTACCATACATCCTACTAGCATTATTAGTTTTAGGCATTAAATTAAACCATTTTGACTCACCCAGTGACGGCTTCATTCTGCGTACTAATTCCGCTGTGGATTTTTTAACCTTATTCATTATTGTATCTACGGGCTTCTTGATTTCCTCATATGGACCCATTGCAATATATTCAGTGACTTTCTTGATGTAGTCAGATTTATTCAAAACTACGGTGGCGTTTCCTTTGTCAGCTTTTGCGATGACAATATTTCTATCCTGTTTAAGATTAGTTAAAGCTTCTCTTTCCAATTTTGTCAAGTTTGATTTTGCCTTCTTTTGATTTTTTAATGTTAATGCACATTGTGCTCTAACCTCCTCTGCTGGACGTGAACATTGAACGTCTGTTTTACTGAGTCTGGCAGCCATTAATGGGCAACTGAAAGGCGCGAATGGTCGATCTCTTGCAAGTTGAAAGAGGACTGGAGTTAAATACGAATAAAAGTACTTTATAACTTCATTTGTACTCAACATTTTGTTTGTAGACTTTGTAGTTTTCTTCAATTTAATAGCCAAACAATATAATTTCGTTCAAGGAATACTGGTGCATTGGATTTAAAGTTGAAGAAAGTGCGTAGTATTTATCGGCTCAATCGCTTAATTCTTCATTAAGATAGGCACTTAGGGCTACGTTCCTTGACAAACCTCTTCTGTTGTTGTCTTATCTATTGAACCTAGCGCTACTTCTATGTTAGGAATGACATCCTCTGGTTTTAGTTTATTAACTGTTACGTTGAAATTTAGTACTTTCTCCAGTACTTTTATCTCACTGGAGCTTAGTTCCCTTGATGAGAGGTTGATCACCCACTTTGTTTTGTCGATAGAGGATGAAGCATTGACATCAATGTCATTTGCTGTGTTCTTTTCTTCAATAAGTTTGTTGAATTTTTTGATTTGTGTGTTTTTTGATTTTCTTAATGCAGATTCTCTAGCTTTTTTGGATGTTTCAAGAATAATTGTATAATCTTTGTCATTGATCATATATTTGAGTTTGTGTTTGAGTTTTTCCATTTCATTTCGTATATTATTTAGTTTCACAGTGACTCGATGTAATTCTTCTCTTAGACATAATGTACTGACATTTTCGGCAGCTGATGTTATTTTACTTGAAGTAATTGGAGTACGTAGACGTAAATATTTCGGAATAATATGATTTTTAAAACATCGACTGTTAAAAATCCGATGATTTGTGAATCTTGCTTCAGTTTGACAAAGTCGTGTGAGTTTGTTGATAAGCTTCCTGGTAGGAAGATCATAAGTATCATTGATATAAGAATAAAACTTGAGAACTGTGGTAGAGTGTAATTCCATTATGGATAAATTTTATTTTGATATAGTCTCACAGTGTAATACAGTAATATTTACTGATGACACGTTTCGAGCACAATTTATTGCTCATAATCATATCAAGGTAATCACACGACTTCCTAAATTCATTTATATAGTTCCATTGTTTTTCACTTGATTTTCACTAGTGTTTGTAGTGTTTATAGTGATTATAGAAAATCAACGCATTCTAATAGATATTTAGACTTTAATTCATCTCATCCTTTAACTGTTAAGGCAGGCTTAGTTAAATGTTTAACAAACGAGCAATGGCACTAGGTAGCACAAAAAAAGACCTTAATGATGAAATAAAACAAATAGAAGAGGCGTTGGTTTTAAATAACTATCCTCTAAAATTCATTAGGAAGATTGAAAAAGGCCAAAAGAAAAAGAATTGTGAAACTAGTAATCATAACATAAATAAGAGAGAACATAAGTCATCTACAGTTATACCATATAAAGAGGAGACATCTGAGACCCTACGTACGATTCTAAATAAAGCAGGAATCAGGGTGGCATTTAAACCTACAAACTCACTCAGGGACAAGCTCTGTAGGTTAAAGGACCCAGTGGACCCAATTAGACAAAATAATATAATTTACAAAATACCCTGCAATGACTGTGATCGAGGTCAACTACATAGGTCAAACTAGTAGGTCAGGGGTAGTCAGATTGTCAGAACATAAGAATTTAGCTAAGGTAAGAATGGTTGACCCAGAGAAGATAAGTAATTTAGAAAAAAGCTCGGCAATTGCAATGCATGCATTAACACACAACCACACAATAGGGTGGGAGAGGGTTAAAATTCTAAAAAGTAATCTAGGTAGGTGGAGAGAGAGGTTGATTACTGAATCTTTGTTCATCGAATCTACACCCAACACATGCAATAGGAATGAATCATCACTCATACCTGAAATATGGAAAATAATACTACCAATCAAATCTCAGATGGGATGAATTGAAGTCTGCATATCTGTTGGCAGAATGCGCTGCTTTTTTTAATGAACGAGAGTGTGCTGTTCACCTTCTTCTATTTGTTCTATTTTACAATCTCATATCATAGCTAATTCTCCATGTTCATTTCCCGATTCAACAATGAATTCAGTTCCCTTCAATGGTGAGTTTATACGTGTCAAGAAGCTAGAGATATGCACTGTTTACAACAAAGTGAATGTGTAAACCACCTATCTCCATCATATATTTGGAGTAGGATTAAAGGTATTAGGAGAAGTAATTTCCAGCTGTCCATGAAGAAATCTGCAACGAGCAATCCCATTGCTACAACTACTCAATGTCTGCCGATTTTACTGTGGAATTTGAAGACTGTAGATTTGAAGCATAACTGAATTCACTAAATAATTTCCTAAATGAGCAGATCGTTGAAATTCTAGACTGACTAATTCATATGAGATGAAAAATAAACTAAATGACATACAACTAGATAATGATGAAACAATGGTTAGTTTTGATATAACCAGTCTTTATACTAATATACCAGTCAATATGGCCTTAGAAGCAGTTAAAAAAGAACTAACTGCGGATCCTGAACTCAATCATAGGACAAAGCTGTCCATTGAAGAAATTATTTTAGGGATTCAGCTATGCCTCATATCTACTATATTTAAATTCCAAGGCAAAATATATGGGCAAACTGAAGGTGTAGCAATGGGATCACCAATATCCCCTATCGTGGCAGATATATTTTTGGATAGCTGGGAAAATATGGCACTTAATACGTGTAATCCTACTCCAAAAATATGGTGGAGATATGTGGATGACACTTTCACAGTGTTAAAACCAGAACATATCTCTAGCTTCTTGACACACATAAACTCACTAGTGGAGGGAATAAAATTCACATTTGAAGCCGAAAATGAGCAAGGAGAATTAGCAATGTTAGATTGTAAAATAAAACGAATAGAAGAAGGCAAACTACACAGTAGTGTTTATAGAAAACCAACGCCTTTTTATGGATATTTAGACTTGAATTCATCTCATCCTTTAACTGTTAAGGCAGGCTTAGTTAAATGTTTAACAAACGAGCAATGGCACCAGGTAGCACAAAAAAAGACCTTAATGATGAAATAAAATAAATAGAAGAGGCGTTGGTTTTAAATAACTATCCTCTAAAATTCATTAGGAAGATTGGAAAACGACAAAAGAAAAAGAATTTTGAAACTAGTAATCATAACATAAATAAGAGAGATTTTAAGGCGTCTGCAGCTCTATCATATAAGCAGGGGACATCTGAGATCCTCCCTACGTAGGATTCTCAACAAAGCAGGAATAAGAGGTGCATTTGAACCTGCAAACTCACTCAGGTAGAACAAGCTCTATGGGTTACAAAACACTGTTGGTTGGCCCAATTAGACACAATAATATAATTGACTAAACACCTTGCAGTGACTGTGTGATCAACTACATAGTTCAAACAAGTGGGTCGGGACTAGTCAGATTGTCGGAAAATAAGAATTTGACTAACGCTAGGAAGATTGAACCCAACCGTGGAGATAATTAACTCAGAAAAGAGCTCAGAATTTGCACTGCATGGATTAACAACGCATAACCACACAGTGGGTTTGAGGAAGTAATAAACGTCTAAAACGTATTGTAGGTAGGTGGAGAAAGAGAGCTTGGTTGCTGAATCCTTTTTCACAGAAACTACACTGAACACATGCAATAGGAATGATTCATCACTCATACCCGATTTTGAATAATGTTAAAACGTTGTGTGAATAAGGCCTTGATACGATCACGAGCATAAATAAATTGTGCTAGAGACGTCACCAGTAAATATCACTGTATAACACTGTGAGTCTATATCAAAATGAATTTTACCCACAACGAATTACACATTTATCCTTTGACTGCGAACTACTCGGAACAAGAGAATAAGGCCGACCTCCACGAAGAAGTACAAAATCAATGGTCAACGTCTCCGATAACATCATCAAAATCCTCATTAGATAATGCAGGAAGAGAAATGATCACATACTGAGGGGCTCTGCCTCGTTGAAGTAAAAGACAATAAAGAGAATTATTCGCAGAAATCAGCAGCTTTAATGATTTCTTGAGCAGAGGCACAATACCCTTCAATGAAGTGGAGATGCAGCACACTGGAAGTAAATTCGAGAATGGCAGCAGATGTGGGATCAGACCACCATCTCCTAGTGTTCTGAATATACGCTGTATGAAACAGAATCTATTCACGTCGTAACAACCGACCTCGATTTTTCTGCTTCGGTCGCTGGACAGTGTAACTTAGAATTCTTTTTTGTCTGCTTCAGCACTCTTCTTCTTATGCTTCAATTTTTTCTTTATTCTGTGCAGGATACACTGAACTCAGGTTCTCCTTCTCGTATTCATCTTTGCATTCAGCGTTCCTCTCCCTCATCATCTTCTCATCTCCTCTCCTCAACTGTCGTACAGGTAGATGTCTGTTGAGTCGCATAACTTCTCTATTTTTGTTTACTCTTTCTTCCTGGAACAGTTGTACACGTTTCCTTGAACAGCAGTTTCATAAAGTGAGATCCAATGTTCTTCCACGCAGATTTCCGCAGTGATGCCACGTAGTGTATCCGACTTTGCTTGGATCTGACCTGTGGTGAAGGCATTCCTGAGTATCTGAATGTTCATCTGAAATTACAGTGGCCTGTCCCCAATTGTTTTGAAGGACTTCAGCCTCACATTGAAATTCCGTTGTGCTAGATATTTGTCTGGTCCCACATTTGCTCCTATTCTCGAATTTGCTTCCAGCGTCCTTTGTCTCCACTTCCTAAAAGACCATCGGGTGGAATTCCAGCTGATTTTTTGTCTGTCATACAAACGAAATGCATGTCACTTTGTGCATATAGTTGTGCTTGTACACACTTTTTCATTAAAGGCACAAATTTCTGTGAGTAATTCCCTGTATTATCCTTTATATCGCCGAAGCAGACCCTCTCAATCTGTGATGATTTGTCTTCCTGTATTTTTAAAAGTATAGGGTGAGGGGAGCGAAGTAGTCCGATTTATAGGATCATGTGCCGATGGTCAAAGTAAGGAAAGTGGCTGTACAGATTTCTTCTGAACACACAGGTTTGTCTTCTTCGGGTGAATTTCTGTTGCTTAAGCTGTATGTAGAAGACGAACTGGTAAAACAAAATTAAGATGATTTGGAATGCGATAGATAATCGATACTTTTGACTCGTATGTATTATCGAAGCATAAAGGCTATGTGAGTACCTTGATACGATTATCAGCAATACATTGTGTCCTAAATATCATCAGCATATGGCGCTGTATAGCACTGTGTGACTTAATGAAAATCAAAATGTGTTTTGCACATTCTCTATACATCGTTCCTTCTAGAAAAGTCATAGTCACTGACACTCCACTCCTACTAATCTGTCCTACTCAAATGGTACCGAAGTCAACTACACCTCACCTCATAATGTATAACATCATTTCACATGGTCAAATTAATTCAGTATATTCGAGCTACTTCTGTCCAATGCATTATACACTCAAATAATTGTTTTTTATTTTATTTTTTATTTACAGCTTGATTCCACACCGTATTTTCAGTACAAGTATGCAACTTTCAGCATGGATATCGGTAGCCCGAATTCAGGCCAACCATAGATATCGGGTGTGCGCCGGCAGGGGATCGAACCCCGGACCATGTGGATGGTCGGCGAGAGTCCTAACCACTGTGCCACCGACGCACAGAAGGATGAGTGAAAGCACCTTGGATGGTATTCCTGCACTCATGATTGTGTGTACTCGCAGAATCAGAAGTTTCCATTTTCCACTGCGTGAGCCTCTGTACATACTAGTTTCACATCATATTACAGAAGAACGAAAATTTTAGTGGGTAGCATGAGAAGTAGTTGGAGTTGTTTTCATTATTATTATGATTACTGTTCTATTTTCATTTTTCTCGTATGATTTTTCTCCTGTTACTCTGATTCCTCTCAAGGTCACACGTGCTCATTATCTTCACATTCCAGTGTGTAAACTACAACAGCGAGAGCAAACAAATTTCACTGTATGAGTAGGCTGAGTATCTACTTACTCACAGATATAGATGAAACTACAATTTGCAATTGTCTAATAGTAAGTAGTTTTGATAGTAGTCTCGTGTTTTCCAGTTTTCATCAATTTACTCACATCACTCAGTTCGACTGAAGGAGATAAATTCAAATGAGTTCGTCTGGATTTATTATTCAATGACGACAGCCAGAATCATGAAGCGTTGTGATGAGACGGTGTTGTGGTAATGTTTGAAATACGTTTTGATTTTGTGAGAAGTATCTATTTGATTCAGTGTATGTGAGCACAATGTGTTCTCCTTGCATAAGCCAATCGCAGATGTAAAGGTAACTGGTGTTTCACAAAATGCTTTGAAATGGCCGATGAATGTCATGTATCAGTGTCAGTTGGTATCGCATTGAGGATAGTGCGGCTGATCCGTAGAGGCTGAAACATGTTTCACCAATTTCTTTCGGCTATCGTGAATTGAGTGAGTGAGTATTCAGTATTGTTCCAACGCAGCTCACTGTTCGAACAGTTAACAAAATTTTTGGTTCTGGTTGAAAAATCTGTGAAAATCATGCTAACTTAACTGGTTGAAAACAGAAAATAAACGCGAGTGTGCTGTTCACCTTCTTCTATTTGTTCTATTTTACAATCTCATATCACAGCTAATTCTCCATGTTCATTTCCCGATTCAACTATGAATTGAGTTTCCTTCAATAGTGAGTTTATACGTGTCAAGAAGCTAGAGACATGCACTGTTAACAACAAAGTGAATGTGTAAACCACCTATCTCCATCATATATTTGGAGTAGGATTAAAGGTATTAGGAGAAGTAATTTCCAGCTGTCCATGAAGAAATCTGCAACGAGCAATCCCATTGCTACAACTACTCAATGTCTGCCGATTTTACTGTGGAATTTGAAGACTGTAGATTTGAAGCATAACTGAATTCACTAAATAATTTCCTAAATGAGCAGATCGTTGAAATTCTAGACTGACTAATTCATATGAGATGAAAAATAAACTAAATGACATACAACTAGATAATGATGAAACAATGGTTAGTTTTGATATAACCAGTCTTTATACTAATATACCAGTCAATATGGCCTTAGAAGCAGTTAAAAAAGAACTAACTGCGGATCCTGAACTCAATCATAGGACAAAGCTGTCCATTGAAGAAATTATTTTAGGGATTCAGCTATGCCTCATATCTACTATATTTAAATTCCAAGGCAAAATATATGGGCAAACTGAAGGTGTAGCAATGGGATCACCAATATCCCCTATCGTGGCAGATATATTTTTGGATAGCTGGGAAAATATGGCACTTAATACGTGTAATCCTACTCCAAAAATATGGTGGAGATATGTGGATGACACTTTCACAGTGTTAAAACCAGAACATATCTCTAGCTTCTTGACACACATAAACTCACTAGTGGAGGGAATAAAATTCACATTTGAAGCCGAAAATGAGCAAGGAGAATTAGCAATGTTAGATTGTAAAATAAAACGAATAGAAGAAGGCAAACTACACAGTAGTGTTTATAGAAAACCAACGCCTTTTTATGGATATTTAGACTTGAATTCATCTCATCCTTTAACTGTTAAGGCAGGCTTAGTTAAATGTTTAACAAACGAGCAATGGCACCAGGTAGCACAAAAAAAGACCTTAATGATGAAATAAAATAAATAGAAGAGGCGTTGGTTTTAAATAACTATCCTCTAAAATTCATTAGGAAGATTGGAAAACGACAAATGAAAATGAATTGTGAAACTAGTAATCATAACATAAATAAGAGAGATTTTAAGGCGTCTGCAGCTCTATCATATAAGCAGGGGACATCTGAGATCCTCCCTACGTAGGATTCTCAACAAAGCAGGAATAAGAGGTGCATTTGAACCTGCAAACTCACTCAGGTAGAACAAGCTCTATGGGTTACAAAACACTGTTGGTTGGCCCAATTAGACAGAATAATATAATCAACTAAACACCTTGCAGTGACAGTGTGATCAACTACATAGTTCAAACAAGTGGGTCGGGACTAGTCAGATTGTCGGAAAATAAGAATTTGACTAACGCTAGGAAGATTGAACCCAACCGTGGAGATAATTAACTCAGGAAAGAGCTCAGAATTTGCACTGCATGGATTAACAACGCATAACCACACAGTGGGTTTGAGGAAGTATTAAACGTCTAAAACGTATTGTAGGTAGGTGGAGAAAGAGAGCTTGGTTGCTGAATCCTTTTTCACAGAAACTACACTGAACACATGCAATAGGAATGATTCATCACTCATACCCGATTTTGAATAATGTTAAAACGTTGTGTGAATAAGGCCTTGATACGATCACGAGCATAAATAAATTGTGCTAGAGACGTCACCAGTAAATATCACTGTATAACACTGTGAGTCTATATCAAAATGAATTTTACCCACAACGAATTACACATTTATCCTTTGACTGCGAACTACTCGGAACAAGAGAATAAGGCCGACCTTCACGAAGAAGTACAAAATCAATGGTCAACGTCTCCGATAACATCATCAAAATCCTCATTAGATAATGCAGGAAGAGAAATGATCACATACTGAGGGGCTCTGCCTCGTTGAAGTAAAAGACAATAAAGAGAATTATTCGCAGAAATCAGCAGCTTTAATGATTTCTTGAGCAGAGGCACAATACCCTTCAATGAAGTGGAGATGCAGCACACTGGAAGTAAATTCGAGAATGGCAGCAGATGTGGGATCAGACCACCATCTCCTAGTGTTCTGAATATACGCTGTATGAAACAGAATCTATTCACGTCGTAACAACCGACCTCGATTATTCTGCTTCGGTCGCTGGCCAGTGTAACTTAGAATTCTTTTTTGTCTGCTTCAGCACTCTTCTTCTTATGCTTCAATTTTTTCTTTATTCTGTGCAGGATACACTGAACTCAGGTTCTCCTTCTCGTATTCATCTTTGCATTCAGCGTTCCTCTCCCTCATCATCTTCTCATCTCCTCTCCTCAACTGTCGTACAGGTAGATGTCTGTTGAGTCGCATAACTTCTCTATTCTTGTTTACTCTTTCTTCCTTGGACAGTTGTACACGTTTCCTTGAACAGCAGTTTCATAAAGTGAGATCCAATGTTCTTCCACGCAGATTTCAGCAGTGATGCCACGTAGTGTATCCGACTTTGCTTGGATCTGACCTGTGGTGAAGGCATTCCTGAGTATCTGAATGTTCATCTTAAATTACAGTGGCCTGTCCCCAATTGTTTTGAAGGACTTCAGCCTCACATTGAAATTCCGTTGTGCTGGATATTGGTCTGGTCCCACATTTGCTTCTATTCTCGAATTTGCTTCCAGCGTCCTTTGTCTCCACTTCCTAGAAGACCATCGGGTGGAATTCCAGCTGATTTGTTGTCTGTCATACAAACGAAATGCATGTCACTTTGTGCATATAGTTGTGCTTGTACACACTTTTTCATTAAAGGCACAAATTTCTGTGAGTAATTCCCTGTATTATCCTTTATATCGCCGAAGCAGACCCTCTCAATCTGTGATGATTTGTCTTCCTGTATTTTTAAAAGTATAGGGTGAGGGGAGCGAAGTAGTCCGATTTATAGGATCATGTGCCGATGGTCAAAGTAAGGAAAGTGGCTGTACAGATTTCTTCTGAACACACAGGTTTGTCTTCTTCGGGTGAATTTCTGTTGCTTAAGCTGTATGTAGAAGACGAACTGGTAAAACAAAATTAAGATGATTTGGAATGCGATAGATAATCGATACTTTTGACTCGTATGTATTATCGAAGCATAAAGGCTATGTGAGTACCTTGATACGATTATCAGCAATACATTGTGTCCTAAATATCATCAGCATATGGCGCTGTATAGCACTGTGTGACTTAATGAAAATCAAAATGTGTTTTGCACATTCTCTATACATCGTTCCTTCTAGAAAAGTCATAGTCACTGACACTCCACTCCTACTAATCTGTCCTACTCAAATGGTACCGAAGTCAACTACACCTCACCTCATAATGTATAACATCATTTCACATGGTCAAATTAATTCAGTATATTCGAGCTACTTCTGTCCAATGCATTATACACTCAAATAATTGTTTTTTATTTTATTTTTTATTTACAGCTTGATTCCACACCGTATTTTCAGTACAAGTATGCAACTTTCAGCATGGATATCGGTAGCCCGAATTCAGGCCAACCATAGATATCGGGTGTGCGCCGGCAGGGGATCGAACCCCGGACCATGTGGATGGTCGGCGAGAGTCCTAACCACTGTGCCACCGACGCACAGAAGGATGAGTGAAAGCACCTTGGATGGTATTCCTGCACTCATGATTGTGTGTACTCGCAGAATCAGAAGTTTCCATTTTCCACTGCGTGAGCCTCTGTACATACTAGTTTCACATCATATTACAGAAGAACGAAAATTTTAGTGGGTAGCATGAGAATTAGTTGGAGTTGTTTTCATTATTATTATGATTACTGTTCTATTTTCATTTTTCTCGTATGATTTTTCTCCTGTTACTCTGATTCCTCTCAAGGTCACACGTGCTCATTATCTTCACATTCCAGTGTGTAAACTACAACAGCGAGAGCAAACAAATTTCACTGTATGAGTAGGCTGAGTATCTACTTACTCACAGATATAGATGAAACTACAATTTGCAATTGTCTAATAGTAAGTAGTTTTGATAGTAGTCTCGTGTTTTCCAGTTTTCATCAATTTACTCACATCACTCAGTTCGACTGAAGGAGATAAATTCAAATGAGTTCGTCTGGATTTATTATTCAATGACGACAGCCAGAATCATGAAGCGTTGTGATGAGACGGTGTTGTGGTAATGTTTGAAATACGTTTTGATTTTGTGAGAAGTATCTATTTGATTCAGTGTATGTGAGCACAATGTGTTCTCCTTGCATAAGCCAATCGCAGATGTAAAGGTAACTGGTGTTTCACAAAATGCTTTGAAATGGCCGATGAATGTCATGTATCAGTGTCAGTTGGTATCGCATTGAGGATAGTGCGGCTGATCCGTAGAGGCTGAAACATGTTTCACCAATTTCTTTCGGCTATCGTGAATTGAGTGAGTGAGTATTCAGTATTGTTCCAACGCAGCTCACTGTTCGAACAGTTAACAAAATTTTTGGTTCTGGTTGAAAAATCTGTGAAAATCATGCTAACTTAACTGGTTGAAAACAGAAAATAAACGCGAGTGTGCTGTTCACCTTCTTCTATTTGTTCTATTTTACAATCTCATATCACAGCTAATTCTCCATGTTCATTTCCCGATTCAACTATGAATTGAGTTTCCTTCAATAGTGAGTTTATACGTGTCAAGAAGCTAGAGACATGCACTGTTAACAACAAAGTGAATGTGTAAACCACCTATCTCCATCATATATTTGGAGTAGGATTAAAGGTATTAGGAGAAGTAATTTCCAGCTGTCCATGAAGAAATCTGCAACGAGCAATCCCATTGCTACAACTACTCAATGTCTGGCGATTTTACTGTGGAATTTGAAGACTGTAGATTTGAGTCATAACTGGATTCATTAAACAACTTCCTAAATGAGCAGATTTCTCCTTTGTGTAAGTTAAGGATCTGCAGTTAGTTACTGTGTGTCACCGGAATGTTTATCTTGCAAGGCATGTAGATTCAAGTTGATGGTTCTCTTCGATAAACTCCACACAAATGATCCTCAGAATCAGCGCACCGTAACTTCTCTTGTTTTCCTGTCAGATCACCACTTCAAATGCATTTTCGATTATTCCGTGATTCTTCCGAAGCAGCATAACTGTAACTAGCTTCTCGATCTCGACAGTACTTGCTTCTCTCCAGAAACAATGTTGGCGATGTATGAATAATAGTCATCATCGGAGTTCACCACATTGAATACGTCGAAATTAGGAGTTCAGGTGTAATATCTGCTTAAAGAGGGTTATAGATTATTTTACTCGCATTTCTTGCAATGTCTTCACAGGTGACGTGTTTTTTATCAAGCACAAATCATCTAACAGGTTCCCTCACCATTTGGAATCAAATATCTTGTCAGGTTTCAGGCGGTTATTCAGGTAGTAAGTATATAGTTATAACAGTTATCCTCTTCATCACTGACACCCAATATAATCATCTCAATAAGCACACGCCGGATGATATCTAGATATGATGAAATGTCTGTAGACTACGCTTGCATAATCCAGGATGTAACGAGCGATATCGAATATCTGTGGTGTGAACACAGGGAACCGCACATTGTATAGCTCTGGAAAACCTCATCGAGAGACGCACAGTCAGAAAACGCCACAAAGACAGCTAGAAGTCCGTTACATATCATAAAGTATACGTGGTTCATTTCGACAACAAATGAGTTATCGAGAACACAGAATCAGTTCAACAGCGATGCGGGAAGGAGATATCTACAGCTTGCTCTACTTTATTTGTTTGTCTGTTAACTCTGCATAACCTTTGCTCTTCTCTACAACTCTCAGGCAATTTTCTCACATTCTCTTTCTTTTCTATGTGCGTGCACATGAAATAGCATTCGCTGAAAAATTCGTCCCATAACGTCACTCCAGAGGCATCATTCAACTCCTCTTAAACGGTGATTCTTCTAAGCCATCATAGTTATGACAACTGATCACTTTTGTTTTTGTATGTCGTGGGTGCGATTGCGACATGTAGGGGATCGTGCGAGCAGGTGACAGATTATGGGCAATTGTGGACCCAAATGAAGTGGACGGCAGCAAATAGAACAAAGTGGAGATGCGTCATTGAAGCCCTATGTTCCACTAAAAAACCGAAGGAATGATGAATAAAATAAATAACTTCTCTTTGACTCTCAGAAATTACCACAGTACCTTCGTTTCTGTAAATTCTGACTCCGTAGCGAATTTGTTATCACTGAAATGAACTGAATAAATCTGTTGCCTATTTGTTACAACTGCACCTAATAATTTCTATAACGGTAATAAACTCGAATGGAATGCTACTATGCCCATTTGTCCTATGTACCCACAGATTCACTGAGCCACGCAAATGACATAAGACAAAGGCCGCCCTGTGACTAAGATTTTGTATTGTACTATGTAGTTTAAGGAACGACAAGTGATATTTGTGAATTTTCTTAACCGTAATAAAATCGGCTCGAAACGGCGAGAACCAAATAAGGATTAATTTTGTTTTTTTTCGATTTGATCAGGGATTGATATCAGTTAGAGAGCCACTGAAAGCCAGAGAGTACTGGGATGAAACAGCTGTCCAGTTCTCACTAGTTTTCAATAGTTCTCTAACTGATATCAATCCGTGATCGACTCGTTGAATTATATTTTTGCATTTTCCAAATTACCATAAGTTTAATTACAATTGCTGAGATCCACAGAAAACGTGTTGGAAACTATAAAAACTGAGTACGACATTTGAAAGACCATGTTTAACGCGTAATTTATTGTGATGACGAAAAAAGCAACTTCCAAGAGTTCGTCGAATACTCGTAGGTCGGTTGATTTTGTAGACACATTTCAATCATGTCCCTGAGGCTACTCAGAAAAGCTGGAAAAATTCACATGACCTATAGCGAATCAGTGAAATGAAGAAACTCGTCTGCTCGAACCAATGATGAAACTGGAAATTGCCAATCACTGAGATAATTCAGAACCCTTGGATTTTATGAATAAGCGAACAGTTCACCAACAATCCTCCTCCCACCCAGTACAGGTCTTTCTTGATTATTTCACCACTAATATTTCATCCAATTATATTGTTAACTGATTTCATTCTCATACAGGGAATTGAAGAGAAACACCAGGATGAGTGTCAGCGTCAGCTTAACACTGAATACATATATATTGTAGAAACTTCCGTAAATATTAGTTTTAATTTGAATTAAATTAATTTAATAAATCACTTATATGCTACATCGCTTTCCCTCCATAAATTCAAACTCCATTCAACTCGTAGGTGTGATCTAGTGTGGTTAATATTTGCATTCGTGATGGTGGATTTTGTGGTGGGCTGTCGTCGTCAAATGATGAGGTAATGTGAGATTTGTCATGAGGTGGCTGTTAGGAGACTGAGTCTCTTTGGTAGAGTATGCGTCAGATACTTCTGAGAGGAGAGGGTGTTTTCATGATACAAATTGTCTCCTGTGTTACTGACACACATGAACTTTGTGATGGATGCAGTCGAATCTGTTGTTTGTTGGCAGAGAAAAGCGTGCAGCATTTTACGGGTCCTCTTCATCACTGACATCAATGCGATACAACTGAATAAGCTTAAACACATTTTCGTGTAGATATGCAATCCCACTAACCTATTTGTTTACGAGCAAATTGGAAACTTTGTGGTGCAAACAGAGAGAACCATTGATTGCATCAGTCTGCCTGGCTCGTTGAAAACTCTTCGAGAGACGCACAGATACAAAACTCTCCGAAGGCAGCTGGCTGAATATCTTAATCAACAACTGCTCTCGCTGACTCCAAGCTGAAGGTCAAATGGCTGGCTGGCCAGAAGTAATAATCAACTAGTAACTATAAGAACAAGCAAATGAAGAGCTGATCGATCAACAAACATACAAGAGCGAATGGAGATGGATCTGGCGTGGATTAAGGGGGCCACCAAATGACGTCGGACGCTAGGCCGTTACCCAATAATAATAATATACATCATAATGAAAACCACAAAATGTATTTTGACCATTTCCTCCGGGATTTTGGTGTTGAGTATGAAGTGAATTTCAGCATATAAATATCACTTCTCACCAGCCATTTTACTTGAAATGTAATTCCGCCTCAATAATCAATATTGGACTGCCCAACACCTAAGTAAATCGAAATCACTTGTTATGTCTTTCTGCATAGATTCGACAATAAGGAAGTAGACCTTAAAGGACAGTGTGAAAATGAATATGCAATACTCCGACTGATCAACACTTGCTAAGCATTAGTAAAGGTGGGTTTCATGAGGAAAAAGCACACTCTGTGGAACCGAATATCAAAAAGTTGAAGTGAACTGTGAACTGTGTGTGATAAGTGAAACGACAAGAGTATGGGGAGGGAGCCATTGTGATATCAGATACATCAAAGGAAGCCTGAATTTCAGAAGAGGTACTGAAACACTTTGATGATGAAGTGCAGTTCTTCGAAGACCATCACTGCACATGATATCTACATGAATTCTAAAGTTTCTGTGGTAAATTTCAAGTTGAATTCACACCGAGGACATACACAGGATGATGTCGTTCAGGTGTTAATTACGTCCCAGTATCTGATAAACGCCTTCCGATTTATGAAATATCCAGGTATCTGCTTCAAATCGGATTGACTTCACTTACACACTATTCACACTCATCAGGTGATTTCATATTAACCAGTTTCATCTTCCACCTTGTGAACAGTTCCAATGGAATGGAGTTAACATTGAAGATATTTACTTCATGACGAATGCTGAAATGTGCTTGTGCATAACACATGTGGAAACTATACAAGGCGATTCAATTTTGATTGAATTAAGTTGTCTCATGTGCAACAAGTGATGTAGACCAGTGTGGTAGTGCACGAAAGTGACCTGTTCTATTCAGCTCCATTTTCCACTGATCTGACCGATTGATTCTACACACTATCTGAAGTATTATCGCTTCTCTCTGATCTCTTAGCTGAACATGCTGGAAATTGGATAGTTCTTTCAAAATTACTGTTTGCAATGGAGTTGTTATTTTCATCATTGTAGGAATTGAATTATTTCTGAATTAAAATAATAAGAAATAGTAATAATGATGAAAAAAGAAAAACAACGCGTGATGTTGACCTCAAATAACACAAATATTTCTTCATTTTGTAAACAATTATGCGTTGCTAACATCACCTCATTTGTACACTGTTTTTATAATGCTTACTCATCTCTATTCAACTAACACACTTGTACTAAGCATTCTGTATCATTATGTGGTGTGCATCAGTAACACAAATAGTTCTTCTTACTGTAAACAATCGTGTGTCTGCACACTATTCTTCAATCAATATTCAGCTAGCACACTGGTTTCTGATGAGATGCACGTGACTTATTCATTCCATCACTTTTACGAATGAACTGATGTGATTCGTTGAACAGGAATTGTTGATTCCGATTTCCAGTATTAACATTATATCACGCATTGGTGTTGTGTTTCGGCGGCAGACGCCCAGTTGAGTGAGCAACACTTTTCCGAGCTAATCTCATTTCGGCTAACATGGCGATGGTGTAGCGTGATCAACACGTTTTCTGTGGATCTCAGCAATTGTAATTATACTCATGGTAATTTGGAAAATGCAAAAATATAATTCAACGAGTCGATCACGGATTGATATCAGTTAGAGAACTATTGAAAACTAGTGAGTATTGGACAGGTGTTCCATCCCAGTAATCCCTGGTTTTCATAGGCACTCCAACTGATATCAATCCCTGATCAAACAGAAAAAAAACAAAATTAATCCTCAATTGATTCTCGCCGTTTCGAGCCGATTTTATTACGGTTAAGAAAATTCACAAATATCACTTGTCGTTCCTTAAACTACATAGCTCAGTTCAAAATCTTAGTCACAGGGCGGCCTTTGTCTTCTGTCATTTGCGTGGCTCAGTGAATCTGTGGGTACATAGGACAAATGGGCATAGTAGCATTCCATTCGAGTTTATTACCGTTATAGAAATTATTAGGTGCAGTTGTAACAAATAGGCAACAGATTTATTCAGTTCATTTCAGTGATAACAAATTCGCTACGGGGTCAAAAAATACAGAAATGAAGGTACTGTGGTAATTTCTGAGAGTCAAAGAGAAGTTATTTATTTTATTCATCATTCCTTCGGTTTTTTAGTGGAACATAGGGCTTCAATGACGCATCTCCACTTTGTTCTATTTGCTGCCGTCCACTTCATTTGGGTCCACAATTGCCCATAATCTGTCACCTGCTCGCACGATCCCCTACATGTCGCAATCGCACCCACGACATACAAAAACAAAAGTGATCAGTTGTCATAACTATGATGGCTTAGAAGAATCACCGTTTAAGAGGAGTTGAATGATGCCTCTGGAGTGACGTTATGGGACGAATTTTTCAGCGAATGCTATTTCATGTGCACGCACATAGAAAAGAAAGAGAATGTGAGAAAATTGCCTGAGAGTTGTAGAGAAGAGCAAAGGTTATGCAGAGTTAACAGACAAACAAATAAAGTAGAGCAAGCTGTAGATATCTCCTTCCCGCATCGCTGTTGAACTGATTCTGTGTTCTCGATAACTCATTTGTTGTCGAAATGAACCACGTATACTTTATGATATGTAACGGACTTCTAGCTGTCTTTGTGGCGTTTTCTGACTGTGCGTCTCTCGATGAGGTTTTCCAGAGCTATACAATGTGCGGTTCCCTGTGTTCACACCACAGATATTCGATATCGCTCGTTACATCCTGGATTATGCAAGCGTAGTCTACAGACATTTCATCATATCTAGATATCATCCGGCGTGTCTTTATTCAAGTGTATATATTGCGTGTCAGTGATGAAGAGGATAACTGTTATAACTATATACTTACTACCTGAATAACCGCCTGAAACCTGACAAGATATTTGATTCCAAATGGTGAGGGAACCTGTTAGATGATTTGTGCTTGATAAAAAACACGTCACCTGTGAAGACATTGCAAGAAATGCGAGTAAAATAATCTATAACCCTCTTTAAGCAGATATTACACCTAAACTCCTAATTTCGACGTATTCAATGTGGTGAACTCCGATGATGACTATTATTCATACATCGCCAACATTGTTTCTGGAGAGAAGCAAGTACTGTCGAGATCGAGAACCTAGTTACAATTATGTTGCGTCAGAAGAAACACGGAATAATCGAAAATGCATCTGAAGTGGTGATCTGCCAGGAAACCAAGAGAAACTACGTTTATTTTATTTTATTTTATTTTTTTTTTGATTACAGCTTGATTCCACACAGTACTTTTGGTAGAAGTATGGAATTTTCAGCATGGATATGTTTAGCCCAAATTTTGCAGGCTGACCATAGATATCGGGTGTGCGTCGGCAGGTGATCGAACCCTGGACCATGTGCATGGTCGGCGAGAGTCCTCACCACTGTACCACGATGCGCTGATTGTGAGGATCATTTGTGTGGAGTTTATCGAAGAGAACCATCAACTTGAATCTACATGCCTTGCAAGATAAACATTTCGTTGACACACAGTAACTAACTGCAGGTCCTTAAATTACTGAAAGATCAAATGTGACAATTTAGGAAATTATTAAAGAATTCAGTTATGCCTTACATCTACCGTCTTCTAATTCCAGAGTAAAATCGCCAGACATTGAGTAGTTGTAGCAATGGGATTGCTCGTTGCAGACATCTTTATGGACAGCTGGGAAAATACTGCCGTAAATAACTTTAATCCTACTGCACAATTATGATGGAGATAGGCGGTTTACACATTCACATTGTTGTAAACAGTGCATATCTCTAGCTTCTTGATACGTATAAATTCAATATTAAAGGAAACTTAATACATAGTTGAATCGGGAAATGAACTTGAAGAATCAGCTATGAAGGGAGGTTGTAAAATAGAACAAATAGAAGAAGGTGAAGAGCACACTATCGTTTATTAAATAAAGCAAAGCATTCAGCAAACGGATATTCAGCCTTCGATTCATCTCATCTGTTCCTTGTCTGTAAAGACAGGTTTAGTTAAGTGTCTGACAAACCGAGCAGTAGCACTGAGTAGCACATCAATAGAACTAAATAATGAAATAAAACAGAGAGAAGAAGCACTGATGGCAGATAAATATCCTATGACATTCAATAAAGGAAATCAGTAAATCTCAAAATTGAAATAATGGCGAAATTAATATAGAAATCATAAAAAAGAGAGATTTCAAGGCGTCTGCAGCTCTATCATATAAGCAGGGGACATCTGACATCGTCCCTACGTAGGATTCTGAACAAAGCAGGAATAAGAGGTGCATTTGAACCTGCAAACTCACTCAGGTAGAACAAGCTCTATGGGTTACAAAACACTGTTGGTTGGCCCAATTAGACACAATAATATAATTGACTAAACACCTTGCAGTGACTGTGTGATCAACTACATAGTTCAAACAAGTGGGTCGGGACTAGTCAGATTGTCGGAAAATAAGAATTTGACTAACGCTAGGAAGATTGAACCCAACCGTGGAGATAATTAATTCAGGAAAGAGCTCAGAATTTGCACTGCATGGATTAACAACGCATAACCACGCAGTAGGTTTGGTGAAGTATTAAACGTCTAAAACGTATTGTAGGTAGGTGGAGAAAGAGAGCTTGGTTGCTGAATCCTTTTTCACAGAAACTACACTCAACACATGCAATAGGAATGATTCATCACTCATCCCGGAATATTGAAAATACTACTTTCAATCAAGTCAAGCGATGAAAACTAATTGATTTATTTGAATAATTTTGAAAAGTTGTGTGAATAAGGCCTTGATACGATCACGAGCATAAATAAATTGTGCTAGAGACGTCACCAGTAAATATCACTGTATAACACTGTGAGTCTATATCAAAATGAATTTTACCCACAACGAATTACACAATTATCCTTTTGCTGCGAACTACTCGGAACAAGAGAATAAGGCCGACCTTCACGAAGAAGTACAAAATCAATGGTCAACGTCTCCGATAACATCATCAAAATCCTCATTAGATAATGCAGGAAGAGAAATGATCACATACTGAGGGGCTCTGCCTCGTTGAAGTAAAAGACAATAAAGAGAATTATTCGCAGAAATCAGCAGCTTTAATGATTTCTTGAGCAGAGGCACAATACCCTTCAATGAAGTGGAGATGCAGCACACTGGAAGTAAATTCGAGAATGGCAGCAGATGTGGGATCAGACCACCATCTCCTAGTGTTCTGAATATACGCTGTATGAAACAGAATCTATTCACGTCGTACCAGTCGAATTCGACTAGTTTATTTGTGACTCAGTCGTCTGGAATATCCATTAAAACCTGCTTATATGAAATCACTAGAAAGAGTTTCAGTTGTCTGCAGAGACAGCAAAAGCGCACTAACTAACAGTTCGTAATGTCATTTGTTTTCGTGAAGCCATAGAATATATGTTGCTACTGTTGTTGTTGATAATGCAATATTCATTGCAGTGTTCTGCACTGACTAGTAAGCGTCTAACAGACGGATGGAGAAACGTATGTTGTGTCAATGCACCTCAGTGAATCTTTGTATTTCTACGAGCTTAGAAATAATATGCTGCAAAGTAAATAAATTTCGGATATATTTCCCTACATCATCTAATTCATGAACCTCTACAGACGCAGACGCCACACGCCAATCAATTTCGAAATCATTCAAGACAACGGCCGTATGAGAACGATGTGAACATCATGTCAGTGTTGAGGGGTTCGAGGCATGGAATCGATTGCAGTTCTCCACTCTGCTCGATGATTCGCAGTGTTTTTATCTGGACTGCGCACGACGTCTTCCTGTGTGAGGCCTGCTCTCGACAATGTCCACCATCTATTGAAAGTATTAGTCGCCTAAGGATCGTGTCACTAATTGTTTCGGTCTGAGTGGATACCATTATGATAGGACACCAGATACTGACAATAACGAGCCGCCTCACTTTGAAATTCTGACAAATCAGCATTTCCTTCACTAAACAGGCACCTACTCCACATGCCACTCAAGACTCCTGATCGACTTTCACCACCCGTGTCAAATCACACCAGTCAAGACTGATGAATTAGTTGGAGGACCTGTTGCGTGTTCTATTTGACTAAATTAGCGTACACGTATTTCCTAGTACTTCTTCACGTTTATCAATGTGCGCAGACGTTGTGGCTACTCGACGCCCACAACGTATAATCAGAAGGCACTTGTGAAGAGTATAATCGTGTATTATACCCGCAGTCAAATTTCAAAATTGTATCAAGGTAACGTTCAACAGTAAATTGACAAGTGTTTACGAAGTACATATAAAATCGGTATGTGTAAACATATAATATGAGTATGCAAATTAGATTAAAAACGTATGTTTATAGTTGGTATAGGGGTACTACATAATTCCCCCACCAGAACACTGAAATATAAAAAAAATACATTTAAGTGTTCGACAATAAAATGCGTTAGAGTAATACGTAGTGGCGATAGTACATAGAAAGCGATTTATTAGGCTGAAAAATGAGCAGTTTAATGCGGTCAATAAGGCCGATAATAAAAGCGATAATAAAGAAAAAAATAGGATTGATGATCGTGGTAGAATATATAAGGAATGATACAATCGGCCGGGGATCTGTAGTCTGTATACGGAAACGATAAGTGAATATTAAGCGCTATATGATTAAATGTAATAATACAGGGAATATCGATGTTAAAATAGTAGTGACGTGATTGACGTATGAAAATATTAATCAGTTAAATGAGTAGTTAAATGACAATTACGAATAAAGATAATAAAAATGAAAATTCGTAGTAAGTTATATTTTGATGATTTGCACATAACGTTTAGGCCAATGAACTCTCCTACCAGAGCGTGTAGTTTTCATAGGCTTCTCAGGCAACGTTGAAGCTTGCGTGGATGTAGCTGTTGGCACGTCGTTCAGCTGTTCTTTATCGTTGGCTTCGAAATCGTCGATGAATGCTGGTTTGACTCTGTCGACACTGATGGCTTCTGCTTTATTCAGTCGTTCTATCGTGATAACTTTATCATTTCTATTTAGAACTTTGAATGGGCCATCATAAGCGGGTTGAAGTGGTCGTTGTACACCCTCTCTACTGACGAAGACGTGAGTGCAATCTGTCAGTTGTGGCGGAATGTATGACGTTCGTTCCTGCTGGCGTGGAAGTGATATCTTGAGCTCGTTCATGTGTTGTTTTAGCTGGAGCACATAACCAGTCATATCTTGTGGAACTTGGTTACCTGGGGTGAAAAATTCTCCTGGTAGTCGTAATGTTGTTCCATAGACTAGTTCGGAAACACAGCAGCTAATATCTTTCTTTAGAGCAGATCGTATACCAAGCAGTACCAGTGGGAGTTTGGTTGACCAGTGGTTTTGAGTCAAAGAAGCAGCGAGCGCAGCTTTGAGTTGTCGATGAAGGCGTTCAACCATACCGTTGGAACTAGGATGGTACGCGGTTGTTCGTATTCGTTTAATGCCCAGTAATTCAGTTAGCTGTTGAAAAAGTCGGCTTTCAAACTGAGCACCTCTGTCTGTCGTGATAATGGATGGGACACCAAAATTAGCTATCCAGTTTTCGACCAAAGCTTTAGCTACCGTTTCAGCTGAGACGTCGGCTAATGGAACTGCTACAGGCCAGCGAGTGAATCTATCGATGCAAGTTAGAATATAGTTGAAACCATTGGAAGGAGGTAGTGGACCAACTATGTCTACATGTATATGTTCAAATCTAGAGTCGGGATTAGGAAAGCGACCAAGTGGTGCATTAGTGTGACGGTTGATTTTGACTCTTTGACAGGACAAGCAATTTCGTGTCCACTTCTTAACATCGCCGTTAATGTTCGGCCAAATAAATCTTTCTTTCAGTAGTTTGATAGTAGCGCTGACACCTGGATGAGACAAGTTATGTAACTTCTCAAAGACTGTATGTCTCATGGCTGCTGGAACGAAAGGTCGATATTTACCCGTAGAGGTGTCGCAGATTATTTTTGTCGTGCCAAAAGGAATTGCGTCTAGCTTTAAAGATGTTGTTTTAGAAGACATGATCTTTTTTAGTTCGGCATCATCTCGTTGTAGGTTTGAGAGATGTTCGTAGTCGATGTCTGGGCATACAATGTTGTCAATGTGCACACGTGATAAAGCGTCTGCCACTTCATTGTTTTTACCCTTTACGTGTCGCAGATCGGAGGTGAACTGAGATATAAACTCGAGATGTCGTAGTTCACGCGGAGAGTAGTTATCCTGTTTTGCTGATAAGGCTTTCGTTAGAGCTTTATGGTCTGTGAAGACAGTAAAAGCTGTACCTTCCAGCATATGTCGAAAGTGCTTGATTGCTAAATAAACAGCCAATAACTCTCTACCAAAAGTGCTATAGCCACATTGAGTAGGATTCAGTCGTTTCGAAAAGAATGCTAGGGGTTGCCATTCGCCGTGTACGTGCTGTTGTAAAACTGCCCCGATGGCAACGTCTGAAGCGTCTGTCAGGAGAGACAGGGGGCGTCATTTTGGCGTCTGACTAAGAGTGTATTGTCATTTAACAATTGTTTGACATTTTCGAATGCTTTAACAGCTTCTGTGGGCAAATGGAATGAACGACTATGTCCACGTAAGCAATCGGTTAATGGTTGTAAAGCTTTAGCACAGTTCGGGATAAAACGCCGGTAAAAATTAACGAGACCCAAAAATCGTCGTAATTTCTTAAAAGAATCTGGTAATGGATAATCTTTGATAGCTTGTACGTCATCAGGGACTGGTCTGATCCCTTGGCTATCGATTAAATGACCGAGAAATTTCAGTGAGGTCTTACCAAATTCGCATTTGTCTAAGTTGATAGTCATTCCGTATTGGTTCAGTCTTTCAAACACTGTCTTCACATGTCTCAAATGCTCGGCTTCGTCTGCACTTGCAATTAGTAAGTCATCGATGTATGCGTAGACGAAAGGGAGACCACGGAGTACTTGGTCAATTAGGCGTTGGAATGTCTGAGCGGCGTTCATAAGTCCGAATGGCATGCGTACGAATTCATATAAACCGAATGGTGTGGTAATGGCGGTTTTCGGAACGTCATCCGGGTGGATGGGGATATGATGATACGCTCGGACAAGATCGATTTTAGAGAAAACCTTAACATCTGGTAAGTTGCTAGCGAAATCGTGAATATGTGGTATTGGGTATCGATCAGGTACCGTTTGCTTGTTTAAAGCTCGATAATCACCACACGGCCGTATTTCACCAGAAGACTTTTTGGGTACCATGTGAAGCGGTGAAGACCAAGAGCTGTTGGACGGTCGAATAATACCGAGCTCTAGCATTTTATCGAACTCTGTTTTGGCGATTTTAAGTCGATGTGGGTCAAGGCGTCGGGGACGTGCAAAAACTGGTGGTCCAGTAGTTTTAATATGATGAACCACATGATGCTTCGGTTCTGTTCCTCGAAAAGAAGGTTGTAAAAGGTCAGGAAACTGATTTACCAGGTTGGTATATGGAGATGCTGGTGTGCGTGTGACCATCAAGTTCAGTGATGATGCACGGCTAATCGTACCAGCAATGTACGTTTTATTGAGCGAATCTATTAGCTTGGGGCTTATCGGATCAACTAACAGTTTGTGTTGCTGTAGAAAATCAATACCGAGGATTGGGGATGGGACGTCTGCAATGATGAAAGACCAAGTGTAGGTATTCTTTAAACCAAAATCTAAAGTCATTCGTTTAGTTCCATATGTAACAATACTGGACTGATTAACAGCTTGGAGCGTAACTGCTGGGTCAGGATGTTGACGTTCCTGGGTAGACGGAGGGAGAACACTCACCTCTGCTCCTGTGTCAACTAAGAATGTGGTACCGGTATTTTTATCTGTTACATAAAACAAACGACTGTTAGATCGTAGATTGCCAACAGTATTTTTTACACATGACGATATATCTTTTGCTTTAGTCTGAAAGTTGCAAGGTGAACGGCACCGTCGTGCATTGCTTCCATAACTACGGTGATACCAGCAAATATTATCGCAATGTCGTGACGTGCTAGGGGACCGAGGAAGACGTCGACGAGACGAGCTTCTAGAACGGCTTGGTTGTGTGCGTGTAGTCAGTTTTGCTAACTGACTCAGTAAGGTGTCGACTTTGTGTTCTAGAGTCTGTATTCTATCGTGAGTGTCTGGTATTCTGCTAGTGGAAGCGACAGATTGAGGTGTTGACCTCTCGTACATGCGATCCGCGATTTCGGTGAGCCTTTCTATGTCAATGTCGTCGTCTCCGAAAGCAAGAACCTGCTGGATGTTTGCGGGAAGTCTTCGTAGCCATATTTGGTAAAAGAGACGTTTATCGATTCCTCTTCCTACAACTAGGCTTTGCATATGCCTCATGAGTTGAGATGGGGTTTTATCACCTAGCTCAACATTGCTTAACAGGCGATCGAGTGCTTGCCTATCAGAAAGTGAAGTGCATCGCAGTACCTCTTCCTTCAGCTTGTCGTAAGGTGCTTCTGTGTTGGGATGAACGATGTATCGCCGTACCTGCTCGGCGACTTCGTCTGGTAGTACTGTACTCAAAATGCAGAATTTAGCTGTCTGTGACGTGAGCTTATTGCTAGCCAAATAATGTTCCAGTCGTGCAAACCAAAGATGAGGGTCTCCGGGCTTAAAAACTGGTACAGTAAGAGAAATAGTACTAACAGATCCCAGCTCTAAATTATCAGAGGTATTGGAAGACATGTTACAATCAGTAAAAAAATGGTTTAAGAGTAGCAAAATGGCAAAATTTGTGCACAATAAGAATACGGCAAAATAAAAAAGCATGCAATGCAGGTGCTTACCACAAATTACTGCAGGTTGTGCTATGAGCAAACACAAGAATGAGTTCGAATTGTTTAATAAATATTTAGATCCGCGAAAGTTAGAGTTTTAATAATCCAGCAAATGTACGACGC
This sequence comes from Trichobilharzia szidati, assembly GCA_944472155.2. Taxonomy (NCBI): domain Eukaryota; kingdom Metazoa; phylum Platyhelminthes; class Trematoda; order Strigeidida; family Schistosomatidae; genus Trichobilharzia; species Trichobilharzia szidati. Next base: position 15,568,425 of record OX235271.1, read on the forward strand.
GTCGAGGTCAAAAAGTCGTCGTCGTCGTCATCGGAGTCAGCAATTTGTCGTCGGGATCAGCAATTTGTCGTCGGGCTCACCAATTTGTTGCGTGTTCTATTTGACTAAATTAGCGTACACGTATTTCCTAGTACTTCTTCACGTTTATCAATGTGCGCAGACGTTGTGGCTACTCGACGCCCACAACGTATAATCAGAAGGCACTTGTGAAGAGTATAATCGTGTATTATACCCGCAGTCAAATTTCAAAATTGTATCAAGGTAACGTTCAACAGTAAATTGACAAGTGTTTACGAAGTACATATAAAATCGGTATGTGTAAACATATAATATGAGTATGCAAATTAGATTAAAAAAGTATGTTTATAGTTGGTATAGGGGTACTACACACCGGTCTCAATTGGCCATTTTGTGGTCAAAGGTGTCATTTAGTCATGGTCGCATCGTAGACATTCATCCAGTTGTCATTTCACATGAACGCCACAGAGTGCAGTTTATTTCCACTCTTTGACAATTGAGTCTCGTCAATTATCTTCCTATACTTTCATCTGAGTTTATTCCTCCTAGATAGCAACCTGGTTATTCCATATAGCGCTTTGAAATATCTTTTATCCATCGCGCATTTCACTTCATTTGTTAATGACTCAGAGAATCGTCCTTCTACTCATCTGCAAATTTCCAATCCACTTGTTTGTTCAGCGTGACTAAGATTACATTGAGCTTCTAATATCGTTAATCATCTCTGCAATTGTCCATCATCTGCTCCACTGGCGCTGTTTCCACTATTACAATCAAAGCTGTTCCTTCTCTGAAGTCTCCTTGTTTCCTCTAATACCTTTTCATCTTCTCTTCCACATTGCTATCAAAGAGTTATTGCCCTCATCCATAAAGGCTTTCTCGAAGATACATCTTCATTTCTTCGACTTTTCCTCTGAAAACTGCAGTAGAGTCGGTATTTATACCTTCGTCCTTCCATTAAACATTCGGTGCAGCCGTGAACACTGCAGCGCTGTATTAGAATGCGATATCAGGTCGAGGTTCATATCACCAATCAGAAATTCAGTGTCACACTGAACGACGAGGTGAAGATGTGTTCTAGCAAAGATCGTGCACCTTTTTCTGAAACATCTGCGGCCTTGAACGAAGATTCTGCATTAAGGAGAGTCCTCGAAACACTAAAACAGATAATTAGTGCCTCTTCCATTGGAGATAACAGCGTAGATGAAGCGAGTGGCATATGTCAATGATATTGATATTAATGTTAATGATTTCCCTTATTCTATAGGAGTAATTATGATACAGTGTGGAATCATCAGCATTTCGTACAGTACTTCATCTAATTCATCCACAATATGACATAGTCCTTTCAGAGTGTCCCAGAAAAGACTGTGTGGAGCAATAGCGAAAATTAGTTGAGCTGAAAGAGTTAACGAAATGCAATAGTGGGGATTGAAGGATTTCAAAATGCGTTTACTCCTTACACTAGTTGGCTAGACGTATCATTTTCATAGAATTACACAAGTCATGGGGCAAATTAGGAAGATAAGATAAATAAAAACTGACGACAGATGAGCAATCAACGAACTAAAATGTGCATACGCCTGTCTCCCTTTCTCAATCGAAACCAAAGTCACATAAATCAGTGTCATGAAAATCGTGGGATGCTTCGTTGCAGCATGAACTATTACCAATTAACTCATCATTTTGTCACTACAGTTTGAATACATCTCCAATGGAGGTAATACGGAAATCCGATAGTCGCTTACTCTCACGAAGAACGAGGATGCTTCAAATATATATATATATATGTACAGTCTACATTCTTTTTACAATCATTGAGGCTGTGATTTCGGTTAGAATCAAACGACATGAAAATGGATGCTCAGATATATATAGAATTCATTTGCTAATACTGAATTGGAATTTGGGAATACATGAGAATAATATTTCACTACAACTTTGTTGTATGTATCATACCAGGTTGAGGTATTTCATTCTTTTTTCGAAAGTGTCAACGGATGATGTGATTGTCCATTAAACATAATGTGCATATATGGGATTTCCGTTGAGGTTTCCGGTGAAAGCGAGAATAAATGAAGAGTGGTTTAAAGCAGGAAGAATAAACGTATGACTTGGCCATAGACTAAACACAATGTTTTTGTGTTGAAATCCAGTAAGCAACTGAGATCAGCCAAAGTTGGAGCATAAAGCGACACGAAGTAGAAGAAATGTCTTCAATATTGTACGTTATGAGTAAGTAGTCTGAGGACATCAACCTGCACGCAACATATGATCACAATTTATGATGAACATTCAGATACTCAGGAATGCCTTCACCACAGGTCAGATCCGAGCAAAGTCGGATACACTACGTGGCATCACTGCTGAAATCTGCGTGGAAGAACATTGGATCTCACTTTATGAAACTGCTGTTCAAGGAAACGCGTACAACTGTTTCAGGAAGAAAGAGTAAACAAGAATAGAGAAGTTATGCGACTCAACAGACATCTACCTGTACGACAGTTGAGGAGAGGAGATGAGAAGATGATGAGGGAGAGGAACGCTGAATGCAAAGATGAATACGAGAAGGAGAACCTGAGTTCAGTGTATCCTGCACAGAATAAAGAAAAAATTGAAGCATAAGAAGAAGAGTGCTGAAGCAGACAAAAAAGAATTCTAAGTTACACTGTCCAGCGACCGAAGCAGAAAAATCGAGGTCGGTTGTTACGACGTGAATAGATTCTGTTTCATACAGCGTATATTCAGAACACTAGGAGATGGTGGTCTGATCCCACATCTGCTGCCATTCTCGAATTTACTTCCAGTGTGCTGCATCTCCACTTCATTGAAGGGTATTGTGCCTCTGCTCAAGAAATCATTAAAGCTGCTGATTTCTGCGAATAATTCTCTTTATTGTCTTTTACTTCAACGAGGCAGAGCCCCTCAGTATGTGATCATTTCTCTTCCTGCATTATCTAATGAGGATTTTGATGATGTTATCGGAGACGTTGACCATTGATTTTGTACTTCTTCGTGAAGGTCGGCCTTATTCTCTTGTTCCGAGTAGTTCGCAGCAAAAGGATAAATGTGTAATTCGTTGTGGGTAAAATTCATTTTGATATAGACTCACAGTGTTATACAGTGATATTTACTGGTGACGTCTCTAGCACAATTTATTTATGCTCGTGATCGTATCAAGGCCTTATTCACACAACGTTTTAACATTATTCAAAATCGGGTATGAGTGATGAATCATTCCTATTGCATGTGTTCAGTGTAGTTTCTGTGAAAAAGGATTCAGCAACCAAGCTCTCTTTCTCCACCTACCTACAATACGTTTTAGACGTTTAATACTTCCTCAAACCCACTGTGTGGTTATGCGTTGTTAATCCATGCAGTGCAAATGCTGAGCTCTTTCCTGAATTAATTATCTCCACGGTTGGGTTCAATCTTCCTAGCGTTAGTCAAATTCTTATTTTCCGACAATCTGACTAGTCCCGACCCACTTGTTTGAACTATGTAGTTGATCACACTGTCACTGCAAGGTGTTTAGTCAATTATATTATTCTGTCTAATTGGGCCAACCAACAGTGTTTTGTAACCCATAGAGCTTGTTCTACCTGAGTGAGTTTGCAGGTTCAAATGCACCTCTTATTCCTGCTTTGTTCAGAATCCTACGTAGGGACGATGTCAGATGTCCCCTGCTTATATGATAGAGCTGCAGACGCCTTGAAATCTCTCTTATTTATGATTTCTATAATTATTTCGACTTTATTTCAATTCTGACCTTTAGGGATTTACTTTTTGGAAATTTATAGGATAATTATTTGACAACAACGCTTCTTCTCTCTGTTTCATTTCATAATTTCCGTCTTTTGTTGTGCTACTTAGTGCCATTGCTCGGTTTGTCAGACACTTAACTAAATCTGTCTTTACAGATATAAGGATAAAATATATGCGCCACGATAGGGGATATTGGTGATCCCATTGCTACACCTTCAGTTTGCCCATATATTTTGCCTTGGAATTTAAATATAGTAGATATGAGGCATAGCTGAATCCCTAAAATAATTTCTTCAATGGACAGCTTTGTCCTATGATTGAGTTCAGGATCCGCAGTTAGTTCTTTTTTAACTGCTTCTAAGGCCATATTGACTGGTATATTTGGATAAAGACTGGTTATATCAAAACTAACCATTGTTTCATCATTATCTAGTTGTATGTCATTTAGTTTATTTTTCATCTCATATCAATTAGTTAGTCTAGAATTTGAGCGATTTCTAATGGGGCATAATATTAGAGCTAACTGTTTTGATAATTCATATGTAGGGGTATTTGTAAAATCTACTATTGGTCTTATGGGATAACCTGGCTTATGTATTTTAATAGTACCATACATCCTACTAGCATTATTAGTTTTAGGCATTAAATTAAACCATTTTGACTCACCCAGTGACGGCTTCATTCTGCGTACTAATTCTGCTGTGGATTTTTTAACCTTATTCATTATTGTATCTATGAGCTTCTTGATTTTTTCATATGGACCCATTGCAATATATTCAGTGACTTTCTTGATGTAGTCAGATTTATTCAAAACTACGGTGGCGTTTCCTTTGTCAGCTTTTGCAATGACAATATTTCTATCCTGTTTAAGATTAGTTAAAGCTTCTCTTTCCAATTTTGTCAAGTTTGATTTTGCCTTCTTTTGATTTTTTAATGTTAATGCACATTGTGCTCTAACCTCTTCTGCTGGACGTGAACATTGAACGTCTGTTTTACTGAGTCTGGCAGCCATTAATGGGCATCTGAAAGGCGCGAATGGTCGGTCGCTTGCAAGTTGAAAGAGGACTGGAGTTAAATACGAATAAAAGTACTTTATAACTTCATTTGTACTTAACATTTTGTTTGTAGACTTTGTAGTTTTCTTCAATTTAATAGCCAAACAATATAATTTCGTTCAAGGAATACTGGTGCATTGGATTTAAATTTGAAGAAAGTGCATAGTATTTATCGGCTCAATCGCATAAGTCTTCATTAAGATAGGAACTTAGGGCTAAGTTCCTTGATAGTTTTTATTCTTCTCTACGTCTTCGTGGGCGCCTTCTGGAAATCTTCTGGGTGTACTTACTAGATCTGCAGCCAGCTTCTCTTTGGACAAGGATTGTCAACGCAATTTGGATTCTTTGGTGACGTTGGATAAAATGTTGACTTTTTAATAAGAAGCTGAAATGTTTCACTGCTAGATAGATAGCTAACAGTTATCTGCCAAAGGTACTGTAACGAGTTTGCGCAGGTTCTAACTTCTTGGAGAAGAAAGCAAGTGGAGTGATGCCATTGCTAAACTTTTGTTGTAAAACTGCTCAAACTGCTGCCTGCGATGCATCTGTACATAGAGTGAGTGAGGCTTCTGGATTGATGTGAGACAACATTACGACGTTGGATAAAGCATCTTTTGCATTACTAAATGCTGCTTTTGCTTCTTCAGATCACTGAAATTTCTTCGGGTTGCGTCTAAGTAGGTTGGTCAGTGGCTGAACTACGGAGGCACGTCGATAGAAATTGAACATCCCGAGAAAACGTCTAGGTTTCTTTAAGGAATCTGGTTCGGGAAAGTTCTTGATAGTTTCTATCTTACCTTCGGTAGGCCTAATGCCTTCAGCCGTTATTCGATGTCCTAAAAATTCAGTGGAAGAGGAACCAAAAATACATTTCTTGGGATTGATAACTACTCCGAATTGTTCAAACCTTTGAAATAACACGCTTAAGTGTTCTATATGTTCTTCCATCGATGAGCTGGCTATTAAGACATCGTCGATGTATACAGAGACAAAATCAGGACCTTAGGTAACTTGGTCCATAAACCTCTGAAATGTTTGAGCAGCATTCTTTAGTCCAAAAGGCATCCTCAAAAATTCGAATAACCCAAAAGGCGTGATGATTACTGTTTTTGCAATGTCTTCTGGAGCGACTGGTATTTGATGATATGCCCTGACCAAGTCAACTTTAGTGAAAATGGTCTTTCCATGTAAGGTCAAGGAGAAGTCTTGGAGATGGGGTATAGGATAACGTTCTGGGACCGTAGCATTATTCAAAGCGCGATAATCTCCACATGGTCACCAGTCGTGACCAGCTTTGGGTATCATATGTAAAGGTGAAGACCATGGACTGTTGGATGGTCGAATGATACCTAGCTGCATCAAATGTTCAAATTCTGACTTAGCTGCTGCTAGATGATCAGGTGGTAACCGTCATGGACGTGCCTTCACAGGTTGGCCTGTTGTGATGATCTTGTGAGTAACTATCCTCAACGTTGTATGATGGCTTAAGGATTTTAGGAAAACGTTGTAATAAAGTAGAAAACATTCCACTCTCCCGGCTTTTCTATGCAGATACTATGAGCAGAATAATCACATGTAATACCGTGTATTTGAGTTGGGTGTTGTCAGTCAGTTTTTTCTTGTCGATTTCAACTAACAGATGGAAATGATTTAAGAAGTCTGCACCTAGCATAGCGTGACGTACGTCAGCTACTATGAAGATCCATGTAAAATGTCGGCGTAGTCCCAAGTTTAAGATCATTGACTGTTCGCCATACGTCTGTATGTTGGTTTGGTTGGTAGCACGGAGTGAAAGCTTCCCCGGTATCTTGGCTGGTTGCCTGTATAGTGAGGAGGGGATAACACTGACTTCGGCGCCTGTACCTACCAGGAATAACGTGCTGGTAGTCAAATCCTTCACATAGAAAAGGCGACTGGGATGATTGCCAGTAACAGCCGTCGCCGCTACTGTCTGGCTGGGGAGTTTCCCTGAGCTGAGTTACCATTGTTGTACATGCACGGTCTAACACACTTCAGGGCATTATGCCCATACCTCCTGTGATACCAAAAAATATCACGGCTTTGAGAAGGTGTTCTAGAACGTCGTCTAGATCTTGATCGCCGTTGTTTGTTTACCGTATGTGACTGGTTTCGCTGTGCTCGTAGCTCAGACACTTCCAGTCTTAAGTCTTGCATTGATAACTGAGAAAAGAACCAAAACATTGGCGTCCTTCATAGATGTGGAAGGAACTGGTGGTACTGCCTGTGTAGACACACTATTTATGCCGGTATCTGATAATACATCCATCTGCTATCTTTGCTAGTTCTTCAAGGTCAGTAGTCCTAATTCCATTATGGGTAAATTTTATTTTGATAGAGTCTCACAGTGTTATACAGTAATATTTACTGATGACGTTTCGAGCACAATTTATTGCTCATAATCATATCAAGGTAATCACACGACTTCCTAAATTCATTTATATAGTTCCATTATTTTTCACTTGATTTCCACTTGATTTGATTGGTAGTGTTATTTTCCATATTTCGGGTATTAGTGATGATTCATTCCTATTGCACGTGTTGGGTGTAGATTCGATGAACAAAGATTCAGTAATCAACCTCTCTCTCCGCCTACCTAGATTACTTTTTAGAATTTTAACCATCTCCCACCCTATTGTGTGGTTGTGTGTTAATGCATGCATTGCAATTGCCGAGCTTTTTTCCAAATTACTTATCTTTTCTGGGTCAACCATTCTTATCTTAGCTAAATTCTTATGTTCTGACAATCTGACTATTCCTGACCTACTAGTTTGACCTATGTAGTTGACCTCGATCACAGTCATTGCAGGGTATTTTGTAAATTATATTATTTTGTCTAATTGGGTCCACTGGGTCCTTTAACCTACAGAGCTTGTCCCTGAGTGAGTTTGTAGGTTTAAATGCCACCCTAATTCCTGCTTTATTTAGAATCCTACGTAGGGTCTCAGATGTCCCCTCTTTATATGGTATAACTGTCGATGACTTATATTCTCTCTTATTTATGTTATCATTACTAGTTCCACAATTATTTTTATTTTTATTTTGTTTCTGGCCTTTAGTTATCTTCCTAATGAATTTTAAAGGATAATTATTCAACACCAACGCTTCTTCTATCTGTTTTATTTCGTCGTTTAGGTCTTTTTTTGTGCTACTTAGTGATATGGCTCGGTTTGTTAGACACTTAACTAAGCCTGCCTTAACAGTTAACGGATGCGACGAATTAAAGTCTAAATATCTATTAGAATGCGTTGGTTTTCTATACACACTAGTGTGAAGTTTACCTTGTTCTATTCGTTTTATTTTACAATCTAGCATAGCCAACTCTCCTTGTTCATCTTCCGATTCAAATGTGAATTTTATCCCCTCTACTAGTGAGTTAATATGTGTCAAGAAGCTAGAGATATGTTCTGTTTTTAACACTGTGAAAGTGTCATCCACATATCTCCACCATATTTTTGGAGTAGGATTACACGTATTAAGTGCCATATTTTCCCAGCTATCCATAAATATATCTGCTACGATAGGGGATATTGGTGATCCCATTGCTACACCTTCAGTTTGTCTATATATTTTGCCTTGGAATCAAAAGATAGTAGATGTGAGGCACAGCTGAACCCCTAAAATAATTTCTTCAATGGACAGCTTTGTCCTATGATTGAGTTCAGTATCCGCAGTTAGTTCTTTTTTAACTGCTTCTAAGGCCATATTGACTGGTATATTTGGATAAAGACTGGTTATATCAAAACTAACCATTGTTTCATCATTATCTAGTTGTATGTCATTTAGTTTATTTTTCATCTCATATCAATTAGTTAGTCTAGAATTTGAGCGATTTCTAATGGGGCATAATATTAGAGCTAACTGTTTTGATAATTCATATGTAGGGGTATTTGTAAAATCTACTATTGGTCTTATGGGATAACCTGGCTTATGTATTTTAATAGTACCATACATCCTACTAGCATTATTAGTTTTAGGCATTAAATTAAACCATTTTGACTCACCCAGTGACGGCTTCATTCTGCGTACTAATTCTGCTGTGGATTTTTTAACCTTATTCATTATTGTATCTATGAGCTTCTTGATTTTTTCATATGGACCCATTGCAATATATTCAGTGACTTTCTTGATGTAGTCAGATTTATTCAAAACTACGGTGGCGTTTCCTTTGTCAGCTTTTGCAATGACAATATTTCTATCCTGTTTAAGATTAGTTAAAGCTTCTCTTTCCAATTTTGTCAAGTTTGATTTTGCCTTCTTTTGATTTTTTAATGTTAATGCACATTGTGCTCTAACCTCTTCTGCTGGACGTGAACATTGAACGTCTGTTTTACTGAGTCTGGCAGCCATTAATGGGCATCTGAAAGGCGCGAATGGTCGGTCGCTTGCAAGTTGAAAGAGGACTGGAGTTAAATACGAATAAAAGTACTTTATAACTTCATTTGTACTTAACATTTTGTTTGTAGACTTTGTAGTTTTCTTCAATTTAATAGCCAAACAATATAATTTCGTTCAAGGAATACTGGTGCATTGGATTTAAATTTGAAGAAAGTGCATAGTATTTATCGGCTCAATCGCATAAGTCTTCATTAAGATAGGAACTTAGGGCTAAGTTCCTTGATAGTTTTTATTCTTCTCTACGTCTTCGTGGGCGCCTTCTGGAAATCTTCTGGGTGTACTTACTAGATCTGCAGCCAGCTTCTCTTTGGACAAGGATTGTCAACGCAATTTGGATTCTTTGGTGACGTTGGATAATTCCTGGGTCAAGAAAGGGATGTGGCACCATGGAAGCAGACAAAAAAGTAAGTAACGATGAGTTGCCTGTTCATTGTAATGATATGTATGATGCTCAGCATGTTAAGTTTGATGTTCACGCTTCACCGTTAAGTGATAGTATGGGTTTAAGATTGCCTAAGTTTGAACCGCGATACTTCGATGGAAACCCAGCCGACTGCCCACAGTTCATCAAAGAGTTTGAGGTCATGCTGAGTGGTTTTGTATTAAATGATGAAATGAAGTTAATGTATTTGTTGAGATATTGCACTGGTGTAGCTGCAAGAGCCATACAGTGCTGTAAGTTTATGCCCCCGAACGAAGGATATGATGAGGCAATGAAGATACTACGTCAAAGGTTTGGGAGACCATTTATGATATCCCGTAACGTCTTTGGGACTGTGAAAGGTAATGGATCACAACTAAGCGATAACTCAGAGGAACTCACAGAGTTCTTGGACAGCCTGGTGGTATATAGAAATACTCTTGTGTCTCTTAATTGTGTGGAAGAATTGAATTCAAGTTCCGTGCTTGAGACTGTTGCCAAGAGATTACTGGACCGTCTGCAAAGGAAGTTCATTAAAGTTAGCTCCCGACTAGAGGAATCTGGTATGGAGCCTGGATTCGATGTCATTGTAAGGCTAGTAAAAGACAGTGTCAATCAAGCCACGGGCAAATTCGCCAGCATTCTACATTCTAAGGTAAAACCTAAGGAACCGGCGAATATAAAGAAGACATTTGTAGTGAAGGCTCAAGGTACAACGAGAAGGGATGAGTGTATTGTTTGCCATGATACGCATCAGTTGAGTGATTGTACTCGCTTCATTGCTATGTCCACCCGTAGAAAGGTTAAAAATTGCAAAACAGAAGAGGTTATGTTTCAGTTGTTTAAAGACAGGGCACACAAAGTTGAATTGTAAGGCGACAGACAAGGAGAGTGGTGGTTCAACCGATGTGCACCCACTTCTGAGGACGGTAAATGAACCGAAGAAGTCAGTTAATTGTAATAGCACCTTTAGCCCCCTTGATAATCCACAAGTTTACTTAGGAGTATTACCAGTTAAAATCAGAGGACCGAAATCTTCAGTGGATACTTGCGCACTGTTAGATAATGGATCAGATGTCACGCTGTTGGATGCTCAGTTAGCCGGCCAGTTAGGCATTAAGGGTGTTAAAGAACCCTTAGTAATGAATACCTTTAATTCATCGGACAGGTTAACATGCGAACGAGTCTCCTTTTGGTTAGACTCCTTGGTAACGGGAGAATCCATTATGGTCGCAACCGCGTATATCACCCCCAGCCTGAAACTTGGAGAAGCCGAAGTGCCAAATCGTGAAGTAGCTATTAATAAACCACATCTGTCTGATATAACGTTCCTAGCTCTGCGAGATAACAAGGTGAAATTACTTATTGGATGTAATGTACCTTCTGCTCATAAGGTACTAGAGGAAAGATATGGTGATAAAGAGGACTTATATGCCACTAAAACTCCTCTTGGGTGGACTATTCGAGGACCTGTGTCGAAGGCTCAAGCGTTGCCCTTGGTTACGGTCAACGAAGTGAGTATAGAACGTATGGTCCGGGATATGTATGATAAAGAATTCGACGATAATAGTTCTGAGGAAAGAGGTCGGTCTGTTGAAGATAGGAAGGCAGTAAAATTGGTTAATGAAGCCTGTACGTTTGAGAACGATCGATTTGTCGTGGGATTACCTTGGAGAACCGAGGAGAAACAGATGGTCTGTAACAGAGAGATGGCAATGAGGAGACTTCTGAGTTTAAGAAGGAAGTTCCTAGCAAATGCAGATCTGTGGTCCAAGTATAAAGAGGTCATTGACAAGCACATAGTGAAAGGTTACGTGGAGAGGTTGGTTAATCAGAATGAACCAGGGAAATGGTACCTGCCTCATCACCCGGTCTTTAACCCCAAGAAACCCAGCAAACTTCGCGTAGTCTTTGATTGTTCCGCGAAACACGAAGGTGTTTCCTTGAATGAAAGTTTGTATAGTGGCCCGGACTGCGTAGGATCGCTAGTAGGATTGTTGCTGAGATTCAGAATGTACCCGGTCGCCATTGCAGCTGACATAGAAGAGATGTCTTTACAAGTAAAGGTGCCAGAACGTGATAGAGACCATTTGGGGTTCCTGTGGTTCGACGGTGATCCTCACAGTAGAATATCCGAATACAGGATGGCTGTTCATCCGTTTGGCGCTACCTCGTCTCCGTTTTGTGCCAACTTCGCTCTTCGTAAAGCAGTGTCCATGTTTGGTCCTCCTGAAATTCTAGATGTCGTTGATTGTTGTTTCTATGTGGACGACTGCTTAGCATCCTTTGATGATATTGCATCTGCGATCAACTTTGCAGAGACCCCTAGTAATGTACTAGCCAAGGCTGGGTTTCGTTTGACAAAGTGGGTCACAAACAGTTTGGAAGTCTTAAAGCAAATAAGTCCAGAAGAGAGAGCACCGGTGGTGAGAGATCTGTCCGTTGACACACTACCCATAGAACGCACCTTAGGTTTGCAATGGAATATCAACTCAGACACCTTTGAATTTAGTGTGGGGAACATTGATAAACAGGTCACCAGAAGAGGCATATTGTCCGTATTGTCCTCGGTTTTCGATCCACTTGGTCTAGTAGCACCTTATTTGCTTCCTGCGCGAAAACTATTTCAAGCGACTTGTAAAGGGGAGTTACGGTGGGATGATCCACTGAGTGAAGGAATTGCTGAAAATTTGGAGAAGTGGGTCAACAACCTACGATCATTAGGGCAGTATCCCATCGCCCGTCCACTGAAGCAATCGAGGGATTTTAAGATTGTGGATTTTCATGTATTCCCTGATGCCTTTGAAGTTGGTTACGGGGCTGCTGTGTAAGTTAGAACTGCCTTTGGAGATAATAAGGATGTTCGCCTTGTGATGGGGAAGTCCAGAGTTGCACCCATAAAGGTTGTGTCAATACCAAGGTTGGAGCTGACAGCAGCATTGTTAGCAGTTCAGCTGTTTGCGACGGTGAGTACGGAACTGAACTGTCCCATCTGTCAAGTAACGTTTTGGACAGACTCCATGACAGTTATATATTACATACGAAACGATTCGGCTAGATATCATCGATTTGTAGCTAATCGGGTGTCACGAATTCGCGAAGCTACTCGAGTTGAACAGTGGAGATATGTACCATCTAAGGAAAATCCTGCTGATATAGCATCAAGAGGCGTGGCCGATATAAATGTGATTAAAAATAAGTGGTGGAGTGGCCCTGACTTCTTAAGACGAGCAGACTGCCTGTGGCCGAGTAAGAAGGAGGAACCACCGATATGTGAGGAGGACCTAGAGTTAAGTGTAAATGCCAAAGTGACATATACACAAACAAGGTATTCCGGCTTACATCCACTGTTTAATTGGTATTCCTTTTGGCACAAGTTAGTGAAAGCCGTCGCGTGGTTGACCCGGTATGTGTCATATTTGAAGGTTATGTATCTACGACGAAATGATATTCAGACTAAAGGACTTCTAACTGTTGAAGACTTGAACAATGCCGAAACAGCCATTGTGAAGGCTATTCAGTGGGAAGCATGGGGGGAAATCGCTAATGAAGATAGTTATGACTTCGCGAACTTCAAAGTACGAATGGACAGATTGAACCCCATAATCTTAGATGGCGTAGTTAGAGTCGGAGGACGCCTACAAATGCTCGGGGCACCATATGAGACCCTCCATTCAGCCTTATTGCCCAACGACCACCCAGTCACTACGCTTATAATAAGGCATCACCACGAATTCGAGGGTCATCTGGGTACATCACAAGTATTTTCGAGCTTCCGACGAAGGTATTGGATAGTTAAAGGTGGTGCAGCCGTGCGGAAAGTGATTAATAAGTGCGTGACTTGCAAACGTCAGAACGCTAGTACGGTTCAGCAGATGATGGCCCCACTTACGAAGTGGCAAGTGTCTGAAGGTAATTATCCGTTTGAGTATGTAGGAGTGGATTTGTTTGGACCGTTCATGGTGAGAAGAGGTAGAAGTTCGTGTAAGAGATATGGTTGCTTGTTTACCTGTTTGAAAATGAGGGCCGTGCACATCGAAATGGTCCATACGTTAACTACAGATTCGTTCATTCTGGCACTGCTTAGATTCATAAGCCGTCGGGGTACTCCAAAGATGATGTTCAGTGATAGAGGAACGAACTTCATCGGATGTCACACAGAGCTTAAAGGGCGTACTTGCGATCCCCGCACGAGAGTGCATGAAGAACTATTGAAAAGAAACATAGAGTGGCATTTCAATCCACCACAAGCCAGCCACAGAGGGGGGCTTTGGGAGAGACTTGTCGGAATTATTAAACGTGTTCTAAGTTCTATCGTTAAAAACCAAAACTTGACTGATGAGACCCTAGAGACGTTTTTATGTCAAGCTGAAAGAATTCTAAACGACCGACCGCTTTCGCCGGTAAGAGATGATGTGAAGGACTTTGATGTTTTAACTCCAAATAAACTACTATTATTGCGAAGTAATCCAGGCTTAGAAGAAGGGTGCACAGAACCGAGACCCATGGTCAGAAGATGGAGACAAGCTAAGCATCTGAAAGATGTGTTCTGGAAGAGATGGTTTAAAGAGTATATACTCACACTTCAATCAAGAGATAAATGGAGAAAGACATATCGAAATTTGCAAGTTGGTGATGTGGTTTTAGTTTCGGATAAGACTTCTACAGGTAAATGGCCTCTAGGAGTAATAGAAGGAGTAACATGCAGTAATGATGGGTTGGTGAGGACAGTGGAAGTGAGGACAAAATACGGCACGCTGACGCGAGATATTCGAAAATTATGCTGGCTTGAGGTGCTAGAGAACAGATCGGAGATTGGACAATCCGACGATTTTCCAACTTAAGGGCGTAAACCTGAGAAGAGTTGTAGGCGTACTGCTGTAAGTCCTACAGTTCTTCAAGGGTAGCTCGTCAAGGCAGAATCCGCAATATTTGATGTATTGGTTGTACATATGTTTGTGTTGAGTAATTCAGTGGGTTCCGATTCATCTGATTGTCGGTTAATTTTATAGTTGTCGCATTGTGTGAATCATCTTGTAATGTTTTGTAAGCACTTCTGAATTCGCTTCTAAACTTGTGAGTGAATCGTGTAATGTTAGAGTCAGCGTACGCGATTGGATACGCCGGGGAGAGGATTGGGCTAGAGTGGAATGAAGCAATCGATACTTTGTGAACGAGATCAGTGGTGGTATTGTCGTCAGAGAGCGTAGACCCCATGCGCCGGGGAGAGCGTGTCGGTGTGATGTGGTATGTTTGCTGTGTGTTGGGCTTTTTTGTCTTGCTTTTCCAATTTTAGACTAGTCCCGATTGGCCCAGGTTTCCGCATTGACAGTTCAGTTCAAGGTTACCGCCGCTGTGGAAAAAAGGGATGGACCCTTTTTTGCCGGGGAGTGTCAATGGACGTGAACATTGAACGTTTGTTTTACTGGGTCTGGCAGCCATTGATGGGCAACTGAAAGGCGCGAATGGTCGATCTCTTGCAAGTTGAAAGAGGACTGGAGTTAAATACGAATAAAAGTACTTTATAACTTCATTTGTACTTAACATTTTGTTTGTAGACTTTGTAGTTTTCTTCAATTTAATAGCCAAACAATATAATTTCGTTCAAGGAATACTGGTGCATTGGATTTAAAGTTGAAGAAAGTGCATAGTATTTATCGGCTCAATCGCATAAGTCTTCATTAAGATAGGCACTTAGGGCTACGTTCCTTGACAAACCTCTTCTGTTGTTGTCTTATCTATTGAACCTAGTGCTACTTCTATGTTAGGAATGACATCCTCTGGTTTTAGTTTATTAACTGTTACGTTGAAATTTAGTCCTTTCTCCAGTACTTTTATCTCACTGGAGCTTAGTTCCCTTGATGAGAGGTTGATCACCCACTTTGTTTTGTCGATAGAGGATGAAGCATTGACATCAATGTCATTTGCTGTGTTCTTTTCTTCAATAAGTTTGTTGAATTTTTTGATTTGTGTGTTTTTTGATTTTCTTAATGCAGATTCTCTAGCTTTTTTGGATGTTTCAAGAATAATTGTATAATCTTTGTCATTGATCATATATTTGAGTTTGTGTTTGAGTTTTTCCATTTCATTTCGTATATTATTTAGTTTTACAGTAACTCGATGTAATTCTTCTCTTAGACATAATGTACTGACATTTTCGGCAGCTGATGTTATTTTACTTGAAGTAATTGGAGTACGTAGACGTAAATATTTCGGAATTGAATGATTTTTTAAACATCGACTGTTAAAAATCCGATGATTTGTGAATCTTGCTTCAGTTTGACAAAGTCGTGTGAGTTTGTTGATAAGCTTCCTGGTAGGAAGACCATAAGTATCATTGATATAAGAATAAAACTTGAGCACTGTGGTAGAGTGTAATTCCATTATGGGTAAATTTTATTTTGATATAGTCTCACAGTGTTATACAGTAATATTTACTGATGACCACGTTTCGAGCACAATTTATTGCTCATAATCATATCAAGGTAATCACACGACTTCCTGAATTCATTTATATAGTTCAATTGTTTTTCACTTGATTTTCACTAGTGTTTGTAGTGTTTATAGTGATTATAGAAAATCAACGCATTCTAATAGATATTTAGACTTTAATTCATCTCATCCTTTAACTGTTAAGGCAGGCTTAGTTAAATGTTTAACAAACGAGCAATGGCACCAGGTAGCACAAAAAAAGACCTTAATGATGAAATAAAACAAATAGAAGAGGCGTTGGTTTTAAATAACTATCCTCTAAAATTCATTAGGAAGATTGAAAAAGGCCAAAAGAAAAAGAATTGTGAAACTAGTAATCATAACATAAATAAGAGAGAATATAAGTCATCTACAGTTATACCATATAAAGAGGAGACATCTGAGACCCTACGTAGGATTCTAAATAAAGCAGGAATCAGGGTGGCATTTAAACCTACAAACTCACTCAGGGACAAGCTCTGTAGGTTAAAGGACCCAGTGGACCCAATTAGACAAAATAATATAATTTACAAAATACCCTGCAATGACTGTGATCGAGGTCAACTACATAGGTCAAACTAGTAGGTCAGGGGTAGTCAGATTGTCAGAACATAAGAATTTAGCTAAGGTAAGAATGGTTGACCCAGAGAAGATAAGTAATTTAGAAAAAAGCTCGGCAATTGCAATGCATGCATTAACACACAACCACACAATAGGGTGGGAGAGGGTTAAAATTCTAAAAAGTAATCTAGGTAGGTGGAGAGAGAGGTTGATTACTGAATCTTTGTTCATCGAATCTACACCCAACACATGCAATAGGAATGAATCATCACTCATACCTGAAATATGGAAAATAATACTACCAATCAAATCTCAGATGGGATGAATTGAAGTCTGCATATCTGTTGGCAGAATGCGCTGCTTTTTTTAATGAACGAGAGTGTGCTGTTCACCTTCTTCTATTTGTTCTATTTTACAATCTCATATCATAGCTAATTCTCCATGTTCATTTCCCGATTCAACAATGAATTCAGTTTCCTTCAATAGTGAGTTTATACGTGTCAAGAAGCTAGAGACATGCACTGTTTACAACAAAGTGAATGTGTAAACCACCTATCTCCATCATATATTTGGAGTAGGATTAAAGGTATTAGGAGAAGTAATTTCCAGCTGTCCATGAAGAAATCTGCAACGAGCAATCCCATTGCTACAACTACTCAATGTCTGCCGATTTTACTGTGGAATTTGAAGACTGTAGATTTGAAGCATAACTGAATTCACTAAATAATTTCCTAAATGAGCAGATCGTTGAAATTCTAGACTGACTAATTCATATGAGATGAAAAATAAACTAAATGACATACAACTAGATAATGATGAAACAATGGTTAGTTTTGATATAACCAGTCTTTATACTAATATACCAGTCAATATGGCCTTAGAAGCAGTTAAAAAAGAACTAACTGCGGATCCTGAACTCAATCATAGGACAAAGCTGTCCATTGAAGAAACTATTTTAGGGATTCAGCTATGCCTCATATCTACTATATTTAAATTCCAAGGCAAAATATATGGGCAAACTGAAGGTGTAGCAATGGGATCACCAATATCCCCTATCGTGGCAGATATATTTTTGGATAGCTGGGAAAATATGGCACTTAATACGTGTAATCCTACTCCAAAAATATGGTGGAGATATGTGGATGACACTTTCACAGTGTTAAAACCAGAACATATCTCTAGCTTCTTGACACACATAAACTCACTAGTGGAGGGAATAAAATTCACATTTGAAACCGAAAATGAGCAAGGAGAATTAGCAATGTTAGATTGTAAAATAAAACGAATAGAGGAAGCCAAACTACACACTAGTGTTTATAGAAAACCAACGCATTCTAATAGATATTTAGACTTTAATTCATCTCATCCTTTAACTGTTAAGGCAGGCTTAGTTAAATGTTTAACAAACGAGCAATGGCACCAGGTAGCACAAAAAAGACCTTAATGATGAAATAAAACAAATAGAAGAGGCGTTGGTTTTAAATAACTATCCTCTAAAATTCATTAGGAAGATTGGAAAACAACAAATGAAAATGAATTGTGAAACTAGTAATCATAACATAAATAAGAGAGATTTTAAGGCGTCTGCAGCTCTATCATATAAGCAGGGGACATCTGACATCGTCCCTACGTAGGATTCTCAACAAAGCAGGAATAAGAGGTGCATTTGAACCTGCAAACTCACTCAGGTAGAACAAGCTCTATAGGTTACAAAACACTGTTGGTTGGCCCAACTAGACAGAACAATATAATCAACTAAACACCTTGCAGTGACTGTGTGATCAACTACATAGTTCAAACTAGTGGGTCGGGACTAGTCAGATTGTCGGAAAATAAGAATTTGACTAACGCTAGGAAGATTGAACCCAACCGTGGAGATAATTAACTCAGAAAAGAGCTCAGAATTTGCACTGCATGGATTAACAACGCATAACCACGCAGTAGGTTTCAGGAATTATTACACGTCTAAAACGTATTGTAGGTAGGTGGAGAAAGAGAGCTTGGTTGCTGAATCCTTTTTCACAGAAACTACACTCAACACATGCAATAGGAATGATTCATCACTCATACCCGATTTTGAATAATGTTAAAACGTTGTGTGAATAAGGCCTTGATACGATCACGAGCATAAATAAATTGTGCTAGAGACGTCACCAGTAAATATCACTGTATAACACTGTGAGTCTATATCAAAATGAATTTTACCCACAACGAATTACACATTTATCCTTTTGCTGCGAACTACTCGGAACAAGAGAATAAGGCCGACCTTCACGAAGAAGTACAAAATCAATGGTCAACGTCTCCGATAACATCATCAAAATCCTCATTAGATAATGCAGGAAGAGAGATGATCACATACTGAGGGGCTCTGCCTCGTTGAAGTAAAAGACAATAAAGAGAATTATTCGCAGAAATCAGCAGCTTTAATGATTTCTTGAGCAGAGGCACAATACCCTTCAATGAAGTGGAGATGCAGCACACTGGAAGTAAATTCGAGAATGGCAGCAGATGTGGGATCAGACCACCATCTCCTAGGGTTCTGAATATACGCTGTATGAAACAGAATCTATTCACGTCGTAACAACCGACCTCGATTTTTCTGCTTCGGTCGCTGGCCAGTGTAACTTAGAATTCTTTTTTGTCTGCTTCAGCACTCTTCTTCTTATGCTTCAATTTTTTCTTTATTCTGTGCAGGATACATTGAACTCAGGTTCTCCTTCTCGTATTCATCTTTGCATTCAGCGTTCCTCTCCCTCATCATCTTCTCATCTCCTCTCCTCAACTGTCGTACAGGTAGATGTCTGTTGAGTCGCATAACTTCTCTATTCTTGTTTACTCTTTCTTCCTTGGACAGTTGTACACGTTTCCTTGAACAGCAGTTTCATAAAGTGAGATCCAATGTTCTTCCACGCAGATTTCCGCAGTGATGCCACGTAGTGTATCCGACTTTGCTCGGATCTGACCTGTGGTGAAGGCATTCCTGAGTATCTGAATGTTCAGCTTGAATTACAGTGGCCTGTCCCCAATTGTTTTGAAGGACTTCAGCCTCACATTGAAGTTCCGTTGAACTGGATATTGGTCTGGTCCCACATTTGCTCCTATTCTCGAATTTGCTTCCAGCGTCCTTTGTCTCCACTTCCTAGAAGACCATCGGGTGGAATTCCAGCTGATTTGTTGTCTGTCGTACAAACGAAATGCATGTCACTTTGTGTATATAGTTGTGCTTGTACACGCGTTTTCATTAAAGGCACAAATTTCTGTGAGTAATTCCCTGTATTATCCTTTATGTCGCCGAAGCAGACCCTCTCAATCTGTGATGATTTGTCTTCCTGTATTTTTAAAAGTATAGGGTGAGGGGAGCGAAGTAGTCCGATTTATACAATCATGTGCCGATGGTCACAGTAAGGAAAGTGGCTGTACAGATTTCTTCTGAACACACAGGTTTGTCTTCTTCGGGTGAATTTCTGTTGCTTAAGCTGTATGTAGAAGACGAACTGGTAAAACAAAATTAAGATGATTTGGAATGCGATAGATAATCGATACTTTTGACTCGTATGTATTATCGAAGCATAAAGGCTATGTGAGTACTTTGATACGATTATCAGCAATACATTGTGTCCTAAATATCATCAGTTTATGGCACTGTATAGCACTGTGTGACTTAATGAAAATCAAAATGTGTTTTGCACATTCTCTCAACATCGTTCCTTCTAGAAAAGTCATGGTCACTGACACTCCACTCCTGCTAATCTGTCCTACTCAAATGGTACCGAAGTCAACTACTCCTCACCTCATAATGTATAACATCATTTCACATGGTCAAATTAATTCAGTATATTCAAGCTACTTCTGTCCAATGCATTATACACTCAAATAATTTTTTTTATTTTATTTTTTATTTACAGCTTGATTCCACACCGTATTTTCAGAACAAGTATGCAACTTTCAGCATGGATATCGGTAGCCCGAATTCAGGCCAACCATAGATATCGGGTGTGCGCCGGCAGGGGATCGAACCCCGGACCATGTGGATGGTCGGCGAGAGTCCTAACCACTGTGCCACCGACGCACAGAAGGATGAGTGAAAGCACCTTGGATGGTATTCCTGCACTCATGATTGTGTGTACTCGCAGAATCGGAAGTTTCCATTTTCCACTGCGTGAGCCTCTGTACATACTAGTTTCACATCATATTACAGAAGAACCAAAATTTTAGTGGGTATCATGAGAATTAGTTGGAGTTGTTTTCATTATTATTATGATTACTGTTCTATTTTCATTTTTCTCGTATGATTTTTCTCCTGTTACTCTGATTCCTCTCAAGGTCACACGTGCTCATTATCTTCACATTCCAATGTGTAAAATACAACAGCGAGAGCAAACAAATTTCACTGTATTTATTTATTTATTTTGGTTACAGCTTGATGCCACATCGTACTTTCAGTACAAGTATGGCATTTTCAGCATGGATATCGGTAGCCCAAATTCAGGCCGACCATAGATATCGGGTGTGCGCCGGCAGGGGCTCGAACCTCGGACCATGTGCATGGTCGGCGAGAGTCCTTACCACTGTAGGCTGAGTATCTACTTACTCACAGATATAGATGAAACTACAATTTGCAACTGTCTAATAGTAAGTAGTTTTGATAGTAGTCTCGTGTTTTCCAGTTTTCATCAATTTACTCAAATCACACTCAGTTCGACTGAAGGAGATAAATTCAAATGAGTTCGTCTGGATTTATTGTTCAATGACGACAGCCAGAATCATGAAGCGTTATGATGAAACGGTGTTGTGGTAATGTTTGAAATACTTTTTGATTTTGTGAGAAGTATCTATGTGATTCAGTGTATGTGAGCACAATGTGTTCTCCTTGCATTAGCCAATCGCAGATATACAGGTAACTGGTGTTTCACAAAATGCTTTGAAATGGCCGATGAATGTCATGTATCAGTGTCATTTGATGTCGAATTGAACATAGTGCGGATGATCCGTAGAGGCTGAAACATGTTTCACCAATTTCTTTCGGCTATCGTGAATTGAGTGAGTGAGTATTCAGAATTGTTCCAACGCAGCTCACTAATCGAACAGTTAACAAAATTTTCGGTTCTGGTAGAAAAATCTGTGAAAATCATGTTAACTTAACTGGTTGAAAACAGAAAATAAACGCGAGTGTGCTGTTCACCTACTTCTATTTGTTCTATTTTAAAATCTCATATCACAGCTAATTCTCCATGTTCATTTCCCGATTCAACAATGAATTCAGTTTCCTTCAATAGTGAGTTTATACGTGTCAAGAAGCTAGAGACATGCACTGTTTACAACAATGTGAATGTGTAAACCGCCTATCTCCATCATAATTGTGGAGTAGGATTAAAGTTATTTACGGCAGTATTTTCCCAGCTGTCCATAAAGATATCTGCAACGAGCAATCCCATTGCTACAACTATTCAATATCTGGCGATTTTACTCTGGAATTAGAAGACGGTAGATGTAAGGCATAACTGAATTCTTTAATAATTTCCTAAATTGTCACATTTGATCTTTCAGTAATTTAAGGACCTGCAGTTAGTTACTGTGTGTCAACGAAATGTTTATCTTGCAAGGCATGAAGATTCAAGTTGATGGTTCTCTTCGATAAACTCCACACAAATGATCCTCACAATTAGCGCATCGTGGCTTCTCTTGTTTTCCTGTCAGATCACCACTTCAGATGCATTTCCGAGTATTCCGTGTTTCTTCTGAAGCAGCATAACTGTAAATAGGTTCTCGATCTCGACAGTACTTGCTTCTCTCCAGAAACAATGTTGGCGATGTATGAATAATAGTCATCATCGGAGTTCACCACATTGAATACGTCGAAATTAGGAGTTCAGCTGTAATATCTGCTTAAAGAGGGTTATAGATTATTTTACTCGCATTTCTTGCAATGTCTTCACAGGTGACGTGTTTTTTATCAAGCACAAATCATCTAACAGGTTCCCTCACCATTTGGAATCAAATACCTTGTCAGGTTTCAGGCGGTTATTCAAGTAGTAAATATATAGTTATAACAGTTATCCTCTTCATCACTGACACCCAATATATACACTTGAATAAAGACACGCCGGATGATATCTAGATATGATGAAATGTCTGTAGACTACGCTTGCATAATCCAGGATGTAACGAGCGATATCGAATATCTGTGGTGTGAACACAGGGAACCGCACATTGTATAGCTCTGGAAAACCTCATCAAGAGACGCACAGTCAGAAAACGCCACAAAGACAGCTAGAAGTCCGTTACATATCATAAAGTATACGTGATTCACTTCGACAACAATCACGTTCTCAAGAACACAGAATCAGTTCAACAGCGATGCGGGAAGGAGATATCTACAGCTTGCTCTACTTTATTTGTTTGTCTATGAACTCTGCATAACCTTTGCTCTTGTCTACAACTCTCAGGCAATTTTCTCACATTCTCTTTCTTTTCTATGTGCATGCACATGAAATAGCATTCGCTGAAACATTCCTCACATAACCTCACTCCAGAGCCATCATACAACCCCTCTTAAACGGTGATTCATATAAGCCATCATAGTTATGACAACTGATCACTTTTGTTTTTGTATATCGTGGGTGCGATTGCGACATGTAGGGGATCGTGCGAGCAGGTGACAGATTATGGGCAATTGTGGATCGCAGCAAATAGAACAAAGTGGAGATGCGTCACTGGAGGCCAATGTTTCACTCAAAAACCGAAGGAATGATGAATAAAATAAATAACTTCTCTTTGACTCTCAGAGATTATCACAGTCCCTTCGTTCATGTAAATTCTGACTCCGTAGCGAATTTGTTATCACTGAAATGAACTGAATAAATCTGTTGCCTATTTGTTACGTCTGCACCTAATAATTTCTATAAC